>JAVSEF010000012.1:0-600000 GCA_032927745.1 Schwanniomyces capriottii
ATCCTACACACCATCCTACACCATCCTACACACCATCCTACACACCATCCTACACACCATCCTACACACCATCCTACACACCATCCTACACACCATCCTACACACCATCCTACACACCATCCTACACACCATCCTACACACCATCCTACACACCATCCTACACACCATCCTACACACCATCCTACACACCATCCTACACACCATCCTACACACCATCCTACACACCATCCTACACACCATCCTACACACCATCCTACACACCATCCTACACACCATCCTACACACCATCCTACACACCATCCTACACACCATCCTACACACCATCCTACACACCATCCTACACACCATCCTACACACCATCCTACACACCATCCTACACACCATCCTACACACCATCCTACACACCATCCTACACACCATCCTACACACCATCCTACACACCATCCTACACACCATCCTACACACGATCCTACACTCCATCCTACACTCCATCCTACACTCCATCCTACACTCCATCCGACACTCCATCCTACACTCCATCCTACACTCCATCCTACACTCCATCCTACACTCCATCCTACACTAAAATATCCCTAATTCTCCAATTCTTCTTAACACATGGTCCTTATTTACCACCCCTTCCGGTATTGCATATAGATTAACTTATGGAGTTTCCCTTTATCCAATTACTTTTAATATCACTAACTCTTAATACTCCCGCTCAATTCCTACAATAATTCCTCTTCAAAATATACTCCTTTCTAATCATACCTATTTTTCTCTACTTTCAATTTTACTTGATATTGATTACTGCTTTTCTTTATATATTATCACTATTTTTTAATAGTTTACAATTTTCTGATTTATTTTCAATTAACAATTAAATTAATTTATATGTTCCTACTCTTAAATAACACAAATCTATTCATATACACAAAACTCTATACTCCATCTTGAATCTATAGACTTATAACAATATTTACATAATCTTTTATACACCTTCCTGAATCTATACATTTATACATTAGAAATACAAATCTCTATACGCCGTCCTGAATTTATTCATTTATATACAATCTATAAAAAGTTTTCTACACCATCTTGAAAAGTCTACTCATTTATACACTTTAAATATAACCACTCCTTATTTTTTATCAATTTCTCGATTTAAATACCAATTAGACCATCGACTTTCCTTCATTTACTTATAATATATCTAGCTTTATCATTTTCCTTATTAAATACTTCAATTTATTTTCTAGCTTTATTCGACTTGTGCACGACTTTCCTTTTTTATACCATTAGCTAACGGCACAAATAATCCGTCAATCAGCTCCTCCTTGAAGCTAGGAAATCTACTACGTTCAACGTTTCAAAAAATATACCTACCTTTTTAATTCACCTTAAAAAGCTCTCAACACATGGTCCTTAAATACCACCCCTAAGAGTACTGCATATAATATATCTCTAAAACTACTACTAAACCTCCTATTTTTCCACCAAATCTTTGAATTACTAATTCCTTCAAACCATAAATTCTAAGAGTCCTACGAAATAAATCTAGCTTTAAAATATTATCTTTTTCAGTTCCCTCTTTTTATTATATAGCCAATTCTATACACCATCCTGATTCCTAATAGAGATATTCCTATTTTCTAGCTTTTAATAAAACATTCTAGTTGACTAAATTACTGGTATTCCTACAACCCAGAAAATATACTATGCCTTATTATCCCAGAAATATACCTAACTTTCTTCTATTCCTTATAAAATGGTTCAATTTATCCTCTAGGATTATTTACGAGGTGCAGGACTTTACTCTAATTTATCATCATCTATCTGCCCACCACGTTCTTCAATTAGCTCCTCTTTAACATTTATAGAATCTACTACGCCCAAAGAACCCAAAAATATATCTAATTCTTTAAGCCACCCAAAAATGCTCTTAATACATGGTCCTTAAATGCCTCTATTAAGCGTACTGCATATAACACAGCTTCTCTTTTACCTTACCACCCCTATTACTATATACTAAATCCCCACACAATGCCTGAATTTAATCATCATTCACAACATATATTCTCCTATTAATTCACTTTTCAAAAATATACCTAACTCTCATATTCTTCAAAATCTGCCATTTTTATCATGGTCCTCTTTTACCTCCCCTACGTGGCCTGCTCATAATCTCTTTCTCTCAATATTAATCCCACATTATTAACACAAAACTGTCCACACAATACCTCAATTTACATATCATTCGCAACATATACTCTTCAATTTATTCTCTATCCACTAATATACCTAATTTTCATATTCACCTAAAAATGCCATTTTTACTATGGTCCTCTTTTATCACCCCTATGCGTACTGCACATAATACGTCTTCCTAATCCCACTTTACTAACTCCAAACTGCTCACACAATCCGCAAGAGCCAATACACGTCCCTATGTTATGTCTCCTATTTATGCTCTATTCAATAATATACCTATCTCTCACATTCTCCAAAAACTGCTATTTTTTACATGGTCCTCTCTTACCACCCTGAGCGTACTGCATATAATATATTATCCTACTCCCAATTTATTAACACCAATCTGCCTACAGAGTAGCTTAATTTACAAATCTTTTTGATATTACATTCTTCCATTCATTCACTTTTCAAATATACACCTAACTCACACATTCACCAAAAAATGCTTCAAACACATGGTCCTGTTTCACCACCTCTAAGTGGTCTGCATATAAGTCATCTTTCCTTCCTCGACATTCATGTCATTTTTATATCCAAATTTTACACGAAACAACATCTTCACCACCTTTATCGGTTAATAATTACACTTATACTACATATATCTCTACAATATCATCAAGTTACCCCCCTTTATATCTCCTCTTCTATCTTATTACAATTCATTCACTTTTTCTAATTTTTTTTTTATTCTCCAATTTCTTCATTTTTTCAGAAAATTTTTAATGCACGCGCTTTTTCTCCCAGTTTCTCGATTAAATCATTATTTTCAATACACTCTTTTTACCTAAAGTCTTATACTTTATATATTTCTAATTTTTATCATATACTTTTTATTTACCAACTTCTCATAATACGAATAAATCAAGATCTTAATGGTAATCCCTTCTTCAACTCGATCTCCTAGATTAATCACCGATCGGAAAAATGCTTACTATCGCATCCTAATTCTGCTCTAACACTTCTATTTCTATGTTTTAATCCCAACACTTTTAAAAGATTGAATCCGGCTTCTCGAAGCTGCTTCCAATTATCAACAACTGACTCTGCTTCCTCTTCTTCTTCTTCTTCTATTTGAACTTCAATTCCTACAATTTCCTCAATGGTTTTAAAACGCTCACAAATAGAACATGAAACACATCCTAAAGATAAACAATCCCCATCAATCCCATCTAATCTCCGTGATAATACTCCATTAACACATTTGTCACTATCTACCCAATGAATTATTTCAACTTCCAAAGGTATAATGTAACTCTTTCCTACTCGGTCTTCTGCTCGCCACATACGTCCAACAACTTGCTGGAACTCAACCACGTTTCTGATTTTACCAACTGCTGGAACTCAACCACGTTTTTGATTTTACCAACTGTTATAACATGACTAACCTTTTTAACATCTACCCCATGACTGAATGCTAACGTCGCCACAATTAATGCTTCTCCTTCTTCACTAAACTTTTGATAAGCTAGGTTCATACACTTCTGCCAGAATTCACAGCTCGTTCATCTTAGCTTTAATATCTTCCAATAAACTAATAAATGGGCATACAACAAATAGTAATTCCTTCTTCTTTTCCACAAGCACCGGCATCTTATAAATATTACTTTTCCCACTTCCTGTAGTACTAACAACCATAAGATCATTTAATGAAATAACCGAATCATATACAGCTTGTGCCTGACTAATCGATCCAAACTTAAACTCTTTATAAAGACAATTGCCTACTTCATGAATCTCTCTCAGCCCAATCTCTTTATTCATCAATTCCCTTTTTACACTTAACCTAATATTATCTTGAGGCTATCAGCAATGGTCGGAGATAAATTTAATAATTCATGCCACGTCATTGATAACGCCGATATTAGCTTTGACTCCACTTGGAAATACTTACTCTTATTGGTAACACCACACTGCTCATGAGCGGTTCTGGATGCATGGCCAGACGCTTTATCTACACTTTGAAGAGCAAAAAATCCTCGATGCTGGGCATCTACAAGATGAATACGGATGAAAAACACCAACGCCTGCCGCAACAATCGAGGCATATACCGATCCTTTACACGGGCTGTGCCTACTTTACGTAAATACATCGAAATAGAATTACTTCGAAGAGGTCCGTTGGGTCCCATGAACAACTTGCTTGCAAGCTGCAGCAACCTTTCTTCCCTACTTTTAGGCATGGCGCTGACCAATTCCTCACCTTCGATATCCTCCTCCGAACTTTCGTCCTCTTCCTAGTCAGAATTCCCGTTTGACTCCTCATCCCATGTCCCATGCTCAGAGACAATTGCTATTTTAATATACCTCATGATTTGGATATAATGCACCATGATCTTGCTAACCTCTTCCGGAACATACTTGGCCTCGTGGCTATACGACATCGAATTATGCGTATTCTTATTATAGAAGATACTCAACTCCAAATACCCATTCCGATAACTCATCGTACGGTACATCTCGGCAGGGGTTGAATACGTCAACGGAAGCACTTCGTTTACGCGGTACGGCGCTCCGCACGTAAGATGAATACAGATACATATCATCTTGTTCAACTCACTCATGCTTCGGTAAACAGCTCGCATGACGTTCGCTTGTTCCCATTTCTCGCCCTTCCATCTTTTGAATTCTCGCAAACACGAATTCGATATATTCATTAAAGCTGCGTTGCTGAAGAATATACTGTGGCCCATCTGCGTTCGGTTGAAATCTTCATGGCAATGCTTCTGGAATTCTCCATAGACCCAATCAACCCCATCAACGCCTTTGGGCAATTGCTTGCCCACTTGGCTGCGGTAATCCTCAATTAAACATCTGACCAATTTGCTGAAATCTGAAATCGCAAACGTCGTCCTGAAGATATATCTTCGTATTGGCAGCATCGCTAACACTCACAATAAACGAAGGCTTGGTGCTGCTTAATCGTTTATGGCATGCTCTCATATTGTCAAACGCATGGTACACTAGGTTGTTCCAATCGGAAAGAATCTTGGTATGGTCACTCTTCATATAATCTGCTAGACCCAACTTGATCAAATAATGAATAGCATCAAAATACTTGGCCCAAGACGGCCCTGCCTGGAACAGATTGTCGTCCTTCAACATTGATACATACACTGCCCGCATAAACCCTTTTGTATCTTCCGTCACCAAAACGTACTTGGCCATCATTAGGTTGACGGCTTTAGCCACTTTGGCCTCACATGGTTCGATAATGATATCATGAATCGCCTGGTCATTGCTCATCATTGCAAACGTATATATAAACCTACCAGCATATCGTGCTTATGCTATTTCGGTATCGTATTCATACTTGATTCTTAGCATTTCTCGTTCACTCATCTTTTGGAAAATGGGGTGGCTGGAATATAGATGTGGCCGTTCTTTCACCATATAATTCCTAACGGTTTGGCCAACCTCGGCACTGGCTTCAGGGTTATGGACTGGCAAGAATCTGGATTACGATTTCTCATAATAATCTTCGCCCCTGATATACCGTAGGAACTTGTCATCTGACTTATCTGTAACTCTTCCTTTTACTAACCTATTCATAGCAACATCTGCATTCCCCTTGATTCGGTATAGGTACGTGATCCCTTCTTGAGATTGGAAAAGCTGTACCCGGTGGTTTCAATCGTATGTTGAAAGAAATTGGTCGAAACCCTATGATTCTTCCTGAGATGTGGGATAATAGACGTCTTTGAACATAAATTATTGCACTTTGCACATACCTTGAGTCGGCATTGCCTGACAGTTGGGTTCTCATCGGTTATATCAATAGGTATTGCCACTGGCTCCAAATAATGTGCTTTGGACTTGTCCTCATAATGATGCAATATCTCATCCAACACATCACGTTATGGAGAACGTTTTGCAAATATCTTCGGCGGAAGGCCCCTCCAAACGGATTGACGATCTTACCATTTAATACCACCACACTTGTTCCCCGTACTTCGAAGAAATCAATTACATGGTCAGAGAGCATTGGAAGCAATGAACATGAAAAACTTTTTTTCAACGAGAACCTGAAAAATTTTTTTTTTCCCATGAATCACTACAACTACATATTTTCAGGTGAGATATTTAACGCTGGCAGTTATGTAGATACCAATATTACGTTTTTTTGGTAATTTAATAATTTTTTTAAATTAGCAGTATTTTCACCAGTTTTTGGAAATACCTTCTAGAATGTTCTATGATGGTACTGCAGATAATCAATAAATTGTTATCCTGTACACAAATATAAATCTATATATAGGATTAGGATCTGCCAGATTTAGCGTCTAAATTTACCATACATAAGCTCTTTTCTGAGCGCAATACTTTTAACGTGGGAGCAGGTTTCACCTCATTCGCCGGTGCGCGCATGAATGCGCTACCCTCTCATATCGGTGTTGACAAAGAACTCTTCTTCCTTCAATGACGTTTGCTGTTCAAGAAGTGGCCTGTCTTCTATTTCAAGTTCATTATCTACTAACTTGAATGTTGTATAAGATTATCAAATAAGCTCTCGAGGACTTCTATATTGTTGAAATTATCCTGTTGGAAATAACTCTTGGTAATGATAATAAGCTTATCTTCAATTTTAGCAAAAATCGGGCATTAGCCCTAGCTCATCTCTCTGGTGAATATGCACCTTTGCTGACGTAGTTAGAGTTCCGAGCGCAGATTCATCACATCCTTGCTGAATCAATCCTCGGAATTGAATTTTTTTTCCTCTTCCTTCCCTCACCCAAAGTCATAAAAGGAAAGACATTTGACAGGATATTTTATTCCATTTTATTCCATCTTCTTCTATCTTCTTCTATCTTCTTCTCTCTCAACGATTAAGAAATAAATTAAAGTAGACGAGCTGTGATGAGGTGATGAGGCTTTATAAAATGATTTTTTCAATCATGGGAACGATAATGGCATTAACCTGTGCTATAGATTGGCAAGACTGGTTCACCGGATCCTTGACCACAACTCAGGGGGCTTTTGTGCTTACAGCCGGAGTAGCATTAGAATCAACCAAGGTATTAGAGGTGTGGGATCATTGCTGGGATCACGGCAATAACCAACCTATAGACCGCAGACAGTGCTTTATGAAGATAAGGGCGTGCGTTATAACATGGTCCATGGAAATGGCTGCATTTGGTATTATTCTGGGCTGGTATAAGCGTGATGTGGATTTTAGTAACAATCATGTCGTCACAATTGGTAACAGCCCGGCTTTTGTAATAGATAATTTTACTGAACTAAGCAGTGGCACAAAGAGGGACTCGACGGGTAACCACGACTTGACATTTACAGCTGGGGGTGACACTTGCATGTATAGTGCAAATTACTTGGAAGACCTAATGTCAGGAAATGCAACTTGTTATATATGAATCAGGGTACGATTGACAATGAGACTTTACCAGTACTAGTAATTGAGCAACAAGTTAACGGGTCGAGGATAGTAACGCCAATGGTCCAAAGCAATAATAGTAAGCGTGATGGAAACGTGGACGACGGCGGTGTTGGTGTGATAGCACAGTACTACGTGAAGGGGCCAGGTTCAGTGATAGCAGAATGTCAATACGGTGCTGGTGTCACTAACTTCATCGAAGAGGTAGCGTACAGTTTTTCGGTAGGCGCGGACGTTGATGAGCATATGAAGTACCAGTACCACGCTTTGCACGCATATTTAGACAGCAATAGTCGAATGAAGTGTGCGTTTAAAGTCTATGGATACGACGATACCCAAGAGACTTCATACCGTGCGTGGGATGATGTATGGGCGCATTTTAAAAATAATAGAAGTAATATAAGGAATATTGTTCATGTTCTAGCTTAAAACAAAAGATAGTGCGCGACACTAATTTAATATCTTGAATATTGAATTGATGCAAAAGTAATCATCAAGGCATCTGGATGATGATGAAGAGTCATTTCACAGACACTCGGCACCAGTATGAATGTATTAAATGAATGCCAGAGGTATTTGAAGATCATATCCAATAGCTGAATGAATTCTAATCAGCTCATCGCTGTTTTCACGGCTACTGGTGAAATTTTTCACTATGAATCATCACCAGAATTGTCTATAAATATGGGTTAAATTGTATGTACTTTTGTATTAAATTTATATTGAGCGAATTACAATAAACGTTGTACCCGAATTAGTATTTATCTAAGTGCTATCCAATATTTTGCATCAATTCAATATTCGATATTAACATTTGTGTCTCGCACTATCTTTTATTTTAAGCTAGAACACCAACATATTACTTCATTTTTATCTATAGTGTTAGATGTATCAATTGAGATTACTTCATAATTTGTTATTTTGTCTGTTCAGATATTATTGTTTCTTTACAAAATGGCCTAACCAATCACTTTAATTACCCTATGATCATTAGCTTTTTTTTAGGTAACATCTCATTTAGTGTCTATAGGTCAGGGTACATATTTTACCACATTTTTAATTGAATACAATACATAAAATTTAAAAAATCCAGTAAAATGCATAAATTATCAACTTTATTCTATTTTAGAAAGATTTTTGATAAATAAATAAGTGAAATAAGATCTACTCTATATGACTTACTTAAATGTGCATATTATGGTTTAACTAAACGTCAATTTTATATTTAATTGTTTTTAATTTCCATTTAAACACAATGTGTTTCACCATTTTCGTGTGTGTGGCATTCAGATCCTCCCTGTATGCTGCTTTCACTGGATTTAGCTGTTGTTGTTGAAGTTTCAGTATCACTTGAAGTACTTCTAGATTCCAGTTCACCTGAACACCCTTCTCCTGGTATTGCAATATCATAAGCATAAACATCCAACGCATAATATCTCAATGATGCTGAATTATTTATAGCTTCTGTATTATTTGTATTTGCTAGCTCCAAACATTCTTCATATGTATCGGC
Source organism: Schwanniomyces capriottii (assembly GCA_032927745.1). Classification (NCBI taxonomy): domain Eukaryota; kingdom Fungi; phylum Ascomycota; class Pichiomycetes; order Serinales; family Debaryomycetaceae; genus Schwanniomyces; species Schwanniomyces capriottii. The sequence continues at coordinate 9,156 of JAVSEF010000012.1, forward strand.
ATAATGACCAACAGTATCTTGTCCCAACAAAGTGGTATGCCATATACGATGTAATAAATCACCAGCCCAAAATAATGTATTCTTAGATTTCGAAACAGTATAGCCTTGGGAACACATTTGAAATAAATAAAGTCTAGTAGTATAGGATAAATCACATATAACAGTTTCATTAGTTGCATTAGTTCCTCTCCAATGGCCAGCCCAACCTTCATTGTCACAATTTCCGTCGATATTATCACATCTGAATAATACATCACTCTTTTCAGCATTTACAATACTATCGTACCAACCAATGACTGTAGCTGTTGGGGCATCTTTGAAATATTTTTCATAAAATCTAGATTTTTTTCCAAATTTAAGAGTATGATCTCTAGCATGTGCCGCTAATACTTGTGCTTCTTCCAAGCCTTTACTTAATTGGTTGTATTGACTATTGTTACAAGAGTTATGAATAGGAAATGACTTAGTCCAATTCGAAGACCAATCGTTCTGCGTAGATTCACTGTCTACTATTCTTGTTACTGTAACAACTTGATTCGATGATGATGTAGGTGCGGCGAGAGTCAATACAGCCCCAAAAAACGAAAGTGTAATTGAAAAAATCTTCATCTTGATCCAGGATTTCTATCTCAAACTACTTCTAAATATATTTAGTACTCACCAAATCAGAATATTCCTTTAATTTATATTTTGCAAACTGATCGAAGCCAAATTGCCCACTACTTCAGTACTACATATTAGAGACGTTAGCTTTTTTGGTTAATTCAGTGCGTTTAATTGTTACTTCTTGGCGGCTATTCTTGGTACCTCGACTAAAATTTTTATATTACCTATACATAACAAGCGCGTTAATAAAATTTAGCTACCCTGTTGGTTTTTCAACCAAAAAAAGCTTGTCATCTTAATATCTACCATAGTAGTTATTATATTCTAAATGAGGCCAAGAAATGTAACAAGATAAACTTGAAGAGTAATGGTTTATTAGCTTAGAGTAAAGAGAATCTTAATGGACAGATAATAGTACCGTAGAAGTTATTAATAAGATCGTGATATTAGATGAATCTATAGTAATGACAAGAAAATTATGAGCATTTATGGGTGAGCGCTATACCTTATTAGATATAAAATTCTGCAATCTTTAACCATTTATGATATAAGCTGACTATATAAATTGTGGATAAAAGTTTATGACATCTTTATTTTACAGAATAATTGAAAATGAAGTTAAGAAGTGTATGTGCGATTGTTCTCCAAGTAATTTTTGTGGTTGGTGAAACTGTGACCGTGACTTCCACTCGAGAGTATAGAGTACCTACAACGGCAGCAATATTAAGAAACGATAATTCTGTGGAGGTCACAATCACTAGAAATGCAGTAAACGGTCAGAATACTGCATCAAGTGAAGCAAACGGAAGTAATGATATTACGAGCTGCCATCTTCATGGCACGACCCAATATTGCATAGATAGAAATGGTATTGAGGGTTACATTTCTCCAGCACCCTCCAATACTGTGTCAGTGCCACTGCTGTATACTTCGTGTCATACGCATTCTTCATCAACATTTTGTATTAGTGAAGATGAAAGTGAGGTACAGTTTGTAAAAGAAGCCCAACGATCATCAACTTCAAGTGGTAAAAATTGTCATTTTCATGCTGGTGTAGAGCATTGTGCGAATGATGACGGTTCTGAAGTAGAATTATCTTGTGAAAAGGTGGATAGGGACTATAATGTGCGCTTAAGAATAGGTTTGCTATTTGTTATTTTGGCTGGAAGCTCAGTCGGTGTTTATGGACCAATATTAGCAGCCTCATGGCTTAAATTCAACTTCAGCAGTATTATATCAAATGGGCTCAAGCAGTTTGGTACAGGTATAATTATATCCACAGCTTTTATTCATTTGATAACGCATGCTAATTTGATGTGGTCAAACAGCTGTATAACAATATCATACGAGGCTACTGGTCCTGCCATTACGATGGCAGGAATACTTATTTCCTTTTTAGTTGAATATTTCAGTTTAAGATTAACTTCACTGAGAGTCCATCTCGTCAGCTCTGATAAGAACGATGTAGAGAGTAATGCTAGGCATGAAACGGTTGATACTGAAAGGGAAGATGACTTGAGCCCGAATTCAACAAATACCATAATCATGAATAAAAGTGTACTTCAAGATAAATTAACCTGCACCATTATTGAATGTGGTATTTTGTTTCATTCAATTTTGTTGGGAATAATTTTGGTTGTTGCCGGAGACTCTTATTTCATTACTCTTTTTATTGTGATCTTGTTTCATCAAATTTTTGAAGGTGTGGCATTGGGACTGAGAATTGCTGAAATATCTAGCACTGGGATGCTAACAAAAATTATTATGGCATTCTTTTATGCCATAATTACTCCAATAGGTATGGCAATAGGTATCGGTGTCCTTCATAAATTTAATGGAAATGATAAGAGTACAATAATTGCTCTTGGTACTTTAGATTCTTTTTCTGCTGGAATTTTAATATGGACGGGACTTGTCAATATGTGGTACAAGGATTGGTTTCAGGGAGGTTTGATTTCAGCTTCGTGGCCCAATTTTTTCATCTCTTTTATTTCACTATTAGCGGGGCTCATATTAATGAGCGTCCTTGGAAATTGGGCATGATTAATAAACCAAAATCATTACTAAAATGTTTTGTGCATGTTTTAGATAAATATTTATTCTATTATAGAGTTTTTACAATAATTGTCTATGTATTCGTTTAAAACATTGAAATATTGACCTATTAATAATTCTCTCTCTATCTAACAAAGAGCATTCGTAATTGCAGTAAGGTTCAAGATAAAAAACTTAAATAATACACGTATTGTATTTGGAATAGCATCGTTGGAGAATTAGATGATGAGCACAAAATGTTGTATACAATAGGCTAAATCAAATAAAGATGAATAGATTCTTACTTGGAGTTAAGGGGGTTGATTATATCAAAGGCATTCGTAATTCAATGGATTTAGATGAGAATTATTGAAATAGTTGGTATTTTGGCTACCTACTACAGACTGGGTATAAAATTTCCTCCTAAATTTTTATTATGATCCAAATTCGGATTTTTTATCAGGTTTCTCAAAATTTTTAAAGCCTATATTGGATAGTACTTAGTTAAATACTAAGTCGGGTACAATGTTTATTGTAATTCGCTCAGAGTAAAATTACTCCTAAAATACATACTAAAAACTACCCTATTTATAGAAAAACTTGGTGATAATATTATAGAAAAATTTTACCTTGATGCCGTGCAATTAGCGATGAGCTACCAAGATCTTTTATTTTAAGCTAGAACACCAACACTCCCCTAGATTTTAGCAAGTAGTTCTTCGGTTTGTCCAAGATGTATATCTAGGTCATAGTTTAAATATCTATATGTTCGAATTATTAATATTCATTTCTTTCTAATAGCATGGAACGTAGGTTCTGCAATTGTTTAATAGAAAGTAAACATATCAGCAATGTTATTTTCTGATTTGACATACTCTAGTTTGATAAGATCGTTTAGGACGTATTGTCTAATATATTTTAGTTCTATGTCTATCATTCTTCTGGTACATGAAGTACCTTCATTTTTACAGTTCTTAATTACCGCTTCATTATCTTCATGAATAATTATGCCTTCTATATTTATCTGCAAGTCAATAAGGGCTTGTCGCAACAGTAACACTCCTCTTAATGTAGAGTATAATGCTACTACTTCACATGATGCAGAGCTTGATGTTACTAACAGTTGTTTATTGGTAGACCATTTTATAAGGCTATTGTTAAGATAGACCGTATATCGAACCAACATCATGTTCTCATTATATTTATTAATTTAATCTTGAATTACTCAGAATTGAACTTAGAACCTGACCAGATAAATGCTTTAAAATTAGAAGATTCATATTTAAATGATTGACAACAGTTTTCTGTCCGTAGTAGGTGCAAATGATGCATAAGAAAAAGCATTTATCACATACTTTGTCGATAGTTGCACGTTACTACGTTTGTATTCCAAACAGAAAGTAATTGTGTCACTAATGTATCTAAGGCAATAAATCATTTTTTCATAATCCATTTTAGATGGTGATTGATTTTTGGAACAGAGCTTGTTAACCGCAAAAACAAATATCAGGTCTTGTTTTTAGCGGCCCATAGTAGCGATCCAACACCAGATTGATATCGTTTCTTCTCTGTTTCGTTTAATAGTATAGTTTCGTCTCGAGATTGTGTATAGAATTCCTCTTTATGTTTATTCTCAATTTTATCGTAGTCTTTAGACATTGGGATAGGCTTCCCGTATGTCCCTTCAAGTGAAAACTCTTTTAGTAATTTACGTAAATATTTTTCTTGACTAAGCTTGTAGCCATCTTTGGTTTTAATGAATTGAATTCCCAGGTATTCTGTGATATCGTCAAAATTCTTCAAATCAAAGAATTTTGCAAGTTCTTTTTTAAATTCATTTAATGCTTTGATATTTGATGATGTGAGGAATAAATCATCAATGTATAAGGTTACAATCAACCTCCCCCCTGAAGGAAAGAATTTAGTGAACATCCCTGAAACAGCAGTATCTGTCTGAAATCCAAGGGATAATAACACATCTTTAATGCATTCATACCACATTTATCCAGCCTGTTTCATACCATATACAGCTTTCTTTAATTTCCAGCATTTGTTTGGTGATACTTCGGATCCTAATGGTGGTTTGACATAAACAGGTTTCTCCGATTGGAGATCAGCATTTAGGAAAGCTGATGATATATCCAAGTGGTGTATTGGCCTGTTGTTCTCTACTGCAATGGCAGTTAAAAGTCGCACTATAGTAAGTTCTATGACAGGTGAAGAGACTTTTGATAACTCATAGTTCTCCCCTGCAATCTGACGAAAACCTTGGACAACACATCTAGATTTATATTTAACTTGTTCAAGTCGTCTACTTTGTGAGTGTGAACCCATGTAGTAGGAATAGGTTTTATACCTGAATATCTACTTCAGTGTAAACTTCGTGTTTTCTGAAGCTTTCTAATTCTCGATCAATGGATGCCTTCCAGTTTGGATCCTTAAGGTTGACATGGCGAAACACAGCATTAATGGCATCTATTCTAAGTTTCTTTAGTTGTCGTTGAACTCGAGGGTCTCTCGATTCAAGTCTTCTCATATAATTTCTAGTGCTGGGTTTTCTCATTGATCGTGTAAGTCTTTTAGTTCGTTTTTGAAATGTTAGTCCTTTGGCTTTCCGTTTTCTCTTTCTAGAGACGTCTCTCGTAGTATGAGAGCTTTCAGTATGCAACGTATCTGTATTGCTCTCATGAGTTGTCGGATAAGACTCAAAGACTAAGTTGTACTCTTTTGGCACTGTATGTGATAAGATAATTTCATCTTCTTCCAATCGGTGTTCAGGTATGGAGTCTGTAACATCGTTGGGTAATTCTGTCCTATTTTCAGGAGTTATTATTTCATCAGTATTCTCTTCTTCTGCAGTGCCGTTCTGCAGCAGCTGTAAGAAAGAATCTGGAATTTCATTAGTTAATATTTCAGATTGGTGATCCAATGATGTTCCATCTTGTGAGTCGAGCACAGCATCTTCGGCTTCAAATACTTCGTACTCACCAGCATTCTTCGTATCGAACACCATTGTGTATTCAGGATGTACTGGATTAGGTACTCCTTCGTCGGATATCTCATGTGTTTCGGCAAAAATTTCTTGAGAGTCTGTATCTATATATTCATTTGAATCAAGAATTGGAGTGTCGACTATTTGATCCTCTTCTTGGGAATGAACATGTTCATTTTGACTATCATATTGTGATAATACATGTTGATGTCTTTGATTTACATTTTTAATTAAGTCATCGATAGCTGCATGGTTCTTCTTTGCATCTGAGTTTTCCAGGTCATTCAATGTACTAAGATATATATTGATATGATCCATTGTGTTTAGGAAGCGTACGTTTGATGTATGATGTTCCTTAAACTTGCTGTTATTACAAAGTATAATATGGTATACTGTAACATCAGTGCAATATCCAATAAAGAAACCATGCGCCACTTGTGGATCTAATTTTTTAGATACACCTTGATAACGTTTAGTTTTAATTTCAGAACGTAAGTTAACCATAACATCTAAACCAAATTGGATGGGATTGAAACTAAACCCATCTCTATAGAACAAAGCATGGGGACATTTGCCACCTTTTGAGTCAATTGGCGTCATGTTTCTCATATGCGTAATGTAATCTACTAATTTTGGTAAAAGATAATAGGCATTTTTATGTTTTATAGGTAAAAAGGCTTTTCTAATATGTTTGAGGAGATCCCGGTTGGTTCTTTCACTTATTCCATTTAACTCCGGACTATAAGCAGCTATTTTATCTTTTTCAATACCTAATGGTGTTAGTAGCTCTTGTGTTGGCATTTCGGGAGCATCGTCCGTTCTAAAGAAAGCAACACTAATGCCAGGGAATTTATTATTCCAAACATTAATTTTCTGTAGTAATAATTGGGTAATGATCTTGTTATCAGACCATATGGTTAATGTATATCCAGAATATTCATCAATAAGTGTAGTAATGTAGTATCTTTTGTTACGATGAGTAAATACACCTAATGTATCTGAGTGTAGACGATATAGTTTTCTAGATGCTCTATAATGGAATCTGTTGTGAGGAGTCTCTATCATATTAATAGCGATAACTCTCTGCAAGCTCTTACTTCTTCTTCATCTTTTGAAGTAATTTGTTTTGTTAGGTGAATAATTTTATTTTTTGCCATTTTTAGACTCTCAAGGGACATATGATTTCCCATTAAGTGATAGTACATAAGATCCTTTTTAAGTTGAAAAGGGTTAGCAATTTTTTGTGCCATATTTGATATTGTCAATGGTGGAGAAATTTCGGAAGGTTCTAGAGATATATTGTTTATTGACCTTTTCATACGACCTTTGTGAAGTTTCTTAAGATCATCAATGACACTCTGTTTAATATTTATTCCTATTATATCAGCTGGGTGATTGCTTAGGTAATGAGTGCTATCAGGGTCCTTTTTTCCAACATTGAAACTCATTTTAGTATGCTTATCAATAAAGACTAATTCATCATTGTTAAATATCCATGCGAATCGACTAGTTGGAAAACTATCAAAACTAATCAAATTCTGAGTAATCCCAGGAATAAAGTACACATTGCTAATTGTAAATTTGTAATTACTCAATTTAAAATTAATGTCTCCTCGGGCTTGAGCCTTTACAGGTTCAGAGGAAGCAAGATAGAAAGTCTTTTCATCTTTATTTAGTAGTTGAGTGATGTTCAGTAAAAGTTGGATATCATTTACTACTGTAACCGCTGATCCACTATCAAAGATAAAACCATATTCAAATAGAATAGAATTTTCCCTAGTTTCCTTTAGAAAATTGTTTTCAGATTCTAGAGATCTAATTGTTTTATTAATTCTTTTCAAGTGGGGCGTTTCTAGTTATTGATGGTTTTTATTGAAATTTTTAAATTTATCAAAATTTTGGATATTTCTATTATTTTGATTATTTTGATTCCTTTGATGATTGAAGGATCTATTTTGATTATCAGCATGACATTGACGTTTACTCAATGTTACAGGTAGCTCGCATTGGATCCAAGTCCCTTTAATTATTTTAAGAATATCAAGTTTAGCATCTTTATTTTTAACAAATGCAGTAGCTAATTCTTTTGTAAAGAAGTTTACGGTTTCCTCGGAATGTCTAATTCTTGAATAGAACATTGAGATGTATTCTCTATTATTGTTAAGACTTAAGAAGAGTAGCAAGTCTATGTCACTGTTTTGTTGGTGAGAACGATGTTCTATTAGATCACGATAGGTAACGTTTTCTTTGCGATTAAGAAGATATTCCGTTTCTAAGATTTTCTTACATAACTCAGATGTGTAAAAATCCCTATTTTGTTTAACATAATCGTAAACAAAGTTTAAAATGATACAGTTATCATATCCAGAAATCAATGAATCATCAAACTTTTTTTGGATAGAGTGAGATAACAGGTCTCGAAAATATTCATACCAAAGGTCGATTCTTGATCTATAGAATTTTACCGATTTGAAGTCTTCCGGGGATGGGGAATCCTTTCGTAATAATGTCTCGATTCCTGGGTACTTAGCCACAAAGGAATTCATGGCTTTGCTTAGTAGTATAAACGAGTCGCTATCTCCTTCTGAAACCGTAGGAAGCTTCTTAAAGAAATTCTTATAGCAGCTGTTAGCTTCTTCAATGGCAGAATTTCGAATTTCAATTCTCAATTCAGATTCTGAGTGAGCTTTTGACGTTTGGTCGTTAGTATTGATTACGCTGTTCTGGAATAATTCTAAAATCTTATCTTTGTAATGATCAGAAAGATCAGTATTACTGATAATGTCAACCAATTCTTTGAGGTCAAGAGGATTACTTTTATTATCCTTAACAGGCGTCTTATCACCGTTGTTAGCGTTAACCAAGGTAATATTATTCATATTTAAAACACAGTTTTGACTTCTAATCTATTGGATAGTACTTAGTTAAATACTAATTCGGGTACAATGTTTATTATAATTCGCTCAGAGTAAAATTACTCCTAAAATACATACTAAAAACTACCCTATTTATAGAATAACTTTGTGACAATATTATAGAAAAATTTTACCTTGATGCCGTGCAATTAGCGATGAGCTACCAAGATCATTTATTTTAAGCTAGAACACCAACATAATATAAGAGAAACGCTACCTTTAGTTGCAAATATATAAACTTTATAGAATATAACATAGGTTCCATACACTTATGAATTATAACATTTAAGTATTCATTAATTTAAATGAAAGGAAATTGAGCAAAATTTAAGTTGTCATTGACAAATATTTATCATTAATTATTATTATTTATAATGCCACAATTAGTACCTTTTTATTTTCTTAATTTATTAACCTTTGGCAAGTCTATTCAAATCATAATATATCATGAAAATATGTTGTAGACAATTCATCTCTTCTCGGATTCACATCTACTCAAACAATAATCACGCCATATTTCTACATTTACTTGAAATACTTATCGTAGCCTGTTAACACAAATCTATACTTGACGTCACCGTCAACCATTCTTTGCCAGGCAGTAGAAACGTTCTCTTCATTGATATCGATTGTCTCGACCCAAGGTTTAATGTTGTGCTTGGAAGCAAATTCCAACATGTACTCAATGTCTTTTGGTGAACCAATACCCGAACCTCCTATAGAGATACTTGTTTGAAGTAACTTTGTTGGAGAAATGGTCAATTTCTCATTCATAGGTGGTGCAGTGATGTAAATCATACTTCCGTAAGGATTGAGAAGTCCAAGTATCTTTTCAATGCTTCCTTCGCTGAAGGAAGAACCAGTATTAACAATCAAGTCTAACGAGTCCACATACTTTTCCTCAAATCCTTCTTCATCAGTAGCAATGTAGTGGTCAACACCAAGTTCCTTAGCATCAGCTTCCTTACTACGTGTTCTAGAAATGGCAGTAACTTCAGCGCCCAATGCTTTAGCAAACAAAATGGTCATGTGTCCTATACCACCAATACCACTAATACCTACCTTAGTTCCCTTGGTTACACCTGCTGTCATCAATGGTCTAAAACCTGTGATACCTCCACACAATAATGGAGCAACATATTTTGTATCAAGACTGTCTGGAATCTTGAAGGCGAACTTGGAATTTACTCTTATAAAGTTAGAATAACCTCCTTGTGTTGGAGTGTTTGTCTCAGCATAACTTCCAAAATAAGTCCCAATAAACTTTCCGCATGTATTTTCATGGTTGCCACCGCATCTAACACATTTTCCGCAAGAATCGCATTGAGCCCCTACACCAACTCTATCTCCCAATTGATATTTCAATTTATCAACTTCATCTCCAATAGCGACAATTTTTCCAACTATTTCATGACCCACTGCCACAGGAGCATATGGTCTGCCCCAATCGCCGTTGGCAGCATGGATATCACTACCACAAATACCACACGCTTCAACTTGAATATCAACATCAAAAGGTCTAAGCTTCTGAGGATTATAAGTAAAGTGTTTTGGCTCAAGCCATTTATCGAAATCGTGAACACCAATTGCCTCGAATTTATCTAATGCCAGCATTTTAGTTTTAAATGGTATAAATCGAAAAGCAAATTGTCGTGGCGATTGGTCTAAATATATTTCTTTTATTCCCGTTAAAACCGTTTTATCTGGACATTCGAGAATAATAGATAAGATCCTCCGAGAAGCTCAACAAAAGAAATTTAAGCCCGAAAATATCTCCTATGAATTTGGAATTAATCTTAAACGGCATTAGCTATTCTTATCTGTATTTAGAGTCTCATATAAAAAATTTGAAGGGTAGGTAATCTAGGACAGAGACTATGATAAATACTTTTATGTCGATTTATAATTTAGTAGACATGAATTATAGCTTAAACACCAATCCAAAACCGTAAAAGATAGAAAAATACTTCAATTGGTGTGTGACATTGGTGAAAATTTCTTTATTCCTACATTTGATTAAAATTCCTCGTCTTATTTCGCATTGTTTATTCTATTTTAACTCAAAATTCAAGGTTAACTCACGGCTTTTATTATTACTAGTCTTTATTAAGTCATTGGTACTTTCTCTTTTTCCATTCAGCCATCAGACCATCCTTGAACTGACCATATACATGTTACATCCGTTTTATATAATATGTTGATCTTGTAACACAACACAATACGAATGTAACACGCAAAAGTAGTAGCGCGGTTTCAAGGCGATTGGTTAGTTGACAGGATGGCTATTAGCTTATAAAACTTAGCCACAGCTACATCCAATTAGTCACATCAACTTTAACATTATTAAAGTGAAAAATTTCAGACTTTTTGATATAAAATTACTTGAACATGACTTGCCTGAATTATAATACGACATTGGAAATGACGCGTATAGTACTTAATGTAAATCAAGATCATCTAAAATTCCCGGTACATAGCTCCGTTTTCACAAAAGTAATGCCAAATCAGTTTTGATAATAAAATAAATAGTTGCAAAATAATTCCCGCCCTTGTTCGATTCTATTGTATAATGGGGGGAGGGGAAGCTTCAGGAAATAGGAATTGTGAAAGATTCGTGAAATTATTCACCTATCAATTTTACGATGAATAGATCCCGGAAAATATATCACCAGTAGTTTTTGAAATTTAAAATTTCACAGAATACTTAGGTTTTATGTAAATGAGATTAAATGGTAGGTTGTAACACTAATTGCTTCGAAATTTTTTACAATTTGTATTAAATGAAATTGATTTATTAAACCGGGCTCTAGATTATAAGCCGTTTTATACTATTCATTGCATCGAGATAATTTATATGGGGGCATCTTTTACTCACAAAATACACAATAATTTATGTAAAATACAATAGCCAGTAGATAACTTCAAATAATTTGAAATACCATAGAACCCTATTGCACCGTTAACAATGCATGGACTGCGTATACTATATATATAAATCATTTTTGCTGGTAAAACCTACTTTGAAGACCAAAAACTGCAGGTGATAAACGAGATAAGATGCACTTTATTATTTTTTTGTTTTACCAAAGTAGATGTCATCTTTTTCCTTTACCTATGAAGCTAATATATCTCTTATTATATGTGAATCTGTCTTAGAAATACCTGCTACTTGGTTCGAAACAACATCGGGGGATTATTCTTCATCAGAGAACAGGTGTATATGTTCCAATAAGAATGCTGTTGATACATTGGTTGGGTGTAATGATGCGCTTGTAGATGGATCAAATGATTTAATAATTGAATTAACATCTTCTTGTGAGTTTACATCCTTCACGTTATTATAGACAGAGAAATATTTGATGAAGCACTAAATAGTTATAATGAAAACGCCATAAATTCTAACCAAATATCCAACTTCGATAGGAGAAAGTAGTGACTATCTGTATTGGATAATAGAAAATATGGTCTTATTTCCAACACTTGATATCATGAATTTTATACAATAGAGACTATGGTGTTTATTATGGTATGTTGGTTATGCTAGTTAAATGTTAGTGCAATACACAATTTTGTGCAACAAAATTGGATTGATGCAAATTCACTCTAAAGTGAATAGAGCCACTTTACAACTATTCGGCATTGACATAAGGCGAATTGAATGATAAAGTATGATATTGGAATAGCATCCAATAGCATGGAAAGATCTTGGTAGCTCATCGCTAATTGCACGGCATCAAGGTAAAAGTTTTCTATAATATTGTCACAAAGTTTTTCTATAAATAGGGTAGTTTTTAGTATGTATTTTAGGAGTAATTTTACTCTGAGCGAATTACGATAAACAATTGTACTCAAATAGAACAATTTCTATATAATCTAACAGATTCTTTAATGAGAAGTTTTATTTAATTGTAATTACACCACGAATAATCCAATTTGAAATATCTGAATATAATATAATCTGCTCTATAGTAGAATTTACAAAGGTATATTCGGTAAACTCTCAATGAAAAGTTATCGATTATTTACGTAAAGTCTCAGGAACGAAAAATAGTTGTAGGTTTAGGCTTTAGTGAATGGCAAAAGTGCAACTCAATAAGTTTAGTCAATAAAATATTTTTAGTTGACCATAGTTGGAGCTGTTATTTTCAATAAAAATATGTTCTTGTAAAAAAATTGCTAAAGGGAAGCATAGCCATGGGACATTTCTAAAAGAATAACTTTGAAATTCATTACGCTTTGTTCAGTTGGGAAATTCTCAGCACCATAATCAAATCACCTTTTACTTTTTTTTTTCATCTCTTCATACTGAGATAAGAATACTTTACTTCACTACTGGTTCGTATAATCCTATAGTATAGGACAATCGTTTCATCACGATAACTAAATAATTACACAGCAGAATTTATCAATATTAACATGGCGTATATAATTACTGATTCCTCGTGCTCCTGCGTCATTTTTTCGTATTTGTGACTATTTTTTGAAAAATGCACGTATAGTGATTGTTTCCCCATGAAACCCAACTACGAAATTACATATAATTTGTTCCTTTTATTGCTAAAGAGACTTTGGTGATACTACTGGCACTCAATCTAAAAACCATCCCACGGGTGCTCATTGTCAAATTTTAATTAAAGCCTAAAAAATTCCTGACTCCTCACGTCATTTGATCTTAGATACACTGAAAGATCACCCATTCTTAAAATAATTTTCCAAATAGTGGGTGAGTGTCATATATGCAGTAAATAATAGTTTCTGGTGACCAAGCTGATATATTATTAGCGATATTTCATATGAAAGACTATTTATTTTTTCTCTCCTTGCCGCTTCTAACCGAAACATTTCCTACGGCTCAAAATACGAACCGCACTTATCACTATAATACGAAAAACGTTACTAAATATTCTAAGAAAGACAAGTTGGAGCCAGTCTAACCGAAAAAGATTCTAAATTTTTCGTAAAATTCCATTAAAAAAAGGGGAATTATAAGCGCCTCACAATTAATCATGGGAAAAATCGTCAGCCAAGAAAAATTCGCAATTAAAAAAAATGGAATAGTTCGTATTTCAACATTTTTCTGTAGATAAGATATATTATATAAACTATTGATCTTGGCATGCTCTCTGGAGTTAAATATATCAAATACTAAAATTAAAATGGTTAGTATTAAAAATAGTTTACCGACATATGAAGAAGTGATTGTAGAAAAGGATAGTTCTATCCCTCTCCACAATGATCATTCAATACTTATTCAAAATGATAATCTAATACCTACTCAAAATGATAATTCAATACCTATTCAGAATAACATTAATTCAAATCAGGATGATTCACATATTATTCAAGAGAAAGATATTAAAAAGAAATATACCTTAGGCATGGTTGTGAGATATTCACTAGGATTTTTTTTAAAACGATTGCTTCCGATGGCTTTTTTTATCTTCCCTTATGTGGCTATAGTTATACCATTATTTGGTAACTCTGGAACCGGAGCTTTGGGTATCTATTTTCTAAATTTTGATTTTTCTAATACAACATTTCATTTTAGAGAGTACAGTGACACGTATAATAAGAGAGGCGATTTTGATAATGTGAATTCGATTGCATATGATGTTCTTTTGAAACAGAAAGCTCCGCTTTAAATGTATATTATCAAACAACTTTAGATTCATATGATACGACCATTAATGGGGATAATTTTGTAACAAGGACAAGCGAAAGCCACTTGAGCAATATAGCATCATCTACTTTTCAACCCTCAACAAGTAGTTATTATGAGTATACGTTAGAAATGACCTGAAATCTTCGTCAACAAATAATGCTTTTAATAATGCTTTATCTTTTAGTGCATCAACTGCGAGAAAATCAATAGAAGCAGAGTTGAATGCCTCTGAAATTGGAATATACGATATTTATCAATATGGATTGATAAATTGGTATAAATGGAATTTGGATTCACATGGGAATAAGATTAATATTACAAAGGGGCTGAGTACGCTTGGTAAAGGATTAACTCTAAACGAAGAGCTAAACAAGGATTCAGAAAAAAAGAATCACACAATCTATTTTACTAATTTGTATATGAACTTTAATACCAATGGTTGTTGTGGTGATGATTATGTGTTAGGAGCTGCAAATAATATCTTAAAAGGCCCTTTCCCATTGGGTATAATAATATTATTTTTTCTTATTGTCACAGATTTCTCTTCCATCTTAACATTATGGCAATTTTCTAAAGATGGGGAGTTCATTTCTAAAAAGAAAAGAAATTTTCTCTTAATTGTTTGCCCAATATTTATCTTGATTTTATTCTTCACATATTCGGTATTAATCATCATCAGTACAATTAATTATCAGAAAGGTTTAGCATATTTACATTCCTCATTCAAGGTGCATTATTCTAAGCCATTACAGGCTATAATGTGGGTTACTGTTCTCTTTTTCATCTTCCGTTTATGCATATATTGGTCACATGAACGCAAAATGAAGAAAGGAATTACAGCCAACCATATTCTAGTTTGAAAGAATCCTGCTTAAATACTTTCTAAATTTTGCTAATATTATTTGGCTAATTCACACAACTATTACAAGCAACTAGCAGCAAAGTAATATGTATAAGGTATTCAGTTATTTATCTGAATGGAACTAACTAAACTTTTCTTCAGATAGATATTTTCTAAGTTCCCCTGAATTATGGCGTAGTAGTCTTACGTTGCAATGCTAATTTGTCACGTAATTGCTTTCAGTATTTGAGCCACTAAAAGGTAATTACCAGAATCAAAAACTTTGAAAAGTTTTTGTATCTTCGTTGGAGTTTCTGATTGTAGATATCCGAGAGTAATAAGCTATCAAAAAGCTCGAATAGCAGAAAATTTTTAAGGGGTAGACGATGGATGTATCCGAAATTCAAACCTCTGAAGAAGATGTTTAGATTTTAATTTGTATGAAGCCTAGAATGCTTATTTCGTATATTTTCAACCGTATCATCTGTTGAGTAAATTCGAATAGGTTGCTCTCTAAAGCTGAATAAAAGTCTTCAAATATATTGTAATTAAATTTAAGCTTGCAATCATTTGAATAAGCTGTTCTGAGTTTATCCTCTACTGCTTCTCCAAACCTATCAGCCATTTATAGGAATGTAAAAACTGTAAAGAATACAAATAGGAGTTTATAGAATTCAATACAGAACTTCCCTTATTCACGACTTTCTAATCAGTATCCTATCAGATTGTTTTCATTTCTAGTTCTAGGGAAATGTGGGTTATCAATCAACCAAAAATCTTTTCACTCTGATATATGTAAACCTTTCATTATAAGGAAGTTAATAAAATTTTAACATAGCTGTTCAAAGCAAATCAATAATATGCATGATATATTTTGGTAGTGGGAATACTTCTCAAATAGTACATTTTACTTTCGGCCATTTAGGGAAAATTACTATTAGCGAGCTAATTGTGGCCATGTAAACCAATGGCCTATAAGCATCAGTCTTGAGCTACGAGAAATTAGAAAATACAACAGACTAATGTAGCTGAAAACGAGATGAAATTATGAGATATGAAATTATGAGATATGGAATGCTACCGACATTGTAATTACCATTAACGATGTAAGATAATGCACTAGGAAAATATAATTTGAAAAAAAGTCTTCAATTAATGAACAATAGACAGTATAAGCTCACATTATCTTGTTTATGTCTTGATCAATAAGTAATGTTATGTAAATAGAATATCCCTTTTGTAAGCTATTTTCCACGTTCAACTCCAGGATTCCATGTGATAGCCCAAGACAACGAGAGAATAACTACAAATCACAATATCCCAGTCACGTGCAGAGTATGACTAAGAAGTATAACTGTGTGCATGAAGATTACTAATCTTGCCAAATTGAGTTCCATTGGCTGTGCGTTTTAAAGAAAACACTCCAATCGCAAGACGCGGTCGTCGCAATTTGAAAAGTTCAATGAAAGTATACTTCAACAGCTATATAACTATCTACATACCTAGAAGAAATATTCTTCGAGTAAATGAAAGATTCTCATATAAATTCCAGGTTATCATCAAGTTGAGCGTGTGAACTATGATTGCACAAGTTTATACCAAGAGAAATATTTGCTAACAAAAATAAAAATAATATACCTATAAGTGGAAATCGAAATATGCGAAAATTAGTGACTAATGGCAAAACAGGTTATATCATATCTCATACTCTGATAGAGAAGTTGAGGGATTAAAAGCAGTAATAGAATTACAATGCTCATTAAAAATATGTTTTTGATTTGAAAAAACATTACTAATATTATTTGATTGATTTCATAATAAATTTTTTACAAACAATCGAAGGTACTCCTTCTCAATTTATCCTAATTAGTTAATGAATTGCAGCATATGTAGCATACTTTATTAATCAGTTAACCGAAAATGTATTAGGAGGTCTACAATTACATTGGCATTCTGCTTAGTGAATATCATACTTGTGACTATCAACTCTGGATATTGTAAAAGACGATGATTAACCCTCTCCAGTAACCCCTAAAAAATTGAGAAGTATTGGTAGACAGGGTCTAAGAAATGCGGACTGCGAATATTGTGAAAAAAATTCTTTTCCATTAAATTTCCGTAGTAAGGTAAATTACAATAACAAAGGAGAGCCAAGCGAGAAGGCATGAAAAAAGGGTTGAAAATGGCTAGAAGGACGAAGCAACTGTTTCGAAAATACTTAAAATATCCTAAGTATTAATAAAAGAAGAAGGATAGTTTATGACATATCCTAATCATGAGATTAGGACCCTTAATCTGAGTATAGCAAGTTATAGATGCCCATTTTTCTAATTGACTCTTAATGTAAATATATACCATTAATCAAAAAACTAAATTTTGTTTTATTCCTAAAACGGTCTAATTTCAACTTAATTTCATGTCATTTCAGATCGTAAACTTAAATGGTACATTTAATTGTTCTGATTGTTATAATGAAACTTGTGTTGGTACGATACACTACTGAAATTTACTATTTAATACCGGGATATGGACAGAGATTGGAAAGTTTGGACCCTTCTATGTTAGGATAATGGAAGATATAGAAAAGAACCAAGCTTATAAGAATGACGAGGCAAGTATTAGACTGGAATCTAATCAGCTGAGTGGTTCATACTATGAAGAATATGAAGAATCTAGGTTTTCTAGATTCATTGATTCTTTCAGACCAATGGATCTTGAAGAATATATTGACACTACAGGTATGAGTAAGGTTGAAATCTCTGTCTTGAAATCATCTCTTCACCCATTGGCTAGAAAGTTGAAGGGTAGGCATTTACAAATGATAGCGATCGGTGGTTCCATAGGTACTGGTTTATTTGTGAACTCGGGATATGCTTTGGCCACAGGTGGTCCAGCTGCTGTGTTGATTGCATATAGTTTTATTGGTTTCTCATTATTTTGCGTTATGTGTGGTTTAGGTGAACTTTCCGTTCAGTTCCCTGTCTCTGGTTCCTTCAATGCCTACTTCTCTAGATTCATTGAACCTAGTTGGGGATTTACATTAGGTATTTTATATGCTTGCTCGTGGTTAATATCATTTCCTTCGGAGTTAGTTGCATGTTCTATCACCATGCAATATTGGAATACTACCATTGATCCAGCTGTATGGGTGGCCATTTTTTATGTGACGATTATCTCAATTAACTTTTTTGGAGTAAAGGGTTTTGGTGAAGCTGAATTCACCTTCTCGATTATAAAAGTACTTGCTGTTGTAGGTTTCATTATTTTAGGAATTTGCATTATCTGTGGTGTTGGTGACCAGGGGTACATTGGTGGAAAGTATTGGCACAACCCTGGAGCTTTCAACCATGGCTTCAAAGGAGTCTGCTCTGTGTTTATATCCGCAGCATTTTCTTTCGGAGGTGTAGAGTTGGTTGCATTGGCTGCTGCAGAAACAAAGAATCCACGTAAGTCATTACCAAAGGCTACCAAGCAAGTTTTCTGGAGAATAACTATATTTTATGTTTTAACAGCAATTATTACGGGTTCCTTAGTCCCATATACTGACCCTCAATTATTGAATGGTTCATCAAGTGAAGATGTAACAGCTTCACCTTTCGTTATTGCTATCAATAATGCAGGTATTAAAGTATTACCTGACATTATGAATGTGGTAATCTTAATTTCGGTTATATCTGTTGGTAACTCTTCTGTTTATGGTTGTTCTAGGTCATTAGCTTCATTAGCGGCTCAAGGATTAATCCCAGGGATCTTTGGATATATTGATAAGGCAGGTAGACCAATGGTCTCGATTATGTTTGTCAATTTATTTGGTCTTTTGGGATTTCTTGTTAATGCTGACAACCAAAACACCGTATTTACTTGGTTTTTTTCTGTATGTTCGTTGTCATCTTTCTTCACATGGGCTGCTATTTGTTTTACCCACATAAGATGGAGATGGGCCTTAAAGGCTCAGAATCGATCTTTAGACGAAGTAGCATTTATCTCACCAATTGGAGTCTGGGGCTCGCTTGCTGGTTGTGTGATTTTGTTTCTTACTGTAATTGGTGAAATTTGGGTCTCTCTTTTCCCAATAGGTGAAAGCTCAGCTAATGTTGTTAGTTTCTGGCAAGTTTGTTTGTCATTACCTTTGATGTTAATCTTATGGGCTGGGTTTAAGTTTTATGATAAAAGTTGGGGCACATTTATGGTTAAGTTGGAAGATATAGACTTGGATACCGGTAGAAGAGAAATCGATTTGAATATGTTGAAACAAGATCTTGCAGAAGAACGTGCACTTTTGAATACCAAGCCCTTCTATTACAAAATATATAATTTTTGGTGTTAATATCATATTTTTGATAAGTAATATACGGCTATAATTTTAAATAATCGTAGGTTCACAATCGCTTAAATAACTAGGGCTATATTTGTAATAAAGTAAATACTTAGCCCCTAATTTTCTAAACAGCTGCTATTCCTTGAAGTTCTATTTCAACTCCAGTCGGTAGAGATGGAACATAAAAAGCCGTTCTAGTTGATTTGTGCTTAACATCTTGAAAGCAGATACTGTAAACATCATTAAAAGCTTGAAAATGATCTTCACTTGTCACTACACAGTAATAGATAATAATTTTTTAATACTTGACCCTGCTGCCTCTAAATTTGCTTTAATATTTTCCATTACTTGTATTGATTTGTACCTGCAACTCGTCCCTTCCATTTTCATTCCGTATGGTAACAAAGAACTTGACCACATAAGAATACTAATTCTTTAAATTTAATTGATTCGGAATATGGAACAATTGGCTGTGGTGCTTTATCTGTAGAGAATGGTATGATTTCATCTGACATTTAATAAAATTATTATTTACGTTCAACTAAATTATACGGAAGATATATGAATTATACAACTTGATTCTTCAAGTCTTCAATATGAAACTAGTCTTCGCACTTCATACTATGACCAATTTGAATTCTGAAATATTAAGTTAGCGATGTTTTATTCTGGTAATTAGATGATATGCAGAACATTATGGTCGCTTCATCGTTAATTCCCACTTGAGCTGAGGAGAGATCCTAAATCGAGAATCTAAGATCTCGAAGTGCAGCATCAAAAAATAACGGCAATTATTTTTATGCGTTCAAATACCCAATGTCAATAAGATCAATTAAGTCACCATCCTTTTCTAGTACCACAGATGTATTAATAACTTGGGGGGCTTATAGAATTCATGAATTTATTTGATTCTTTCTAGAATAAAATAGTTCTTGATATTAGAATTATTTACTGAAGGTTTATCATATAATTTCCCACTAAGATATGTGAACGCATTTTACTTTTTTTTATTACGAATAAAAGTTTATGAGGAAAGTTAATGACACTGGTGTACTTTAAGAAAAGGTACTTAACACAGCTTCTTCGAATTAAGAGTTTCTTTTAAGTCTTAAGAGTATGTGGTTAGCATGACCACAGAAAATATTATCTTGAGTTGTTGAAGAAAAGAAATTATTTGAATGTATTATTAACTTTTTACCTGTGTGTTTACCAAATGATGCATCGCAAACGTGTGGGCATTTTTATTTAGAACATAATGACATTTACCCCAGTTATATTTAGCGAATACGATAAGAAAAAAGGACACAAAAATATATCGAGTGATCAAATGATAATGTTATTATCATTATCTATGACCTAAATTTTAATGCCAAGATGAGTCAAAGCTACTCTCTGGTTTAATTTTAGTTTCTTTAATGAATTAGAGTAGTATTTGTTAGTCAATAAGCAATTATCGTAATAATGTAAATATGGCCAGATCCTAAACTTCTAATTAAAAACCTTTGCTAAGAATATAAAAGGGCCCGTAATTGTTCAAGAGATCTGACTAATTTATCTTCAATACAAATTAAATATTTGAATTAATAAGATTAAGTTTCATATGAAGTTAGCACCATTAGGATTTTTATTTGCAGCTACAGGTATTTTTGCCGTACCTTTAGAAAAGAAGGGCGTTGATTCAACCTCTTTTGTTCTTAAAGCTTTCTCTCCAGGAAATAAAATAGATGGATATATCATCAATAAAGTTGATTCACACCCTCATGTTTTCTCGGTTGGAGGAAATGAAGGAAACTCCGTTTTGTTATCCATACAAGATAACACATCTATTTTAGATGCATCTCTGAGAGGAATATATATTAATCCGGACACTGGTGAATTTGGAAATGTAGATCCTTGGGGTGAACAAGAAGCAACTAAAGGCTTCTTTAAGGAGAATGGCTACCTTCTTCTTAATGGTAACTGTGACTTTTTCGCATGTCCTTCCGGAGTTAATAAATATTCATTAACAACCAAAGAATGTGTCGGCGGTACGGAGACCAAATTGAAGTATGAAGACGTTCAGTTACTTTGAATTTGACGAATAATATGAAGTTACGATTTTTATATCAAATAGTATTTTAGTCTATATGTTTTTTGAACTAGTTCCCACGTTGAATGTATTGATCATTTTTAAGTGTTATTCTGTAAATTATACAATATGTTGTAGAAAAAAAGTATACAAAAAGAACTTTTATAATGAATTATAAAAACTTTTATGGATGGTTCTCCAAATTAATTTATTATATAAATAGAAGTATAATTATACTTATAATATTACTTTTTTTTAAAATACTAGAAAAATTTTTTTCTTTCAAAACTTTTCATTGGCTTCAAGCCCCATTTTTTGAGCATTTGTATGTCTTCATCCCATCCACTACACATAGTGGTTAACATTTTCTCACCGGTGAAGATTGCATTACAACCGCTCATAAAGCACAAGAATTGTTCATGCTCCTTCATTGTGTAGCGACCTGCGGCCAATCTGATAATAGATGTTGGCATGATTAATCTTGCAGTTGAAATTGTCTTTAATATCAGTTCGAATTTCAATTTACGCTTTGAGGAATGAGAAAGCTTTTCAAGCTCTTCTGCCATGGGAGTTCCCTTGATAGGCACTAATCTGTTGATTGGTAAAGATTCAGGATGCGTATTCATAGTTGCTAATGTATGTAAAAAGCTAATGTGATCTTCTTCTGTTTCCCCTAAACCTAAAATTCCACCTGTACAAGCACTTATACCAGCTTCTTGGATAACATTAATTGTATTTAATCTATCGGAAAATGAACGAGTTGAAATGACACTAGGATAATGTTCTTTTGAGGTATCAATATTATGATTATAAGCTGTAAGTCCAGCTTTAGCGAAATCTTCAGCTTGCTGTTTATCGATCATTCCAAGTGTTACACAGGTTTCTAGTTTCAACTCATCATTTATCTTCCTGATCATCTCAATGATTTTCTTCATACCAGACTTACGTCCTTTCATCTCTCTCCAAGCAGCTCCCATACAAAATCTTGTAGATCCATTCTCTTTTGCAATTCTCGCTTTTTGCAACACTTCTTCTATTGAAATCATTCTTTCAGCTTGTATACCAGTGTCATATCTGTTTGATTGAGCACAGTATTTACAATCTTCTGTACACCCACCTGTCTTAATTGATAAAAGAGTACATAATTGGACTTCAGAAGGGTCGTGAAATTTTCTATGTTGAACCTGGGCTTGGAATGCCAATTCCAACAATGGCGTATTGTAAATTTCACTGATTTGTTCCTTGGTCCAAGCATTGATAGGCTTGTTTGTTGACAATGCAATATCGATTGCTTTTTGGCTTGAAATATTATTAAGGGAATAACTTGTATTGGGCCACTCTTTTTGGCTGTTATGTTTCAGATTGAATTCAGTACCATAATCGGATATGTTGCTGTAAGATTTCCAAGAAGTAAATTGTAAGGTAGCTTTTGTTGTAGCCTTAGTTGCAAATCGAAATGGAAAAGTTCTTAAAACAATCATTCTAAAGCTTTTTTGATTTCTTGATCACCTATAGAAAGAAAGAAATATATACGGAAAATTTATGTATTTATATACCAAAAGCAAATACCACCCTGGAAGGAAATTGCAAATTATCGTCTCACTTCCAATTTTGGGACATGACTCGGAGTCAGATTTAGCCAACAAAAACGAGACTCACTCTTATGAATCATCGACTATTACGAATCACAAATACAATACCTTAAACTTAATTGGTTAATATATACATTAGATATGTTCAATCTTCTTCTATTAATTCTAATATTTTGTCTTTATATGATGAACAATAATTTTCAACTTCATTCCAACTGCTGAATATTCCATGAAGGCAAGAAAATGTTATATTCATTCCAGATAGTTTTGTAGAAACTACGTTGAATACGACAGACCCTCCATTAACCCCAATACTTTGATTGAAGATCAAGTCATCTACTTTATACAAACCTTGTGGTTGATTATTAATAAAAACACCTAAATTTGAGAGTCTGGTATTTACTCCATTTGATTTTTCAAAGTTTTGAAATAATTTATTCTTCATTTCACTAGGTGAATCACGATTATAAGAGCTAGCAAATGAATTGAAATAATTCATAATAACCTTAACATCAGTTGAGTTATTCTTAATAAGAGAACATGAATGAGAACAAAGGTTCCAGAACTCATCGACGTCACCATAGGACAATTTTAATTTGTTGATTTCAATGTTGTTTATGTTACCAGGATTTAAATAAATTCCAAATTCACATTTCTTCTTAATGTCATCTTGAAGAAAGCGCCTCAAGTTTACAGGAATCATAGAGTTGATGTAACACCCCTTTTCCTCTGTATCATCGATAGCTTTGAACTGCACTAATAATTGAAGCAGAAAAATCTCAAGAAACGCAGTGATTGTTATATTTCGTTTACGGCATGCACTTAGAATCTTTTTAGTTTGATCTTCAGAAAATTGGATTAGCTTGAAGTATGTTTTAAAATTTAATGAAGCGTTTATGCCTCCCCATTTTTGTAATTGAACACCTAAATCATCATTTGGAATTGTTGTATAGTTATGATCATTTATCCAATATTTCAAATACTTTGGCAATACATCTTTTAACTTTTTTTTAGCAAGAAATTCTATATCAGGAGTAAAATTTAAGTATTCATCTGCAGCTAATGGTAAAGATTCGATCTCATCTAAGTCTTTATCTAGATCAAACAAAATCAGATCTAATCCTATATCACTAAGAAATTCCTCTCCCGAAAGACTGTTAAGTTGCTCAAGAAATATTTTATGAAAGTTAAACCCCGATCCACCATCAAAAATAGAATGCTCAAATATAACAACTAAAACACTCCCATTTATAAGTAGTAATTTAAAGAGAGGTTTTTCGCAATCTAAATCAAAGACATACTCATCAATTTCATTTAAAAGGTTATCATATTTAATTGGAGATGGCCTTTGTAAAATCTCTAATATGTCACCAAGTCTAATGTTCCTGATGGGCAGAATTTCATTAGTAGATGAGCAATAGTTACATGTTAACATACTATATTTCAATAGCATTTTTTTGATAACAGAGTATATAACTGGAATAGTCAAAACATTATTGTATTTACCTATGAAAGTAAAATTATTGTAGAAGTTATTTAATCTACGAGCCGTAAGATTTTGTTCAACTATTCCTAGCTTCCTTGATAAATTAGTCTCTGCTAACATTAACTCCTTGAAATTGCTTATAATAACAAATATTTCTAGATACTTGTTACTCAAATAGGTTATATAAAGAAAAGTAGAAATATATTCCAACCTCAAGTGGATCTTATCTTGTACCCCCTTTACTCACACCATAATATAGATAATAATCAGTCCTGTATATACACCTGTTAAAATTAATTCCTTTGTGATGAAAGGAAATAGGAGTATGATATTCTTTATAATTCCGAACCTAATACATAAATAATTTTGATTTTATCTCAATCATATGTAAAGCTTTGATCATATGTTCTCCTAGAACATTAAGTATCAAATGTTAATTATTAAATTAATTCTTTTTATTTTTCTATTTTTAGCAAAATAAAAAGATCTATTGGTCTAGTACTGAGAGAAGTGTATACCTCGCCATAAGGTGTGAATCGTAACGTCACACGCGGCGCATCACTTAAAATATATTTTAACGCCGCTAATCACCTTGTATCTCCTCTTAACACCAGGAGAAAAGAAAGACTTGTTTGACGCTTTAAGAAGCAAATATATAGAAACAAATGTCTTCAATATTTAATAAATTGGTTACTTCTGTTATTTATTCTACATTAAGCAATAGGAAAAATGACCACAGGTACTTATGAATGGACAGCCTATCAATATACGCCTTCTATGGTTGCTGCAATAATTTTCATAGCTTTATTTGCAGTAGCTACCATTTTTGGATTTTATCAATTTTTCAAAGCATTATCAATTAGTCACGCTACCCGCGAAGAAAAGCGTCAAGTGTGTAGTGCTATCCCGTTTCTTATAGGTGGTATCTTTCAAGTAGTTGGTTATGTTGGAAGGGCATTATCTCATAATGATAAAAACGCACTTTCACCTTATATAATGCAATCAATTTTGTTATTAGTTGCACCTGCGTTATATGCTGCTTCGATTTACATGACATTAGGAAGAGTCATTAGAAATATAGATTGTGAAAAATATTCATTCATCCCACTTAAATGGTTGACTAAGATCTTTGTGACCGGTGATGTCATTTCATTTTTGATGCAAGCAGGAGGTGGTGGTATCATGGCCACCCTGAACCTCGATACAATCAAAACAGGTGAACATGTCATTGTTGGAGGATTATTTGTTCAAATCATATTCTTTGGATTTTTCATTATCGTAGAGTTATTATTTCACACCAGAGCTGTTAGAAATCCTTCTACGGTTGCAGTTCTCACGAAGAAAATACCATCGAGATTCAGAAATTGGAATTCAATTTTAATTACCCTTCTTATTTGTTCCATTTTAATATTCATTAGATCAGTAGTAAGAGTTATTGAGTTTATTCAGGGAAATGACGGTTACATAATCTCCAATGAATACTTTCTTTACGTTTTTGATGCATTATTAATGTTCTTGAATATGGCCATATTCTTATCTCAAGATATCGGTAGATTCTATGTCGACTTTAAATTAATAATGAAAGAAAATATCAATTTGACATATCCGGACCCTGATTTTTTTTATGAGTATTAAAAAGTTTGAAATTGCTTGCCGTAACAATTAACTGTCAAAATGTTTCTCAAATATCGTTAGTTTTCTTTTATTATTACTATTTAATATTGGTAATTACTTCATGGGGGATCAAGAGTCGCAGTCAAACATATACTTGGAACTCTTAAAAAAAACTAAGAATAGCTTGTTTATTACAATTCTTGGTATTGATAGACCTTCAGAATATATGATTTGAATATAGTTGAAAACACTGTATAGTAATCATAAAATAAATTATTATAGACTTTTCAAATTGCCTTTTATAGAATGTACTTTATTGATTGACTATATTGCTTCTTCCTGAAGGATCTATTACGGAAAATATGTAATTGGTTTTCAGTAATGCATTCAAGAGCCTCTACTTCATCGTTGTTAATTGATTTTGCGTCTCACAAATATGTCCAATCATAAGCAGTACTTCAGCCTGATACAGTTATTGGTGATAATTGTGCAGCCACACAAAGAGAAGAGTAAGACACCTGTATCTACTTCGCCTATTGGGATCATTCAATGGCTTTATTTACTATTGGAAATAGGAGTGTAGATAAATGACATTCAGAATCTCGTATTTTTTTATTTCGATTTTAGTCGTGTAAAAATACATACACTTCATGAGAGATCTAAATGTACAAATCAACTATACTCTATTTGACAAAACAAACTTGTAATCAAAATGAAATAAGATGCCACAATCATAAAGTTAATCTCACTTATTAGCCAGTTACTTATGTCTCAAAGTACTGTATTATGATCTAATAATTAGAGATGCACAGCCCTTAATGGGGGCGCTTCCAAATTGCTTGTGGAAGCCCGCATGCGGCGCACGACCCATCTAAAGATTTTTATCACCGCTAAACGCCATATAACTCCTTTTAACACCAGAAATCCTTAACTCCTCTAATCTCCCCAACATTAAATAGCATAAATATAATGAAATGTTCTTCAATTTCTCCCAGTTTTCTTTATTTATTTCTTTACTGATTACGTCTATAATATTTAATACATTAAGCAATAGGAAAAATGGCCACAGGTACTTATGAATGGACAGCCTATCAATATACGCCTTCTATGGTTGCTGCAATAATTTTCATAGCTTTATTTGCAGTAGCTACCATTTTTGGATTTTATCAATTTTTCAAAGCATTATCAATTAGTCACGCTACCCGCGAAGAAAAGCGTCAAGTGTGTAGTGCTATCCCGTTTCTTATAGGTGGTATCTTTCAAGTAGTTGGTTATGTTGGAAGGGCATTATCTCATAATGATAAAAACGCACTTTCACCTTATATAATGCAATCAATTTTGTTATTAGTTGCACCTGCGTTATATGCTGCTTCGATTTACATGACATTAGGAAGAGTCATTAGAAATATAGATTGTGAAAAATATTCATTCATCCCACTTAAATGGTTGACTAAGATCTTTGTGACCGGTGATGTCATTTCATTTTTGATGCAAGCAGGAGGTGGTGGTATCATGGCCACCCTGAACCTCGATACAATCAAAACAGGTGAACATGTCATTGTTGGAGGATTATTTGTTCAAATCATATTCTTTGGATTTTTCATTATCGTAGAGTTATTATTTCACACCAGAGCTGTTAGAAATCCTTCTACGGTTGCAGTTCTCACGAAGAAAATACCATCGAGATTCAGAAATTGGAATTCAATTTTAATTACCCTTCTTATTTGTTCCATTTTAATATTCATTAGATCAGTAGTAAGAGTTATTGAGTTTATTCAGGGAAATGACGGTTACATAATCTCCAATGAATACTTTCTTTACGTTTTTGATGCATTATTAATGTTCTTGAATATGGCCATATTCTTATCTCAAGATATCGGTAGATTCTATGTCGACTTTAAATTAATTAGGAAAGAAAATATCAACCCTTCCAATTATGCTGTGTCTTTAGATAGTTTTCAAAAAGTTTAGTGTCATGTATATCGATTTATATATTACTTTTGTATAACAAATACGCAATTTTACAGATACCTAATAATATACAGTACATTATACACTATCTTTAACGTTCATTTACTTCTAAGTTTTTTTTTCAATTATCAAATTCAACTACACAAAGTATTGGTAGGTTTCTTTCGGTGATTTCTAAATAAGGTGCTTGAGCTCCAAGTAGAATTAATTGTTTATGAGTCTTGATAATAAAAAGCGAAATCGCCTAATTTTAGTTTGTAATAATTGTCATAGGAAAAAGATCAAATGTGATAGAAAGCTTCCTTGTTCTAGTTGTATAAAATTAAGCATCGATTCAACTTGTTTCTATAGTGCTCCAACATATAAAAGAGAAGCTAACCAAGAAAGAACCTTGCATATTACTGAAAATTTAAATAACGATTTGGGTTCCGTTAATAAGCTGGATCTAGTAACCACAAATAAATTTCTCCTAGAACAGGTTGATTCATTAAAAGAGAAGGTCAAATTATTAGAAGAAAATATTAGTAATGCTAATACGACCAGGAAGGATGGTGAAGAAACCCAAATAAATGTTTATAAAGGTTATTCGATTAGCCACTTAAAATATCTATCGCCACTGCAAATATTAAAAAAAATTGTTGACTCGAATGTGAACCACCAGAGTATCGGAATTAATCCTAATTGTTCGACAGGATTCTTATATAATTTCAATAGATCTTTACAATCTGATCCTGAAAATGAAGATATGCTTCTGGTCCATCCACCAGAACCACTATCAATGATAACTTTAGCAGGAAGTGATCCTTCTTCTAAGCTTATGTTGAATTATTTATCAAGTGATGTTGTCGGAAGGAAGCATAAAGATTTCTTCTCAATATACTTGAAGGAAGAAGGTTTAACTAAAGAGAAGGTAGAAATGCTAGATAAAAAATCTATAAAATTTTACGGAGATAGATATATTAAGAGATTAGGTAAAACACATAATAAATTAGAAATTAATATGGCAAAACGTGCAATTTCCCGATTTGGTTTTGATGTAGGGATAACATATGCTGAAAATGACCTACAAGGATTATCTTTAAGACAACAAATTAAATCGATTTTACCACCACTAAGAGCAATAAGCTTATTAATGAAGCATTTTTTTATGTATTTGCACAATAGTTTTCCCTTTTTAGATAAAGAGGTATTTAATTTAGATGTGGAGCGGTTATTAGATACTAGTTTTAATGATGCATATGAATTTTCACTCCCTGGTGATATCAACTTGAAAGGCGGCGAAGATCTTGCTACAGCAATAATTTTATTGCTATTACTTCGAATGAGTTACTTATCAATATTGGATTGCTCATGTATTGTAGAGGTAGAACCTATTGATGTTGATATGAATGAACGTGCTTATTTATTAAAACACCCTATTCCATTAGATGCCAGTTATGTAGCTGAAAGGTGTATAAAGATATTTGATTTTCATTCAGAGAAGAAAATCTATGGTTTACAGGCTTCATTATTTATCTATATTTATCGATATATTGCTCCCGAGGAAGATCTCATTCCCAGTGACTTTGATCTCAATCTATCATTTGGAGAAATAATAAACCAGGCTACTCATCTTCTCCTTAATAGAGATCCAAGGTACACAGGTAATTATTTTAGACAAGAGCCAGATAATTGGAAGGATAAGTACTTTAAAAGAAAATTTTGGTGTATGCTACTACTTATGGATATTGAAAATTCAATAATCATAGGCTGTCCTCCATTTACAAGAGAGTTGAATTGTGATACGAAATTTCCTGAACTTGAAAACCAAGACAGTGACTCAGAATCACTTGGCCAAGAAGAAATAACTTTTTGTAAATCCATTCAATCCATCCAAGTAGTAGTAGCGTCTGGTCGTCAAATAGTAGAAAAAATATTTCTAGTGGGTATTGAAATGGAATTATCTCATTTCCTTCAAGATATAACAGATTTCGAAATAATAATAAAGAAACACCTAGGTGAAATGAATGACTATTTAACTCTCTATGACAGAAGTTTAAAAATTATAAAATTAACGAAATTTAGAGCATATCTATATTATAAGTTCTTACTTCTGTACATATATTACTCATTATTTTTGTTTCTTGAAAGAAAAGGTGAGCAAGAACTAAGTATATTTTACTTGAAAAAAATTTATGGAACAGTCTTATTTGAATTAGCTGGAATCACCACGGGATTTTTTGAAAATTGTGAAACCTTCTTTGGTCCATCTTCTTTAATGGTTTTGAAACCTATATTATTAATTTTTAATCGTTTTCAAATGCTTTGTTCTCTGTTTAGAGTTCGAATCAGATGTACATTAATATTCAAGGAGAAGAATAATGGAATCGAGGATATATTAAATTCCATTACAAAAAGACTTGTATTTATCGAAGAGGAAGGGGCTAGATTTGTTTATAAAGCAAGTAAACAAAATTTTTACGCATGGTGGTATTGTAAGGGATATCGCTTTGGGCAAAGTATGATTCTTGATGAACTTTTTTATACGTTAAACGAAAGTGATAGTAAAAAGGCTGTTTTTGACTACCCTAGAGGTGAATTCAACAGTTTAAATAATTTATTGAAATGCATCGAAGATAAGATTATCTCCATTAGGGAATACTATCTTAAACTTCTGTTGTCAATACACAAGAATGAAAAATATTCCCCTGTTATGTGTACAAGAGAAGAACATGAAAATGAATTGATGGAGAGAGTTCAAATTGATAAAATGTGGCAACTGTTAAAGTATATTAAAACGGACAACAAAGAGAAACAATTTAGGAAGGATATACATGGAAATCAGGATGAAGGTATGTGGCTTACTGATAATATTATCCCTCTGGAAAGTTCATCTGGCGATGAATTGTGGAAAGGTGATTTTGATGTTTTAAAGAACTTTATGACGGACGATTTATTTTTTTCTAATTATTAAGTTTACTGATAGATATATGTCACAAAAGTTTATTCCATTAAAGGCTTAAATTAAAAGGATGCGTAGATTCTTTGATCTCAGAAAGAGGAAAAACTTTTAAATCTAAAAAATAATTTTTTTTTTCGAATATAACTTGCCACGAACTACTATAATGGAACGCCATCTATAACAGGCTCTACTGTAATATTTCCGAAACAAGAGTATTCAAATCGAGAGGCTTCGTATAATGTATCCAAATAGTCGATAAAATCATTCAAGTTACACCATCCATCTAATCTACTTTCACAATACTTTGGAATGTTTCTGCTCAATGACAAAGTATTATCATTCAATACAAGATGTACATAGTCTGTGGAGTTAGAATTAGTAACAGATTCAGACAGACGATCGTTTGGAACTTCATGATCGCACTCAATTATTTCGAAAGTGAACAGAGCTGCAAAAGGAACCAATTCAGAAACCTTGAAAGGTTGTTGATCATATTGAGGACCCTTTCCAGTAAAATTTGATTTAAATTGATCCAATCCTAATGCAGCGAAGATGGATAATATTGAGGTATCATGTGTGAAGTCCATATACAAACTCTGATTTGTAGGAAAATACGTTGGATCCGAATCTAAGGTACTATTTTGAATACTTTGTTCAGAAGAGTTAAATGTCGAATGTGTCAATCTTTGTTTAAATTCATCAACCCAGCCAATACCACCAGCTCTTGCAAGTGGATAACCAAAAAATGAATTATAATATGTAGAGAAATCTTCATAGTAACCATAATCTTCCCATTCCTTTTGTGTAAACAAGTTGCAAAACTTAGAGAATCCCAAGATTTGAGTTTCGTAGGCACATAAAGTTTGCATGTTGTTCAAGTCTGATGCAGTAAATGTTAGGTTTCCAGTAATTTCGCTATTTAATCTCTCAACTGCCAGCATAAGGTATTCTTTTTCGTAGTTCGCAGCAACGTTAATACCAAGACCAAACGCGATATCATCATTTGGACAAGATTCGTAATATACCAAAGTATTATTAAACCCAGAGTTTTCGATAATAATTTCTAAATCGACATAGTTTTGCCAATCCAAACCAAAAAATCCATTCAAAAAGTATAATGCTGATTCAGTCATTCTTTCTTGAGAAGTTGTTCTCGCAACAATATTCGATTTTTTACTCCAGTCATACAACTCACCATATTTAAAAAAGTTCTTAACACCTTTGTCAAACAACTGCTGATTTCCTAAACTTGTAAGAATTTCTGAGCCCATTTTGTATGTCCACTCATTCAAAAACTCAAGATCACCTTTTGCTGTGAAATTTCCTGCTTCCGATACTTTTACAGCAAACGAGTTTGTACCTGCTGGATATCTTGTACCATGTCTGCTTACTATGTGAGCTTCTTTAATACGACATTGCGTTGGCAATCCATATTCAAATACTCCCCATCCATCTGACACATAATAAGGCGATAAAGCTCCCATATGTTCGAAGATGTTAGATGAAGTCTCATTATGACCAATTCCTTGTACAGATGTTTCAACTGGCTGGGGAAGAGTATAGTGTGTTGTTGGAGTTCCAGTCTTCTGAGCTGCACCATTAGTCTGAGCTAGGAAAGGAGCAACTCCAGTAGCTGTATTGCCTAAAAACCCAATATTAGTAGGAAAGAGATCTTTAGTCGAACTACTTTCCTCCAGTACAGGAGCTGCAAGACTAACTATAATTAGTGTTAATAGGTTACAAAGTACTTTAAATGAGAACATCTCTATTGCCTTAATATTTGACTCAATGGTATTGGGGGATTACCTTACTTTATATAATCGGACCTTAATAATGAAATCCGCTCATGCCTTACGACCTTGTGGAAAAGAAAGAAATGCATAATCTAATGCACATTCTTTATCTTTAGTAGAACCTTTATTATTTTACAACCTCAAAACTATTTTTATTCTGCAACTTAATATTTTTGCAATTGAGCTCATATATCATTAGGAATATTTGATAGAATGCCACATTATAATTAGTAATTCACAGATTCATTAGCCATTTATTATGAATTGATTGACTTGGTTTCGGCTCTTACCGCTGACAGATTTTTGATTGGAACGGGCTTATCTTCAACATACGGGTTTTGGAAATTAGAACAATACAGGATTGTTTATAAGAAAAAACTAAAAGTGGAAATTCCGATCAGAAAATAATGTAATAGTTGACTGGCTAAAAATCGAAATAGCCTATCGGATAACAATATAACCCGTTTTAGTACTGACATAGATCAATATGGGATCTTATATTGAAGTATATCGAAATTTTATTTTTTTAGACTTCTATAATACAACTATAAATTAGAAAATCTCGTTCGGATGATATTAATGAAAGGACTAATTTGAGTAATTATGAATACTACGAACAGCTGAAGCAGCTCAATATATTTAGTAATTTTTTTACTGCTTTTGATAGTAGTCATCGGTCGAGTTATGCAAGAATGCTATTATTATAATTCATATAGGAATGCTTTTTTTTATTAGCATCAGATTTGAAGAATGAATAATAAAAATTGACACTGTTATCAAAAGAATATTTTAAGAAAAGCTGGCTGGAATATTACAACCGATACTCGTTGATGGCTTGTTACTTATTAAAAAGCTCCATCTCCTGAACCACACTTCACCTAATGCCATTCCAAGTACAACAGCAAAAAAATAACAAGTTACGAAGGTCATAGTTATAAGCATTAGTGAATATGCGAGCAATGCAATAAAAAATGATAAGATTAACCTTATTATATCTCCTTCAAATTCTTTCCATGTAGTAAAAAATAATGACCTAAGACGTATCTTATTTCCATGCTGTACGTAATGTGTATTCGATTCAAGCAGGTTAGAACTAGCTTTAGATAATGCATGATGCTTTTCTTCGGTTATTTCACCTCCTTGCTTTTCACTTATATTCGAAGAAATTTCAACACTATAATCATTCTCATCTTCAAATCCAAAATTCATAGTTGTAGATTTTTGAATAGTATTCATAGCCATTTTTTCTTTCGACCAAACTTCAGTTTCAAGATAACCATATAAGAACATTAATCCCCTCAAGAAAATCGCTATAAAAATAATCAAACAAAAGATACCAAATGCCTGTGCTTTTGATGATGCTTTTAGTCCGCTAAATAATACAGGTGTATCTTTGAAATCATTAGTGAACGTCATTTGCCTCATCGTCCCACTAGTAGACGATGAAGAAGTAGGCATATCTCCCATCATATTGATTAATGTGTAATTGTAAAGAATATTTACTTATCATGCTACAAAAACTGCGGAAATCAAAGTCTTTATATGCTCAAAGAATTTGCTCATTTTCTAACGTTTAAAGAAGTCGCTAAATTTTTTACGTACGATTTCCCAGCCTCCAATATATCTGCCAATAGTCATATCCTTTACTTTATCAAAGGTCTACCGTGAACTATCTTCCTTGAAAAGTAACAGGTTCTAAGAAGTCTAGGAAACGATAATTTTCAATGCAAGTCTTTATTCTATGAGTTTATATTTACCATATATAATTTAATTCGTGATAATCTATCCGGAAATCATTTCCTGAATAGTCTCTATATTGATTAACATACTTTCTAATACCGTCACAAAATGTCGGAGGACCACAACTGATAAATTGGGTTGTAGAATTAATTTGGTTCATTTCAACCATTTTCTTTAAGCACGGTCTAGTACCAGTGGGTAATTTGGAAATCCTAAAACAAGTATTATCGGTATATGCTGTAATCTTCTCATTTTCTATTTCTATAGTCTTTTCGTCTAATTCAGATGATGTACTATTTAAAGAATCAAAGTTAGAATTTAACGGCTCATTATCAGAAGAATAATTTCCCTTCTTTAATTTCTTACTAGTGACAATGACTTCAATTCTGAGTCTTGAACTATCCTGACAATAATGATCTATCAAGTATTTTATTTCTTTTTCAAACCAGGCAATTTCATTCAAATCATGTACAACCCAAAATAACCTTATCTTCAGATTACTTTCATTCGATTTTTTTAAAATTTCAAGAATAACTGCATAAATGCTGGACATACCTGTTCCAGATGCTATTAGAACGTAGGAGCAAAATTCATGGTAGTTGAAGTACATATTAACTGAACTGCCGTACATTCCTTCAGTGATGACAGGGATGTTTATTTTATGTTGGGATTGGGAGAGAGTAGAAATTTTATTGTAAAGTTTTTTTGTTATTCCGCCTTTAACTTTGATTAATGCTGTGAATCTTTCTGAATCAATTGGATCTTGATACAATGAAAATGGATGAGATTGCCAGCCATTAACTATGGTGTTGGGGGAAAGGAAATACAAATAGGTATAATTTCCTGGGTTGAAATCATTTCTCATTCTTGGAATTGATAATTTAATTATAGTACTATCAAAGTATTCAACATTGGCGGATTTGACTATTTTTCC
Source organism: Schwanniomyces capriottii (assembly GCA_032927745.1). NCBI lineage: Eukaryota > Fungi > Ascomycota > Pichiomycetes > Serinales > Debaryomycetaceae > Schwanniomyces > Schwanniomyces capriottii. Next base: position 44,663 of record JAVSEF010000012.1, read on the forward strand.
TGATTTGACTATTTTTATAATTCTTACTAACTTGTCCCAGCAGTAAATAGCTATTATTGAGTAACACCATCCTAACCAACCCAAAGTGTTTGCGTGATAGTAGATAGATACAATGAATAAAATAGACATTATATGATGTAAAATCAAGAAGGTCTCGTATAGAACCATTCTGAATTGCTGGAGACTAAAAACAATTATTAATCCAAGAAATATCATGGAAACCATTCCCCATTGCCAATATGCATCTACAGCCCACATATAATAATCACCCTCTTTGATGGTGTAAGCAGTCCAGACACACGAATGAATAAAAGCAAGTAATGACATTGCCAAAGCAATTGTTTTGTGGAAACTAAGAAGAGTTCTCCTAGACCAATTTACACAATAATTCAATGGCGTGTTTCTGATTCCCATTAAATACATAGAAGGGAGTAGAGAAAATGCCATTATGCATGTACGGTAGGAAATATAATCCAACAAATTGTAAAACTTTGAATCTCCTAAATATGCATTGGGTAACATCATATCATAACTAACGATGCTGAATATTATCACAAGACTCCAGAAAACACAGATACTAAAAAATTCACCTTTCAATGGAATCAAAATAGGGATTAAATCAGCAATATAATATGGCGTATTGTAGTGATTTTTTAACAAAGGCGATTGAACAAATTTACTCTTGATCTTGTTTAAATAGCCGCTTGATGAAAATAGTATCTTACTCTGGAATATGTTGTAAATAGTTGCTAATACGATAACTACTACCCAATAAAAGTTGAGGCCCCAACCAAACCACTGAGTCTTGTTGACATGGTCCATTATGGCCCGAAATGTATCATGGTAATACTTGAAATCGGTGGAGTTGATACCCAAGGGATGGGTTACCAATTCGACAGTATCTGCAGCACTGTTGGGATATATAACATAATTTGATGCATTTTTATAGATGGCTTGGAGCTCTTGAACCGAGTAATCGAACAACCCCTTAGATTTAGTTTCACATCTCTTCCTGACGTGTTCCAACCCATGGTCCCTCTCGTTGGTGCTATGTGATTCTTCATATATACAATTTGTAATCGAACCCCACCAGTCAATATTTCCACAACGACAGCTGTAGACTGAGGCAGAATTACTGGTCGAGTTACACCCCCAGTCGAACTGCTTCATATAATATATACATGATGACGCCACAACACTGTCAACAATAACCAAACATTCTATCACTTGCAAGATCGCCAAACAAGCAATCAATACATTTTTTAACTTCATTATTTCAACAGCTCTAGTTTTTTTCGGCTCTATAACATAAACGGGTTCTAATGCTTTATATTATAAAGCACATGAATGAAAATTTGCTCGTTTGATCTACGAATAAAAATTAATTTAAAGAGCATATTTAGAAATGCTTTATTATTTGACTACGTTAGCCATAATGAGCATAGAAATTTGCTCACATTGCGAAGAGTGAGCATTTATATTTCTGAAAAATCGAGGGCCATCCATCAGATAATGAACCAATTTAGTAATTCTATGCGATACGGTCCCCAGCCATCGATCTTGGAATAAGATAAGCATCGCCAATATCGACTTAATAAGATGAATTGTGAGCTATGATTACAAATCTCAAAAATTTCGCAAGCTCGCGAGATGTTCTAATCAACAGAGATAGTTAAAGCTAATGAAAGGATCTATGATATATATTGTAGCTGCTAGTCGGCACTAGCTTGTTTGGGGTTCATCAGATAAATTTGTAGGCTCATCTCAAATATATCACGAACTAGAGGTATAATTTCGGGCTCTTAAAATTAGCCATATTCTATCCAGAGGCAATGCTTTATAATATTAAGTCGCTCTATTGAAGCTCCAATTGAACCTAGGAAGGGTTGGCGTGATAGAGAGTCCAAGATACAGTAGTATGAGATTAAGCTTCTTGCCAAAGATAGGGTGTGTATGTCAAAAGGGGACAAGGATTTATCCAGTTAATATGAGGCAATAGTGGATTTGAAAGGCAGCAAGGCCTACGAATCTAGAATGACATGTAATAACAGCTTCATCAAGGATTTGTTGTACCTACTAAGAACAGAAAATTAGACTTGCATACAGGAAACATGATTTTTGATACAAATATACGGAACTAGAACAGCGATATGTGGGGACTAAGCTTATATGAAGCATCCCTCAATGGCTATTCTGGTAATCTGTATTAATGATTATCGGGAAGACTACCTCATCTTTCTCGGCTTTTGGGGCAAAGGGACCCCGCAAAAAATCGAATATAAAAGCTCCCGCTAGTATAATAATGTAATCAGCTTTGTTAATCATAAATCACTATTAAAAGAATGATTATAGAAAGCTCAAGCACTAGTGAAATCTCTTTGGGTAAAATTGACCAAAAGGCAACAATTGGCATGGCTGAAGTAGTCAACCCTCCGTTAGTCTACGAAGGGGTTGATTGCGACATTCCGATATCCAAAATATACGGAAAAGACGAGCCTACTCCTGAAATATTAAAGGCGGAAAACTTATATCAATCGACCCAAGAATGGACCAAAGCTTTTGACAAGGCATTGACGAATATTGCGGAAGGCTCCATTCTGAGCTCCTTGGATGAATTAATTGTATCACATGGAGCTTGGAAGGACCATTTGAGTTTAACCTGGGATTTCCATCAATATCACGGATTATCGAAGATTAAACTGGCGTTGAGGGAACGACAGCCAAAATTTAAATTGAATTCGGTGAAGCTAAATACTAAAGCAGATCTGAGGCATGAAAAGGGTATTTCGGTTGTTACTGTGCAAGAGGCTTCAGACGAACAGAAATTCCCAATTCAATGGGTGCAAATTATATTTGATTTTGAGAACAAATATGGAAATGGAATAGGTTTGGCAAGATTGGTTGCTGTTAACAACAAGTTAAAGGCATTAACTATTTATACGGGACTAGAGGCTATTAAGGGAAATGAAGAGCAGATTCGTGATAGACGTCCATTAGGAGGACAGCATGGCGATCATTTGAATAGACAATCATGGCTAGAAAGAAGGAAAGAAGAGCTGGAATTTGGCGGAAAAAATCAACCGACTGTATTAATTATAGGAGGAGGTCAAGGTGGATTAAATTTAGCTGCGAGATTGAAAGTCATGGGTGTGAATTCTCTAATTGTTGAGAGAAATAAAAGAATTGGAGATAATTGGAGAAATAGATACAAATTTTTAGTCTTACACGATCCTGTCTGGTACGATCATTTAGCTTATATGAACTTTCCTGAAAACTGGCCAGTCTTTACCCCTAAAGATAAATTGGGTGCTTGGTTCGATTCGTACGCAAAAAGTATGGAGCTTAATGTCTGGAACGATAAAACAGCTACCAGTGGTGATTATGACGAATCAACTCTGACTTGGACCGTAGAAATTTTAGATAATGAGACAAAGTCAGTTACGAAGATTTTTCCCAGCCATGTGGTTATGGCAACAGGGCATTCGGGTGAGCCAAATATTCCACATTTTGAAGGTCAAGAAAATTTTAAGGGAAATATAGTTCATTCATCTAAGCATACTACTGGAAAACTTTTTGAAGGAGAGAACGCATTGGTTATCGGTTGTTGTAATTCAGGTCATGATATTGCTCAAGATTTTTACGAGCAAGGTGCTAAACCTATAATCATTCAGAGATCTAGTACGTGTGTCATAAAGTCAGAAATAGGTTTAAAATTATCATTGGAAGGAACTTACGATGGAACAGGTCCAAGTGTTGAAGTTGCTGATTTAATAAGCCAATCAATGCCATTTGGGCTACAAAATCTCACAATGCAACAACTTTATAGGAGAACATGCAAGGAGGAAAAGGATTTACAAGATGGACTTAGGAATGCTGGCTTCAAGTTAGATGCTGGATATGGAGGAACAGGCTTGTTTGGAAAGTATATCAGAAGAGGTGGTGGATATTATATAGACGTCGGATGTTCTAAGTTGATCTCAGAAGGCAAGGTTTCAGTGAAACAAGGATTATCAATCAAAAAGTTTACTGAAAATGGGGTTATTTTGACAAATGGTTCTGTAATTGATAATGTTGCTGTAGTTGTTTTAGCCACTGGGTATTCAAATATGAAAGATACTGCCACAAATATATTTGGTGACAAAATCAGTAAACGTTTGAATCCTATATGGGGTTTAGATGAAGAAGGTGAATTAAAATCTATTTGGAGAGATTCTGGACATCCTAACTTTTATTACATGGGAGGAAACCTTATGTTATCAAGATTTTTCTCAAGAAAATTAGCATTAAAAATAATTGCAAATGAGAGAGGTTTATAACAAATTATCTAAGAATGCTAAATAATTTTCTATACATTCTTATTGATAAAATCAATTACCCTTGAAAGACCATAAAATTCAAAACCATCGATGTGTTCTACTGATTTATATTCTTTAGATTTGACTTTTTTGAGTATATGATTTTCGAAGAAGAAAAGAGAATCATGTACTCCCCAAGGTTCAATATATAATTGTAATTTACAGTTAATACCATCGTCTCTAGAATATCTTAATTTTGAAAGAAGCTGATTACTAGAATCGCCATATCTCTTCCCAGTAAAAACAGGAGCATCTAATGCAACCTCAGACCATTCTAATATATCATCTCTAAATGATTCGTCTTCTCCAACTATCACAAATATTCCAGCTTTAGGATCCTTGAAAAATGGAACGGCATCCCATTTGTTTTTGTTCTTTGCGTCGGAGTAGGCAAACTTAGGATCTGTTAATACAGAAGGAGAAATAAAATCGTCTAAACTCAACTTCTCAAAAATAGAGAAACTAAGCATGTCATAATTTGAGTTTTCGTGATAAGATTTTCCGGGCATAAAATCATCAGCAGTTAAATTTAAGTTGATCCAGGGACTAATCAAAATTAGATTGGAAGGGTATTTAAGTTCAGGTGATGTAAAATTCAAATAATGCAAATAGTTGATAGCCAAATGACCCCCAGCAGAATCACCCATTAATATAATATTGTCATTATTGTCATTAATCAATTTTAGATAAGTTTCATGCAACTGATTATGCTGAGTAGGTAATTTATGGCCATTAGATACTAATTTATAATCCAAAAGTAAAATTGATAGTTTGTTTCGCTTTTTTTCATCTACTAATTTATACATGGCAACAACGGATTCAATTTGTGATGGTTGTGTTTGTAAAAAGTAGCCACCACCGTGTAAATATATTATAATTGGATCTGATTTATCCCTCTTCGGCTGCCTAACAATCCAATAAGAGTTCCTGTCATATTTTCCTCCAAAATTAGGTAAGGATGATACAATCAGCTTTTGAGTCAATGAAATGATTTTTAAAACAAGAGAATTGGGGATTGCGATTAATGCAGTATTCTTGACTGGCAATGCTAATGCTGCTTTAAATAATGCCATTTTGAGGTTCTTGATCAAACGTCCTTGCAATTTCCGATGCGAAGTTCCGACTATGAAATATTTCACAGCCATTACTAACACATTGACTGGAATACCCAATATACGGAATATTGCTATCAAGATATTCATCTTTTAACCTTATTTCTAATATAAGAGCACCAATATCAGTATTAAAAGTTAAGATTTCAACTAAATATAAGTAAACTTACCCCGCAGAATACAAAATTCACATTCTCGAAATCCAATTCACCATCTGAAATTTCTACAATAACAAGGAAAATACATGATCTAAAATTATCTACAAAGCACATGCCAGGGCCTAAATATGTTCAGCAGGTTGAGAAAAAGCTTTATCAAAATCAGTGAAGACAAATCTATATCTTACGTCACCCTTATCACATCTTGTTAAAGCTTCACTGCAGCCGGATTCACCGATTGGAATTTTTTCAATCCATGGTTTGATATTTTTCTTAGCAGCCAACTGTAACATTGCTATGGCTTCTTCTCTGTTTCCCAACAATGATTGGCCTAAATTGGCACCATTTCCAAGCATACTGAAGGCTGAGACTTCGAACTTCTCAGTCACTTCTGGGAGACCAACACTGCTGAAAGATCCATTGACCTTTAAAACAGATAAATAAGAGCTGATATCGACATCAGAGAATCCTGAAGCACAGTTCAAAATTAAATCAAACTTGTCATCATACTTCGACTTCCATTCTTTATTTTCCAGTGTAGCAATTAATTCGCTAGCACCCATTTCTACTGCTTGTTCAGTTTTAGCGGAGCTTCTAGAGAATGCAACCACGGTAGCACCTAAGGCCTTAGCAAATTGAATAGCCAAATGACCCAATCCACCAATTCCAATAATACCTACGGTCTTACCAGTAAGATCATCGCCTAAAGCTCTGACCATTGGAGAGTATGTGGTTAACCCAGCACACATAAGAGGAGCAGCATATTCCAGGGGAAGATTTTCTGGGATTGGAAAAATGAATTGCTCATGTCCAATAGCGTAGTTTGCATATCCACCTTGAGAAACGTAACCATCAGCAAAGGTGTTGATCTTGTTGTAAGTGGAAACACCACGCTTACAATATTGTTCGTTTCCATTCTTACATCTAGAACATTCCAGACAAGATTCTGATCTAGCGCCTAATCCAACTCTATCACCTAACTTCACAGAGGAGACTTGGGCACCAGTTTGAACAACTTCACCGATGATTTCGTGGCCTACTACTAAATCTGGTCTTCTTAATGGTCCCCAGTTTCCTTGTATTGTGTGCACGTCGGAACCACATAAGCCACAGCATTCAACCTTAATGGTTACATCATGTGGACCCAAAGGTTTTGGTGTGTATTTTACCAACTTTGGCTTGTTCCAGTTCTCTTTTTTGTCAATACCGTAACCAAGGAAATATTCAGGTACTTTAATCGTCATTTTATGTTATTTAGGATAAGTATGTTAACTGGGTTTATTGAAAAATGGCAATATTTATGAGCTTATAAACTGGATAGCGAAAATCACAAGTCGATTTTTCCGGCCCAAAAAAGAAATCCATTTGGTTGCGCTATCTACCGAAAAAAGGGAGGCTAACTACCCTTTTCATGGTACTACAAGGAATGAATAGCAGAATGTCATATACTGTCATATACTGTCACATATGCCGAAGAGAAAGCTATATATATATGGCAATGCTATATTAGAGCACGGGAGGGGTAAAAGGTAAATACCATTTTAGGTGTAACATACTCGTAGCATATTTTCCAAGAAATGCCTGAATACAAATCCAGCTTAATCGTTGTTATATCATTGGGTAGAGATTGAAACTTGATATCAACCTGAATTAATTAATGACACGTATATTTTGCATGTTCTATACCTATCTGTTATCTCGAAATTCTCGTATCTCTAATCGTCGAAATGAATCAACGCACTAGAAACTGATAACGAGTATTCTACATTCAACGGGCTGGAAAGATTCTCACCATTATTACACTTCCGCTTTGGTGTTCCTTCTACCTATTTCTTGGCTCATGGCTCAAAAGACTACGTTCCAAAGTGGTATAGAGATTTTCGTAGATATCGAAATGATTGGTTATATTCACAAGTTCCAGGTTTTTCCAATGTTTGTGCTTCTAACTATTGTTTATTCCCACAAAAAATTCTAGTGATTGTGTTCTCTTGCTGTCTATGTAAAGTAAATATTTGGGTGTGACATTTATCTTCAGTGATAAGTTACACAAACACTTCTGTTTGATGTTGACTGTATTACTTCCCCAATAACTAGGCTTAGCCGATTGTTTTGTGATGGTTTATCATTAGATTAACCTCGCTCTCACTGTGTGGTACAGTGAATTCCAAGAAATTTCTTCATAGCGGCTCATACGTTTTCTATTATACTTTTGTCGTTACTGTATAATATTAAGGTCGCTTAGGTGAATACCTGGACTTCTTTACTAAGAACGTAGCTTATTATTACGATCCCTATAAGTAAATCCCAAAAGTAGTAAGAAGATCCAGTTGGTTTGGAGCGCGGCCCTTAGTTCTTGCTATCTTATCAGAACGTACTCCAGACTTCAAGGGAGAAGCTTTATAAACACTTATATATGGTTGAAAAGCATGGAAGGCTTGGTTGGATTCAATGTAAGAGTATTTAGTTAACAGCTATGACAGCGATATTAATTAATGAACTACTGAAAAAGGCTACAAGTACATTAGAGGAGCAAACAGCTACTCTTGTCACATCGGACATGGTTTATGTCATGTTCTGTGCTTTTGGAGTATCTTTGCTTACTCCTGGTATTGGATTGTTTTATTCTGGTACATTAAAAAGAAAAAATGTGGTTCAAGTTTTGTTCCAATCGTACATGACTACAGCAGTTGTGGTAATAATTTGGTATCTTCTTGGATATTCTTTGGCGAATTCCCCAACTTCAACATCGAAACTTATTGGTAATTTTGATCTTGCAGCAGTACATAATGAGCAAGCTCGCCCAATGATAGAAGGTGGAACCATTCCATCTGTCATAAACTTTTGTTTCAATGTATATTTCCCTGTTGCTACGGTGCAAATTTTTGTGGGATCCATTGGAGAAAGAGGTAGATTTTTGCCTTCCCAAGTTGTTGCTGTAGTGTGGACAATTGTGGTTTATTGCCCACTTGCATTCTGGGTATGGGGCGCAAATGGTTGGTTGTATAATTTAGGAGCTTTGGACTTTGCTGGTGGAGGTCCGGTACATATCGCATCTGGTATTTCTGCTTTGATATATTCTTGGTTTATTGGACCAAGAGGTTTACCAGAGAAAAAATTTGGTAAGATTGCTCCTGTTAAAGCACATTCTCAGCTTAGTACCTTTATTGGTGTAACTATCATTTGGTCTACTTGGCTCTGTTTCAATTCCGGTACATTATTGTCAGTTAATACTAGAACAGGCTACATTTTCCTTAATACGATATTAGCCTCTTCATTTGCAAGTGTTAGTTTTGTTGTAACTGACACTTTGTTGACTGGTAAATATTCGTTAGAAGCTGCATGTGAGGGTGTTATTGTTGGATTAGTGAATATTACACCATCGTGTGGTTTCTATTGGCCATGGGCTGCGGCTATCACTTCTATCATAAATGCAGTAATATGTCGTTTATTAATACACTTTAGTGACTGGGTTGGCATTGATGATTTAAGTAAAAGTGGAATAGTACACGGTCTCGGTGGCATTATTGGTGCTACGCTTACTGGTATATTCGCAACTAAAACTGTCGCAGGCTACGATGGTTTTACCGCCATAGATGGTGGTTGGATTGATGGTAATTTCGTGCAAATAGGATATCAAATCGCATCGTGGACTGCTATATGTTTGTGGACTGGAATTTTCACATTTATTATTTTAGCCATCGTTGATCGTATTCCTGGTTTAAAATTAAGAGCTAGTGAAGAAGGAGAAGAAATGGGAATGGATTTATACGAAATGGCAGAAACTTTAGACGAATTTGGAAATAATTATGATGAGTTTTTTATGAAATATGCAGCCAGATTAAGAGATATTGCTGATGCAGTCGAACACAGAGGTTCCAACAGAATAGAAGTGATTGACGGTATTTACCAACCTAGTTCTTCATCTGTAACTAATATTAGATTGGAATACGAACAAAAAGTTTAACCAAAAGTTTAAACCATTCGTTAAATATTTAATTCTTCGTACCTTCATATTTGAGGATTCTGTAGTTTATATCAAATAAAATAATTTACTTTTAAAGTTTTTAAGTTTTTAAAGATGGATAGAATCTGACCATGAATTTTCTAAATAGAAAGTGCTCCGAAACTTAGATATCCTGGAATATTATAAAATAATTATATAAAATGGCTTACATTTGTCACAAATTCTCAGGTTACTAAATTATTATTAATTTTCTATAAATGCAATAGTAAAAATACTCATATCTTTTTTCATACCAGTTCTTCCTCGATATACCATGCGTCACTTTTAGTCTTTTTAGTGTTTAAATCGTGGAAATAATCCCAAGGATCCTTTCTTGAATAAGGCAAGTCTTTTAAATCATGATCGACCAACAAATCTAAATCAGAATGCAATTTTAAATGCCTCTGAGTTGAACTGAAACTTATTTGGTATTCATCTTGTAAATAAGTGTTGCCACAAGCACCTTCAAAAGTAAGGGTGCTATTATCTAGAGTTGCAAACCTATCTTCAAATGGCGAAGCTTCACAGATATCATCAGCTACCCAAAGGTGTATGTTTCTTTGATAGTTATAATTTTGGAAATGTGTTGTGGTTGTAAAGGAGCTTAAACCGTACTTTCTGCTCAAGAGTCTTGTAACATTATAAGGTATATATGCGGAACCTCCTTCAAAAAAGGAATGCTTTAATGGGAACAACTCTTCAAGTGTATGCCAATTCCAATTTTTACAATTAACCGCCATAGTTTTTATTTTATCTTCGCTTGGAAGGTCGTCATACAATGAACTTGGTGGTTTTGCATCCGAATGCGATAATGCAGAAATATCGATATAAAGACCAGTATTAATCTCAATAAATCTTGCATCAATAAAATTTTTACCATTTCCTTGCTTTGTATATGTTGGTGCTACTTCAAGGAAATACTTTGCATTACCATATCTAGGATTTTCAAGAATTAATGACTTGTTGAACTCTCTGCCCATTCTATCTAAATGTACAATAGGCATTTGGATATCAACATCAGTATCCCAAGGCATATTGGCACCGTTGTGCGCCCAGCCTAATAATGATCCATAATTGATCCAACTTACAAGATCATTAGCTTCAACAAACTGAAACCAAGCTCTAATCATATGTTGAATAACACTCTGTCTTTCTCTGTCACTAACGAATCTTCTGAAATATGGATATGCTATATGGTGCGATCTACCTTGAAACAAATCGCTTATGATCCACGGATATTTAAAATACCTGTCGGAATTATCTACTAAATCGTTTGAGTATTCAAGTAAGTTCAAGTATTTCATTTCTGATTCATCGATTTCCTTTTCTTTTAATTTCTCTTTTAATTTAAAGATTTCAAGTTCCGTGTTGAAAATAAAGTCCTCTGCCTTCACGTCAACTGTATTCTGAAGTCTCTTTATTTGTTTTGAATTAAATGAGGGCAAATCTCCAGCATCTTGAACTTGTAACATTTCATTAATGGTTTGCTTTTTCGTAGCTCTTGCCGTGTGTCCATCAGGGCCAAGTCTTTTTTTTCCGATAACAGGTACCTCTATATAGCTATTGTCGGTTGGAACAACAATCCGCTCAGGAACTTCCTTCATACAATACATGTCGACCATACTACGGAACACCTTCTTGTTGTATGTTTCCATGTAGTAGCCGTTCACATTAGCAAACTCCTCGAGAGCAGCGTCACATTGTCCATCGGGGAACTGTTTCCTGTAACTGCCAAGTATCTTTTCTCCAGCATACAAATCGGCCCAGTCATCCCAGTGGAAGTAAACACCCTCCAGAGTTCCTATGTCTGGTCTCACAGGTTCCTCAACGCTTCCAAGAGAATCCAAGTACGAGTATATCTCATACACGGGCGCCCGAGGGTTATGCTTCGATTTTCTATTGCCTTCAAGACCTTGGAATTCCAATAGCTCTTGACTTATTTCACCTGTGAAGTATTCATTTAACGTAAACAACACTATCACTAGCACAGATACAATAGGTATGGTACTCTTTAGTCTCTTGTTATAATATCTCGGAAGAACCATCTTATTCTCCCATGCAAATAACCTAAATGAACACTAGACACTATCCTTTTATAAAAATTTTTGAATCTTATTCACCGCTTGTTTTGTATTGTTATATGCAGGTGCAGATAGTACTTTGGATAGTCATTTCGCGATGGGTTATTTATATGCAATGGGGCTATGAACAACATGCTCTTACAGCGGACACAAAAAATCCCCCTTTATCTACACATTATGGACTTCTGCATATCAGATTATTTTTCTGGGCTTCTTTTTGGGTGTTATATACCTATGGGAAGAAGTAAGTGTGGTCAAGTATAGCTAAGTGCAGTCAAGTATACCTAAGTGGAGTACTGTGGAGGACGAGATGCTACCTTGTACACCTCTAAATTGAAGTACAAATTGTGCACGGTGAGAAAAATAGTAACTTAATTAGGAAATATGTCGTTTACCACTTACACGCACTCTATCATTCATACAAAAAAAATAGGCTAGAAAGACTAAATTATTTTGCTTCATAACTATGGAAGTCTATTGTAGGAGAGGGACAACTCAGCTTTGCATGTTCTTCTTTCAAAATAGTCTAAAGCCCGTGGCTTCTCGCAGAGGAATCGAAATCGATGTCGCGGTGCTTTAACGCAATTTCTATCTACTCCTCACTGCCTAGTTCTGTTGTAGAGAATAATAGGATAAAAGTAACATCGTAGCATGACCCAAGCCCTCGTAATAAGTCGAGTCTCCAGTTTTGATTTCAGGAGATTGCTACCTTTGCATTGCGTGACGACAAATGAGAGGACTGCAGATTCCATTACGTCGAGTAAGAATTGTTGTCGAGGAAAAAAAAAATACAGCCCTTCCTGCGTCTAGCAAGCAAGGCACCAAAAGTCGTTAGAGAAACAGCATGCGGAATATTTACGTGCCGGAGTCAACTTGCATGTCGTAGTTCGGAATCAGATTCCCCGTACTAATCGATAAAGCAAGGCGGAGACATTAGAAAATAATATATAGGTGAAAACTCGAAGGATGTTCTGTATGCTTAATCTCATCTTATCTGAAAGTGAATAGAAGTGGTATAGTAGGTGGATAGCATATTAATTAGGCAATTGAATGATTTGAGTTTCCTTATTCTAGAGCGCCATGATATACTCTTAGTTAACCACATATGGTTTACATAAAAGTCCCAAATCTTTCTTTAAGATATACGTGCACTAGCAATGTGTGGGTTGCCATACTGAGTCAATAAGCTTCTTACCCCATCGTTTGCGAATACTGTAGAGATTTATCGAACCATGAGTTAAAGAGTAGGATATTCTGTTGAATGTGTTTTAAGCAAGAATACGCATAATTCAATATCATATAGAAACGAGTAAGATTATTGTTCTTATATTCAAATCATACGGTATTTTGAAGTTGTTCTACTTCAAAAGAACTGAATCAAGCAAGTTGAGCCCGAGGAAGGCGACGAGAGCGATTACTAAGTTATTGCTCATAGGTACAAGAGCTTGAAAGAACGATTGCTGTAGCTTGCAACCATGGTAATTATGGATACCAATGACTCTCATCGAAACTCTTATGCTATTTCAGTTTATATCTTTAATTTGTTACGAAACAAAGTGGCCCCATAGGTGTTCGAGATGTTAGGCCCGTTAGGATAAGTTTCACAAAAGAAGTGACTAAGTACCCTCAAAATTAAAATTATCCCGAATAATATATAAAATAGCATACCAATAACTCGGTTTATGTAAAGATTTTAAATTTAGACTTGTAATGATTTCGTAGCTAAGTATATAACGGATTCTCCAAATTACAAAAAATGACTTTTTGAATTCTGCCAATTAATTCAGTTGTATAGAACTAACAAATCTTAGTAAGACCTGGAAAACTAAGTATATTTGCAGTTATACAAATGTATAATTAAAGCTGAACTTATACATATAATATAATTTATGATATAATATAAATTTATGAAATATTATGACAAATTTTTATAAAACAAAATATATTCATTATTGATTGTGCTTATAATTTTGCAGACTGATAACTTTCCAAAAATACACGTACCTGCAAAAACAAGCCCAACTAACCCAACCTCTTGTACAGTTAATCCAGTATGAACATACCTTATTTGTCTACTTAATGCATTTGCTCTCACCTCAATAAATTGGGTACTTCGTTATAATCAGAGAAGTAGAGAACTACAGAGTTTACTCTGAAATTAATTCGGGTTCTAACATGAGCCGGATTTTTTAAAGCTGAACATAGCAGCGATCAAAGACCACATTTTACATACTAAGTAGAATATCAGTAGAACTATTCTTACAAACGAGGTAGAAATGATTGAATTATATTCATCAAGAATCAAAAAATTTTAATGCCAATCTTTAGGTGGATTTACCTACGAATCAACACAGCATTTTGTTGTAATTACCAACCAGAAAATAGGCAGGACGTTAAAGAATTAAGAAATCTTGGAAGAGATTAATCCAGACAAATTTGAGATATGCAAAGGAGACCGGCTAGAACAAAACATGGGAAACAAAAAAAAACTTTTTCCAAGTCTTCTTTCAATTTTTCTTTTTGAGAACTAGAATTTCTTTAGAAAGAGTACTATCTGATAGGATTGTCATAAAACAGATAGAACCTACTTTTTTGTTAGACTAACAATGGATATCACTCTAATAGAATTGTAGAATATTTAAGATCAAACGAACCATGTGCCCTGCCCTGCGACAATAGGAGAAATTTCTGCACAGTATGTTGGAGAGAAGGGAATAATTACTAAAATGAAGTTTGAGACGTTTGAGACGACGTCATTCCAGCAACACTCGTCGCTCGCGAAAATTGAAAGCAGAAAAAACTACTGTGCAGGTTTATTCACAACTATTCTAATTGGTAGTATGTGATTAATTTTCTATGTGGAATGTTGAGATGTCCTAATTGGTAATTTGAAAATGCGGAGACCCGAGCACGACCTTATGACATTCCGATGATCACCGGGTTTAAAAAAATTCGTACATAATGATGGAAAAATACTACCCCAGATTTATGTTATGAACATCTTTTTGAACACATCTAATGAAACATAGGAGATATGACTAAGAAACTTAGTCCACAGGAGAAGAAGAACAGGAGACCTGCCTCTAGGGCATGTATATTTTGTCATACGAAACATCTTCAGTGCTCGAATGAGAGACCCTGCAAAAACTGCGTTAAGAGAAACTTAGGTGATCAGTGCAAAGACGTGTTGAGAAAGAGAGCTAAATACCTCAACACAAATAGTAAGCTACGTAAGAAGGAGAAGGTTGAAACAGGAGATGAGGCTCTGGATAAATCTTTCTCAAGAGAAGATACAATGATGTCTGAAACGCCTGGCGTTAATATACCGTACGTTAAAGACGAAGTGATCGATGAAGTACAGCATCCTCAAAGAATGCTTCCAAATATTGCACCTGCGCAAGTTAGTGAGGTAAAATCATCTAATTCAATGTTGAATACTACAAATGACGTGCTTAATAGATTGCTATTTAGTGAACCTGTCAGCATATCTGATCATGATTCTGACACATTATCCATTAATAACTCAATATCAAAAAACGGAATGAATAATGTATTTAGTTCCAGCTATTTAAATCAAGAGTATTTGATGTTGGGTGATATTATCTTGCACTCAAAACCCACGTCTCCTACACCATCAAATAGTGTATCTGACTACAATATTGGAACTATTTCCCCGTCTTCTACACTTTTCAGCAAAGGAATGGGAATTGAGAATGTCCAGCCAAGTGTCAGTAATAACTACAACTTATTGGAAACTAGACCCTTTATTTCATTGGGGTTTCTGAAAGAATATAACAAATTTGATTTTGACAATTCACAAATATTAAATCAGATTAACGCTACTAATAATAACAAAGACTACGTTTCACCGTTAATCAGCCACCATTTATATCAATCCGTTCAAGATATTTACTCAAACAATATAATCAATTTTGATTATCCGCAGTCGTATCATCTGTTAACAAAATTCCTTAAGAACAGGTTTCTGGGAAACTCACTCCCTGACAAAGAAAAGCAGAAAAAAAGGCAAAATTTTCTCATAATTCTCAAGTTAATTGCCAGTTATAGACCAACTTTCATTTCTTCGCATAAGTCGTTGTTCAAACCTTATGATTTGCATTTCTTGGAGATGTCGTTTCAAAGATCTTTACTTGATTATGAAAAACTTCTGCAGCTCAATTCATCGCCTACTATCATGTGGAGAAGAACTGGCGAAATAGTTGCACTCTCAGATGACCTTTTGAGTTTACTAGGTTTCAATCTAGGCGATATACTTTCCAAAAGAACTTTCATCATGGAATTGATGTATGATGACGAGTCAATCATAAACTACTTTAAGCTATTTAAGTCTGTTGCAGTAGGAAATCTTCATCTGAGTATTATTACAAGATGCAAATTGATTAAGAACTCTGATAGGCAAAATTCGGCCCCTATCGTACTTCCAGATACTGATAGATCCTATAACGATCAAAGCTACATTGAATTTTGCTCAGTATGGACTGTAAAACGTGATCTATTTGATCTTCCTATGTTAATTATTGGTCAATTTTTACCAGTGCTTCCAGCAGGTGAAGGTGTTCGTTCGTACTGAGACTTCGAACAGAAAAATGCATATTCGTGCATTGTAGAACTCGTGATTTTTGAGAGTTTAAAGGCAAAACTTTTGATGTAGATGATGTCCATCTCCACAATTATATTGTGTCACAGCAAATTATGAAGACCATATTTATTTATTCATCCATATTTATTCAAATTAGATATTTTCTGAAATTCATTTAATATTTCGCCTAGAGATGGTTTCTCAAGTTTTAAGAAATCCGTTTAAATTACTAGCTGTGGGAGGCGCTTGCTATGGTGTTGGTGTGATTTACATGTCTACGTATTATTATAATCATTCTTCTTTAAGAAAAATATTTGTTGCATCAGATAGTGAGTACGAAAAGACGAAGATGTTTAAGCGTTCTTAAGATTTAAATCATATACAATTCGATAAATATGAAATTTAGTGACTAGCTTTTATTTATTCGTTAAAATGCTAATATTAAAAACTAATTAATTCTTGTATGCATGTATTGGGAACAAATGTGGATGGATATCAGAAGAATAAAAATTCAAAGAACTTTACCTCAAATCATTCAATATTGGTATTAGACGCATCTGGTGTGTTTTGAAAAGATGTCTCATCAGCATTTTGAGAAGAATTTCCTTCCAGAGTAACGGAGTTAAGCTTTGAATTAGCTTTGTTAACAGGAATTGTGCCCCCATTGGTTTGATTGTATAATGGACAAGACTTGTTTGTTCTGATATGGCCAAAAGCACCACAGGAAGCACATCTTCTTGTCTTACTTTTTCCTTTTCCGATACCTTTACCGCCAATAAAATAAGAACCATCTGGTAACATAACCGTATTTGCATCTATTATGGTCCCCCCTGCTGCTGCTGCTGCATGTAAAGAATCTCTTATTGGTTTCTTTAACTTGTTCTGTTTAGCTTTCTTTTCAAGTGTTGCTAACTTTTCTTCGAGTGCTTTACGACGAATCTTATTTAATTCTTTATCATTTGTAGGGATGATATCGTCAACTTCAGCTGTTCTTAACATTTCATCTTCAATTTGCTTCTTGCGTCTAATGTATGCCTTTATTAATCTTGTATCCGATATGGTATCAACTCTACGACGAACAATATTATTTTCATCACGGAACCTTCTAGTTATTCTTAAGACTTTCCCATCACTATATGCTTTATCCACTTCTTTAAATTTTTTATGTAAATACTCAAAATGATCAATTGGTTTGTATTCATTGTATATTACATCAAGATTAGAACCATTGCCATGATCTACTAATGAACTTCTTTGAGAATACCATATTCTCTTGATCTCAGCTTCATATAGTTTTTGTTGATATGCAGCAGTATTATTTTTTGGAACACTCTCTTTTGGAGGTGGAATCAAAGGATGGAAAGTATTTTTTTGAGTGGATCTCAAGAATGAGAATCCCAATCCAATTCCAGAAGGATCACCTTCACCATTAAGTTGCAACATTGCTTTTGTTTGATTTGAATTGACAAAATTTCTGGACGAATTCCAGGGTGTAAGTTCTTCTTCAAGATCAAATTCTGTAGTCTCAGTGTCCCTTGGTCTTCTAATTCTTTCTTTTTCCTTCTCCTTTTCATTTTCTTTTGGTTTTTCGTTCTCAATGTTTCTATCATTATCCTTTTCGTCGTCTTCGTTCACCAGTTCTTCCTTTTTCTCTTTCTTCTCCTTCTCTTTTTTAATTTCGTCCTTTTTCAAATCTTCATCGAATAATAAAACCGTATCGTCAAAGACTTGCTGACCATGTTGCATACTGTCTAGTATGCATATGTCCTCTGGTGATACCATCGCCCTGATCTCGTCTTCAGTTGGTACTATATCACTATTCTTAATTTTCCAAAATCCTTGGTCATCACCATGTCTTTGGTATTCCATGAACTCTTTTAATCTTTGACGATTCTGCATGTCATTTTGATCGGGGAAATGATGAGAAATATCTTTTACTGAAACCCTGGATTCATTATTATTGTTCATTGCTCTGAAAACAATCATTTTAAGTCTATTTTTTGAAGTATTGGTGACTTTTCTTGAATGGGGTGCAGGAACTTCAATTGCTGGAAAAATGTTACCAACTGCAAACATAAAGTTTATATTTCTCAAATAATATCTTTGATGATTGCCACACCCTTGAGAACGAAGAAGAAGGAATTCAGTATTCTTCATTTCATGCTTAAATATAGGAGCTCTTAACATATTATTATAAAGAGCAGGAACAAAGTCTCCTGGTGCAACTTCTCCGAAATTCCAAAAAGGTGATCTATCTTCAACCCCCAATACATGTGTTTCACCCAATTGTGCCTTTGGTCTAGAAATGTCATCTTGTCTTTCTTTTCTGTAGTAGTTTATTAATTTACTTCCCATACCAAAATTTGACAATAAATGTGGATATTCTTCAGAATATTCCATACCAATTATTGATCCAGTATCAGATACAGTAAGGGCAGACGACTTATTAAAAATTTCTTGTGCAGATTTTCCACGATCCTTCTTTTTCTTTCTCAACTTCAACTTTGAAAAACTTATTAATGTTCCCGGTCTAATCATAAATCTTGGTCTGTGGAACATTCTACTTTCATCCTTATTCATCTTTACTTTGTAATAAGGGGTTTGTAGTCTTAACGCAGGCATAGCATGTTCAATATTTAAGTTACTCAATTGACTTCTCACCTTTTGGTTGTAGTTATTTTTTAATAACTCGTATTGTTTATCGTTTGAAATATTAAATTTAAAATCTAATAACTTATCATTCGTAGGAACAATAGCCTTTGATTTTTCTGTTTTCTTATCCGGAATAAAGAGTAGGTTTGGATCGTTCATGTCTAATTTAAGTATCTTATCGTCTATTTGTCCGTTGAAGATGTAATCGTCATCATAAAAGTCGAAATCTTGATTTTCCTTCTCCGTTTTAGGCGGTTTTACAATTGGATTTTTACTTCCAGCATTTATAATTGCATTATCATCCCAATCTGTTGTGGACAAAATAATATCTTTCGAGAAACCGGAGAATTTGTCATAATTTGAACTATCCCTGGCAAAAAAGTCTATTTCCTTAATAAAAGAACTCCAGTCATTATTCTTCTTTAGATTCTCAATTATTTCCATATCATTGGAAGTAATATCCACTATGTTTGATTGATGCTGATGTTGTACGGGTATACGAGTAACTAATTTCTTGGACTTAAATAGCTTTTTCTGATCAATATCAGGTTCTAGTCTTATTTTATTCGGTATTAATGGTTTTATTAGCTCTTTCCTAGCAATTGAAGGTTGTAATAGCTTGAAATATGCTGGTGTTGGAAGGAAAGTACGATGGAAATTAATAGAGTTATTTCTTGAATAGAAAGGATAATAATATGCCATATTTCTTTGTGCTTTCTTCTTTTCAAGCTTTTTTACTATTCTTTCCAATTTTTGTCTCTTCAATGCTCTCATTTCTTCGGATTGAATTTTACGAGGACGCTTCCTAGAAGTAATACTATCACCAAATATCTCCATATTCAAGTCTGTCATCCCATCATCATTCATAAGATGGTTTTCGTCATTTAAGTCATTGAATATATTATGATTATCATTATTTTCGTGGACTAAACCAAAATCAAGTTCATTCTCTCCAAAGATGTCATCAAACTCTTGTTCTGCATTCTCTTGTAATTTATCTTCTTCTTTGACATCAAAAGTAACACCATCCTCCGAATAATTTAAGTTATTCTCTGCGTAATTTATTTCCTCGTCTTCTACTTCATCAGCTAATTCATCAATGTCTTCATAATCCACTGCATCAACTGCATGTTGTGTTTTTCTCTCACTGAATATAGATTCAATGACTTGATCATCAGGGATATCCTGATTATTAACGTAGCTTTTATAGGCATCGTCTCCGCTAGGATTATTAACTCTATTTACTGCCCGTTTATCCTTTTTACTCATAATGACAGTGCAGTACTATATTATACTGTTAATTACTACTACTTAAAAGGCTTTAAGTATTAAATTGAGTATCACAAAAAAGTAACACAAAATAAAACCGATTTACTTTGTTTAAGATTGTTTACTATATGAATAGGTATAGATATACACCATATGTTAGTTGATACATTTCATCAGAAAGATGTTATTAAGGATAGAGTATTGGTATTTAAATCTTCAACAAATCTGAGTATTAATTACCTGGTTACGGATAGGCATGAAATTTATGTAATCGGAAACTTTCGACCCTTCAAAACTTATATATCACATTTGATTAATACTAGTAATATAAATTTATCTGTCTTAATCATATTTGAGGGCTTTAAAGAATTTTTTCTACTCACGAAGTTTTTGAATACGTTTGACAAGTATAAATCTGAATTTGAAAAGAAATATTTGCTGGATTATTCTAAGCTTATGAAGCAATCGCAAGAATATCCGGATGTTATAAACGAAAATATAAACTTGAAATTGGATAAAAGTCAATGTAATGCTTCTTTTTCCTTTAATTTTAATGTCATAATAAATTCAAGTAAATTCCTGGATTATAATTTATCTTCTGATATATTGGTTCAGCAATATGTTAGATTCATTACAATGAAACATGGTGGTACAGTAATTGCTACACTGGAATTAGATTTAATTATATCCCATCCTGATTATATACTAAACATTGAACACGAACCCCAATCGACTTTTAGTGAAGATAAGATATTTAATGTTAAAGAATTACTGATAGCTTTATTTATACCTAGGGGCTTGGATTCCAGAAATATGATAAAAATTTTAGCTAAATCTATTGTTCCTACAGATGAAAAAAGATTATTGTTACAAGATGAAGATTTTGACAATTTTGAACAAATATATAATAGTTTTCTTGATGCTGAAGATGAGAAGATAGAACCTCCAAACCCAGATTGTACATTTGAAGTAAAAAGAACTATTATATCTAGAAATAAACGAAAGTCTATGTTATGGAAAGATTTTCTAACGAAAGCTTTAGAAGAATAAGGAATTTTCTACTTTGATTCGTATGGTAAGCATTATGCATGCTTGAGTATAAATTAATTTAACTTACACATTTTAATACGTTTTAGCATCAATAGTTAATAATAAAATTGTATTCAAGTTTAAGAAACGTTTGAAAGTAAGTATTTCTATCTAGAACTGATGTAAGTTATACAACAGTCTACTGCCAATCACAGGATTCTATTCTAATAATAACAATGATTGACTTCACTAGGTATAGATACATCAAGTTACTCGTCTATGTGCTTGTATATAATTACACTATAAATATAGTTATAGACTCTGATATGCAAGATGTATTTAGCATAAAAGATAGTTGTCCTCATTAATCTATCCACACCCTAGAACCATATGTTTGGAAACTACAAATGTGAATTATATAGTATATGACTTTTACGTGAAGGTACTGTTAAGAGCAAACCTAACACCATAAGTTAGGCTTCAATATGCTAATGTAATTTATAATATGTATATTTGAAAACAGTTAATTGTAGGTTTATTGGTTACTTTTTCTGATCCTAACTCCCTTGGTATGGGTCTTTATCTTAATATTGAGTAATAATTGAGTAATCTTGAACAATAATTGAGTAATAGGAAATGATCTAAAATGATTTGATCTGATTGTATCATCATGGTGTGTATATTAGAGAATATTAGATCTGTTTTCCTACATCATTGTTAGAGATCAAGATGTTATAAGAGAATGGTAAACGTGCTGCGACACGTGAGAGCCCTCTAAGAGTATAACCCATCATACCACTAACATAAGGAACAATATAAGGAACTAGACTAAGTAGACGTAGTTAGGTATGAATAGGACTAGCTAAGTATTTAGATAGTATTGATAATAACTATAAATCACTTAGGCTCACTTAAATCCCAACACAACTCTTACAATCATTGTTAGGAAACTTACGGACCTTTAAGTTAAATTTAGTCCTTAATTCTTATTTAGATGAACTCTCAGAGGCTATTTAACCAGAAAACAGTAATATATTTATATATAATGGTATATAAATTAGATATAATAGGAAAAACTGATCTCTAAAAGTAAACTTGTAGAGTTTGCAACAAATGCGAATTATATAGTGTATAGCTTGCACGTGAAGGTACTGTTAGGAACATTTCCTAACAACATAATATTGGAGCGCAAATGGTTTAGTGGTAAAATCCAACGTTGCCATCGTTGGGCCCCCGGTTCGATTCCGGGTTTGCGCATACTTTTTAATTTATACCTTTTTTTTTTTTTTTTTTTATTAGATATAATTAGTACTCTGATGCATTTAAAAGATATAGCATTTTAACTACATAATGACACACTTAAACAATGGTGTCAATGTGGCGAAGGATTTCATGACTACAATGGCTAGAATAGGTAGTCAGGCAATGATTCTAACTAGTGGGACAAAAATAGTTGGATCACAGCTACATGGAATGACATTATCTTCTGTTAGTTCATTATCCGTGTACCCAAGGCCACTTATTCAGTTTAATTTGCATTTGCCATCTTATACGTCCCAATTCATAAACAAAAATAAGTACTTAGGAATCCATATGTTACCACCTACGTCTGCGTCTGTTCACTTAAGCAGAATATTTGCCAGTGGAATAAAGCAAAATGAAGATAAATCTTCGCTGGAATCATCTGGGTATGCTAAGGACGGAGAAGATTTTCATGAAATGACAACACCATTTAAACGGATCGATAGAAAAGAGTGGAAATTTCATGAAATTAATGATATACACATTCCTATATTAAATGAGAGTGAAAGAGTTTTGGTTTGCAAGGCTGTTAAGCAAATAACAATCGACAATCATGAAATATGCGTTGCTGAGGTCTTAAATATTCTTTCTCCTAACAAGCAATATCAAAATCTGGAGCCCAATGGTGGTTTAATATATTGCAATAGAAATTTCCATACCCTCGGGAAAACTTTATGAGGATGAAAAAGTTCTACAATAATATTCCTTGTATAATATCTCTATAGGTATAGTTTAGACTAATTATTTAAAAACTCTTCTAATTCTATTTGTAGTTCTGAGGTTGCATTCATGACTCTTGGTAAAATTATTTCAAACCTTTCTTCGATCCTTTTGAGTTTCTTCTGATATTTCATAAGGATATCAACTTTTTTATAATTTTTTAGATCGTTGTGCAATTTCATTATTTCATCTCTTTTAACTTGTATTTTGTTTAATAGCTTTGTGTTTCTTGCGTCCAATGTCTGATTTTCTATTTTAATATGCTTTACTTTCTCTTTCTCGTGATTTATTCTTTCTTCATAATCCTTGAACTCGTTGTTCAATTGGGTTATAGTATCTAATATAACTAATTCATTCTTAGAAAAGTTTGCTTTAGCCTCTAATTCGTTTTTTGATAATTGATCTAGTTGATCATTTAAATTCTTTATTTCATGTTCAAGTTGGATTATACTATGCTTTAATCCTTTTAGTTTCCCAAAAGTTCTATTTTCATTATTAACAGGTTTATCAGTATATTTTGAAATTTTATTTTTTATATTTATCATGTTGTTTCGTACTTCAATGACTTTCTTGTGTTCATCCTTCTTAAATTTTCTAAACTTCAATTTTAAAGAGTTTAAATTTTGAATCGTGGATATCAATGATGTTTGTAAAGTTAATAAAGACGAATTTTCTTTCAAACTCTCGTTTAATACTCTTTTATTGTCAACTGTATTGATAATAAAATGATTTAAGTTCTTCTTTTCATATATTAAGTCCACTTCATATTGAAACAATGATGAGAGGCCATACAAAACTAAGTATTTTTCATCTTCTTTGTCAAGCAATTTGAAGTACGACCAATTTACATCATTGATCTTTACTTCAAATTTCGTTTCAGTTATCGAGATACTATCAAGAAATTTCAAAACTATTTTGCTGTCGTCAATCAATAATATAGAAACTTCAATTAAAGATATAGGTGATTTGATAAACTTCCCACCGTTATTCTTGCATTCAGTATATTTTCCACTAAATGATGTAGGATTCTTTATAATCGTTTTCAACCCTGCTAAAACCGACCAGAATGGCTGAAAAGTAAAGCTCACTGATAAATTATCTTTAGTTTTTAATAACAAGGATTTACTATTAATAAAAGGGTTAGCAATAAAATTCTCGAAATTTCGAACTGCAATAGAACTCTTTACGGACTTTTTAGGAATGCTGTTTCTAACCTCAGAATCCAACTCTATGACCGAGATACTATTTGTGTTCCCATCTATTATGTGATTCATGTGAATTTCTTCGGTATTTTTTTCATGCTGATGATTTATGAACTTACCCAATATCATCGAGTTTATGACGTATAAAGATAAAATAATATAATATTTGTTGTTGTAGTGAAAATGATAATTGTAATGATACACTTTTAGATTCATCCAATTTATTAAGTAGTTGACGTAATTAACGAACAAAAAGCAGATTATTAGGTTCATCAACTTGCTACTCATAATCCTGTTTTCATATTGAATCTTCGAAGAATATTTACGGTTTGAAACAAGAGTATTAACAGAAGCCGTTCCTACCAAATCGCAGGCTATTATGCACTTAGACAATATAACCAAATAGTTAAAAAGAAAATTTTTCTTTCTAAAAATGTATTGCTTCAAACAATAATACAAAAGTGAATTTATAGCAAAAACGTTGCCCGTTTTAAGCGCTAGCATTCTGACATCTACGAATTTCAAATACTTGTCATTCAAAAGTATCCCACTAATAAAGTGATTGTTAAAAACCTCTGATGTCAAGAATATATGCCCGATCAATAGCACTAGCGATACTGATTGTGGAAGAAACAGTAAAATAAACACCAACGAAATGATGTCCCTTAAAGACGATGATGGTAGTACCGAGGGTATCAGGGAACTTTGGTTGTGCTCCGCTCTTGGGTGATTGTTAGAGCCATCCATCCTATATCATGGAATAAATAATCAAGCTGTTACTAGACTCTTATTTGTTCTTCGATCTTACTTCTAATTTTATTTTTTTCACTTAGGTATATGCACGACCTTAGATACTATGGTCCCGTAAAAGCATAAGATTAAATACTAGAATCCTAAATATGACAATAACGACAGTATACATTGCTGTCCTTTACTATCATGGTGTTCTGTTAATCCCGCAAACAAGTGAGATCACAGAACAGTATTCATATAACAATGAAAATAATGCTCTACGCGTTACTTAAAAACCTTGAGAAGAGGCGCTTATAGTTCTACGGCGTATAGAATTTATGTACAGAATAAGAAATCAATACGTCAAAGGGTGCTGACAAGTCTTGGCTACCCAAACGTTTAATGTAGGCACAGCTCTCATAAACTACCAGGGCGTACATCTAATAAACGAACACGCCACAACCGCAGTTGCACATTTGCAGGATTGACTGATGGAGTACGTCGGAAGCTAATCCTTACCGGCATTATCAATCTCGCTTAAGCCTTGTTGTTTCTCAGTCGATATAAAAAGAAGTCAAATCCCGACGACGCCCCTGTCATAATTATTTGCTCGTATCCAACAATTCGACAATGAAGATATCAATTCACTTAATATCCGTTTGTGGGATTCTTTTCTTCTTTTTGAATATAGTGAAGAGTAATAGATGGTCTTCCGAATATAATGTGTTGGAATTCGAAAACTTCGGATACACTGGCTACTACGATATGGTAAAGGAACTTAGCAATGTAGACTCCGATTCATGCTCCTGTGAACTCGAAACTGATGGGGGGTCTTTTTCTGGAACCAATGCTCCAATTAACCAGGAAGTATCTGTCCACTTCAGAGGTCCTCTTGTGTTGAACAAATTTGCATATTTCGTTTCTGATGATTTTGAGTTGGGAGACGACAGTACTGGTGACTGGTCTAGATTGGCTTTTTACGACGGTTCGTCATCTACTGCTGAAAATGTCACATTTCTTACCAAGGCAGGAACTAACTCATCATGTCTCGGTAAGGCATTGACCTACGCCGATTCAGATGGTGTCTCTAAAGCAGACGATGCAACAATCTTGTCAGAAAATACATTAATCGGTTCAAACGACGAATATGTCATTATGTCAAATATTTCATGTGAAAGCTCAGGATATTCTAAAGATTGTGGTGTTTATAGAAGTGGAATTCCTGCTTATCATGGATTTTATGGTGACGTAAAAATGTTCTTATTTGAATTCAAAATGCCAAATGAAACATCTGCTTCTGACAGTATCTCAAATTATAACATGCCAGCTATTTGGTTATTGAATGCTCATATTCCAAGAACTTCACAATATCCTACTAACGTAAGCTGTTCTTGTTGGGAATCAGGTTGTGGTGAATTCGATATCTTTGAAGTATTGAACACTACTGAAGCAACAAGTATGTTTTCAACCATTCACGACTATCAAGGTACTGGTTTCATAGAAACGGGGTTGCTGGTTCAAGGTTACATAGAAAGAGAGTATGACGCAACTATGATTGGAGGTGTGATCTTTGACAATGCAGGAAGGGCTACTGTATTCTTGACTAATTCTACAACTTTTGACGAAACTATCAGCGCTTCTGATGTTAACTCTTGGATTAGTAGTGATGGTTCTGCGGCTGTTGATACATTGGCAAGTGTTGCAGCAATTTCTCTCACTAGCTCAAAAAAAAGTAACGGTAACCAAATATCTAATTCATTATTCAATAAAATAATCATGGGCGTTGTCACTGTTGTATGTTGTTTGCTTTAAATATTTAATTAATTTAGATTATAGATTTTATAAAATACTAGTAGAAAGATCATCTGTAGGACGTAAATTCATTTGAAGCAACAACTCAAGACTAAGCTTTATAATTTATTTACCAGTATAATTCACTAATGCAATTGCATAGTGACACAACTCTTCATTCTTCTGAAAGGGGGCAAAAATTGGTTTATCCAATGAAATTGAGTTGTCAACTGCAGCGATATTGATAATTATCTTTGAATTTTCAACTTTCAATAACTCTCCTTCCTTAGTGAAGAGTATCCCATCCTCATTTGTTTTCGATTCTGCAACATTTTGTAATAATTCTTTAACTTTTGATAGATACACCTGAGAAATTGTACCTTTAAAGGTCGGATATAGCAATACCTTATTTACAATGGACGGTTCGTTTTTAAAGCGGAACTTTTGAGGAATAAATCTTCTATATTGCTTAGACTTTATTATAAAGTCTACAAATTTTTCATTATTTATAATATAATTCGATGGAAATAATCCTCCAGTTGATTCTTTTTTTTTCAAAAACGGTATTAAATACGAATCCTTCTCTATTTCATCCACAATGAGTCGAATCATTCCTCCTATAGGGAATCTGAACTTTAGTCCATTAGATTTTGTGCATGACAACCCTTTTGCTATTACATTCGAATTTAAAGATGAGGAATCATAAAATCCACCTTGATATAAGTCACAGGAATGAAATTTATTTCCCTTTAGGTAGCGCTGTGGATTTCTCAATAACGGATGTTTAAATACAGAAGCCATGATATATTTTTGATTTTATTTCAATTGCTCTGCGAAATTTTTTGTAGTACAATTAGACCCAAATAATTCATTGTAGATAAATCTCTATTTATTAATGCTGCTATTGTATTTGTTTTATTAGTAGTCTACAGGATAGTTAATTTTGTATTGTTAAGATGAAAAATAATTCTTTTCTAAATTAACTTTATTAATTCTATATTTTTGCTATTTTTATTATAAATCATTGAATAATTCTTGGACATCAAAATTAATACTTCTTCTATTAATGCAAACGAAGTACATTTCTTTCAGTTCACTACGACAAGCATCTGGCTTCATTCTATAGACTTTATGAAACATTTTCTGTAATTTTTTTAGTAATAGCTGATCTTCTTTACCCGTGTAAAATTTCATAACTAAACTTCCCTTTCTTTTAAGTAGAAAGCAAGCCAAAATTAACGCTCCATCACATAGTTCCATGCTTGCAAAATGGTCATTATCTTTCAACCCAGAAGTGTTGGCCATCATATCGCTTATGATCAAATCTACAGGTAACTCTGTCTGCTCAAGGGACACACTATTGAAAAACTCACGTATCTGTGAGTGTGTAGTCTTTGATAGTATATTACCTTTAATAAAATGGGCGCCATCTGGAGGACTACATTGTATCAAATCTACGCCGATTACATTTGCCTTAATACCCAATTTTTTTGTTCTTTCCAATACTACCTGAGTCCATGCACCAGGAGCAAACCCTAAATCGACTATGTTTACCGTTTTATGGTTGAAAAGTTTATACTTTTGGTCAAGCTCTATCAACTTGAACGCGGCTCTGGAGCGATAGTTTAGTATTTTGGAATCCCTCGTATGTTTATCTTTTATCTGCCGATTTATCCATCTTTTCGAGGATGTAGAATTAGACTTGAATCTTATTTGCTGGAGCAAACTAATAATTCTCTTGGACATTCTTTATAATTCAATCATTATTACTTACTAGTTGCAAGTTAAAGTTTGGCTTTTAGATTATATCATTCCTGTATATAATCCATAATTTTTTTTGATCATCTCTTCATATTAAATTTTTCAATCATATCACAATTGTATAGTGGGAATACTTTAGCCAGAATGTCAGACAACATATTGAGTATATTACTGAAGAATCCTCAGGATGTGTTTAAATTATTCAATAAGGATAGTGAGGAAAACTCAAATTATTTTAATGATCTTGTGAAGAGTATCTTGAACCCTATTAGTAAAGACTTCTCCGTATTAGATGAGATTTACACTGACGGTCTTGACTCAACTCAAATATATGGACAAGCCAAGATTGTTATTAATGGTGTAGGTGAATCATTATTGATGGAAAAAATTCCAGAATTAAAGGAAAAGTATGGAATTTCACAAGAAAGTGATGCTGACGAAAGTCAAGATGAGCAAGAACTTTCAGATGAAGGCAACGAAGGTGAAGATGTAGCCGCTTTCGATGGTTTAGATAGTGGAGCTGAAATTTTAAATGAGGATGAAAATATTGAGGATGAAGAAGAAGAAGAAGAAACAGAAGATGCAATTATAAGTGAAGATGAGGCTAATGAAGACCAAAATGAAGAGGATGTTAAAACAGATAGCGTAGATGCCAAAGATGATATAGAAATAAAAAAGGATGTGCATGGCTTGAATGACCAATTTTTCGATATTGATGATTTTAATAAGCAAATATTGGCCTTAGAGAATGGTGAAACTGGCGAAGATGAAGAAGAGATTGACTACTTTGCTTCCTTAAGTGGTGATGATGAAGAGGATGAAATGGAATATTTCGATGATTTCTATAATAAACCAGGAACTCCCAATGATAAGAAGAGCACTACGCAAGATATTGAAAATACTGAGGAAGAAGAAGAAGAAATTGGTGACTTTAATGACGAGGAATATGAAAAAGCCGTTGGTTCTGCTATGTTAGACTTATTTGCAGATGAAGAAAATGGATCTTCTTCAAAAGATGTCAAAAATATGTCATCTTATGAGAAACACCAAAAAGAACTTCAAGATGAAATTGCTAAATTAGAAGCAGAGTTGGTTGCAGAAAAGAAATGGACAATGAAGGGAGAAATATCTTCAAAGGACAGACCTGAAGATTCTCTTTTGGATGATCCTGAATCACATAATTTGGAATTTGATAGGACTGCTAAACCAGTTCCAGTAATTACACAAGAAGTTACCGAGACTTTAGAAGATTTGATTAAACGTAGAATTAGGGAAGAAAATTTTGATGAAGTTCCTAAAAGAATAATATCAGACATTTCCAAGTTTCATAATAGACAAAAATTTGAGCTCAGTGAGGAAAAGTCCCAAAAATCATTGGCAGAAATCTATGAAGATGATTATAATAAAGTTGATACAAATCAAGAAGTAAACGAAGAATTAAAGAAGCAGCATGACGAAATCAGCGACCTTTTCACTATGGTTACACATAAACTTGATTCCTTATGTTCTGCTCATTTCATACCTAAGCCTCACCAGTTTAAAACTATTGACATTAAGGTTTCTGATAATGCTGCTTCTATAAGTATGGAAGACGCACAACCATTGCATATATCGAGTGAAGCTGCGTTGGCTCCTCAAGAAGTATATAAGATTGGTGACGATAAGCCTCAAGCCCAAGGCGCTCAAGGAAGGTCAGAGGTCTTACTCAAATCTGGTTTGTCTTATTCTAAGGATGAATTGTCCAGAGAAGACAAGCAAAGATTGAGAAGAGCAAACAAGAGAAAGAAGGCTAAGCAATATAATGAAAGAAAAGAGCATCAATCTCAAGTTGACAAACAATCTCCCTCTAACCCGAATAAGAGACAAAAAGTTAGTGATGTCATCAACACCTTATCTAAGGCAAAGAACATTTCGGTTATTGGCAGCAAAGGTGAAGTTAGAGATGTCAAAGGTAACATTAAAAAAGCTCAAGGTATCAAGGGTTCAAGTAGTTTTAAGTTATAGTTCCATATCTTCACGTGTATATTATCAAATAGAAATATCGCAATTGATTTTGATGTAGGGATCTCGGGTTTTTTTTTTCTTCGGTTTCCTTTGTATCACTTATCTACAAAAAGCAGTGTTAAATATGGATGTTGTTAGATTCCTTAGCAGGGTAGCTACCTTGCCAATTACTGTTTTAAAGACAATTGCCCAATATTACACAACTGGTACTGTCTATTCAACTACTAACATTGAATTTTCGAATTCCTTATACAAGAACCTTCATCTCGCTGTTGAGTTTCACTTAGCAGGCTCTGCTTCACCAAATGTGGTTCGTAGGTTCGTACATACTCCATTTGAAAAATTTATTGAAAGAAATAGAACTCATCCAATGACAGTAGGCTTGAATAATTATGGAACTAAACTTGACGACCACAGTTATTGGATTGTTGACAACAAGTCGGAAGATGTGTTATTATTCTTACATGGTGGTGGGTTCCTCCTCAACATATTTGAAGCCCAATTAGCAGGAATATTAGGTGTATACCATGCTGTTCCAAAAGAATCTCGTAAGAAATTGTCGGTTGTTACGGTTGACTACTCCTTAACTTGCCATGGAAAGCTTTACCCAACTCAAATCCATGAAACTTTGAATACTATTAAAAATTTGACCAGTCAAGGATATAAGAATATCCATATTATTGGTGATTCTGCTGGATGTAATTTAGGTCTTTCTGTCAGTAGATTTATTGCCTATCCGGAAGAGGCACAGAAACAATTCATACAATTTCCACAATTTGATTTTAACTTTGGTTCTTTACCACAACCAAAATCCTTAATTTTAATTAGTCCTTGGGTTGAACCATTAGCCACTGCCGTCATGCCTGAATCATACGGTGTTAGCTTCGATGGTGATTTGGGTGCTCGTGATGGAAAATTAGGTAGTTTCTATGTAGATGGCTTAGATGTCGAGACTATGAAAATCAATGATTGGATTACGTTCACTAATTCCGACTTTGACACTCATTGGTCTGAAGTGGACGCTATTGCTGATGGAAACACGCTTATCATTTATGGTGAAAGGGAGGTTTTGAGACATGGTGTTGAGAAGTTCCTCGATATTGTCAACAAAAATTCAAACATCCAAATAGAAATGGAAAAGGGAGGAATACATGATGGACTCTTTTACGTTGAAAGTTTAGATTTCATGGGTGATAAGGGCGGTGCAAAGGCTCTTGAAGGTACTATCAATGAAAAATTTGGTTGTAAGTTGGTGGGAGAATTCTTATCGCAACGCTTATAGGTTAACTGTTTAATTCTTTGTGTAGATATTTTTTCGTACAGCTAATAGATATAAATGTTTCAACATCATGTACGATTCAAAATAATTTTCTAGGGGTTAATGTGCAACAGATAAGACGTCAAATCATATATGCTCTACCGCTTCTGCCTTGGTTGTCATTTGGAAACGCCATGTTACAGGAAGAAAATAAGATTTTAAAAATATTTACAAATTAGCTTTCAGGTAGAGAAACCACTGCCTCGATCAAGCCAGCATTAGTTTCACCAAAGGTACATAGCATCAAACCCCAGTTTATCGAGATACTTCGTTTGGGTTTGTTATTCTGCCACGAAAAATATACCATGGCTGGATGGTTGTGTGTTTGTTTTGAAAACCTCTCGATTTTATGGTGTGCGATTTGAAGTTTATTCAAACATCCAACCGCGTCCCGATTGGGATAATTACTTGCATATTATCTACCCCTTGTAAAAAGTATCATGTACAGGTTACGAATCTTGATCCTCAATATTTTTTGTGATGACAGACCCCCCCCTAGCCCAACTACTGATTTAACCTCCCTCCTAACTGGTGACTCTGCATGATACACATACCGCTCTCACTTAAGTTGCGACACTGTGCTGGTTTTTTCTCTGTCCAGACAATATCGAAAGCCAAGATGGTTTGCAACATAGTAGGGGTCCGAGGGCGCTTATCCAAAACATTAATAAACCGAAGTTGTAGAATCTCTGAAAATGATTCTGATGTCATTATTTGACATGAAGCATTGCAGCTGTAGCAAGCCTAAGTTGCGAAGTGCGCACAAACTCAAACGAACTTCGCCATCGCACATACATGCCTAATAATAGATAATTAATGAGCAATGTTTACAGTTCTTTACGTTATCCAGCATTTCTCCATGTGTGATTCTTTTTTTAGAAGTCTATATGCATTACTGGCACTTCAAACCACAAAGATCATGCATAAAACCCGCAGGCATAATAGTAATAACCCCTTCTCGGGAGGCTATATCGGGTTATATTAAGTGCATCAGGGAATCAAATCATTGGTATAAATATGGGTGGAAATAACCTCAAATTACCAATAAATTCTTGTTAAAAATACTCATTTATTACCACACTCACCATGAGATATTCTTTAGCTGCTTTCGCTAGTTTAGCTGTTTCTAACGCTGCATATATTTCTTCGGTCACTACCAGTAGAGCCGATGCCGCCACTACTACTGGATCTGAATGGTGGACAACATTGACACCGAGTGCCACTCTTTCTGGTGCTACTACCGACTTCGATGGTTCTTTCGCTATCTCCTTGAAGGCTATCGAAACCTCGTCTGCTGTTTCTGCCTCTTTGGTTAAGAGAGACGCGGTTGAGCAATTCTCCGACGGTCAACTTCAAGATCAAACCACTGCCACACTTTCCACTCGTGCAACTGCCTCCGTTATCAACCAAATTGGTGATGGTCAAATCCAAGACCAAACTACCGCAACCACTGCATCTGTTGTCAACCAAATCGGTGACGGTCAAATTCAAGATCAAACCACTGCCACCACCGCATCCGTCGTTAACCAAATTGGTGATGGTCAAATTCAAGATCAGACCACTGCCACCACCGCATCCGTCGTTAACCAAATTGGTGATGGTCAAATTCAAGATCAGACCACTGCCACCACCGCATCCGTCGTTAACCAAATTGGTGATGGTCAAATTCAAGATCAGACTACTGCTACCACTGCCTCCGTTATCAACCAAATCGGTGACGGTCAAATTCAGCAACAAAGTGCTACAACTGCTGCTATTGCATCCCAAATTACTGATGGTCAGGTTCAAGCATCTGGTACTTCTGAATCATCTGACGGTTCCATTCCTGAAACATGTGTTACAAGTAATTCCTTAACTATTACTTTGAAAGGAAGCCAATTAATAGATGCTAAAGGAAGAGTTGGTGCAATTGTGGCCAACAGACAGTTCCAATTTGATGGTCCACCACCACAAGCTGGCTCAATTTATGCTGCAGGTTGGTCGATCACTAGTGATGGATTATTAGCTATTGGAGACTCAACAACATTCTACAAATGTTTATCTGGTGATTTCTATAACTTGTATGATGAAAGCCTTGGTGCACAATGTTCTCCAGTTGAAATACACATTTTAAAAGCTGTTGAATGTTAAGTTCTTAATTCTGTGTTGAATTTACAAAATATTTAGACTATTCTATTGACGTTATTACGATTTTTCGAACATTTTACAATTTTTTGTCCAAATCTATTAAATTGGACACAATAATTGTTTATTATATTTGCATATAGGTTTATTAATAAAATAATTATGAGGTAATCATAAGGTAATTAGAGGAACTTGTAGAATATTTGTTTAAAATATTGCTCTCATCCATGACAAGTAAAAGAATAAAAGAATATTCATATATTTAATAGGTAATTCTGTTAATAGATTAAGTTATATTGTTAAATCAATATGAACAGGTTCTATGGTCTAGCGGTATGACGTCTCTCTCACCCAGAGAAGGTCTCGAGTTCGATCCTCGATGGAATCATTTGTTTTTATTTTTCTCACAATCAAAGAATTGAAAATTTATATGGGATTTGTTTTACGGAGTTTAAAATATTCAATGTAAAGAATGTTGTGTATATTGTGCGATTTATCATATCAATTAAGAAATATTCTATATCAAATTAATGTTTTAGAAATCATCTTCCTCACTTGTGATTTCCTCATCTTCAGTATCTGAATCTTCTTCTTCATCAAGATGACTGCCACTATCTACATCGTCATCATC
The DNA here is from genome assembly GCA_032927745.1 of Schwanniomyces capriottii. Classification (NCBI taxonomy): domain Eukaryota; kingdom Fungi; phylum Ascomycota; class Pichiomycetes; order Serinales; family Debaryomycetaceae; genus Schwanniomyces; species Schwanniomyces capriottii. Next base: position 79,507 of record JAVSEF010000012.1, read on the forward strand.
GTCATTACTAGGATTAACATCAGACCATTCAATATAGTTTAGGCCGATAATGTTTTTAGAATTTGGCAAAACCAAAGGATCAAAAGGAAAATATGCTTCTAAATCTAAAAATTCTTGTTTCTGACTGAAATTTCCCACTGCAGAAGGTAAATTTGTTTGTCCATTAGTTTGTAACATTCTTTCTCTCTTATTATGCTCAATAATCGAGTAACAATAGCAAACGTTTAATTTAGTCGCAATCTTGGCAAATATATATACAACAGTTTCATCACAATATTTTAATGGGTTAAACTTTGCAACAATAACTCTCTGGAAAAACTTATCAATGTCAGATTCCCACTCTGAGTCTCCATTTGTATCAGCCTTTTCTGAGGTTTTGTAAAGCATCTCATATCTAAAACAAAAGATGTATAATAAAGCTTGAAATGCAGCATAAAAGAGCTTGAATCTCTCCATTCCTCCAACTTGCCTACTATTATTACCTCTATTAACTTGAAGATCGTTAATTTCACATTCCCTTTCGTCTACATATTTATTAAGCCATCCAATTAGGTAACTAACGATGAAAACAACTTGATGTCTAGATAAATTTTTTGCTCTAGCAATATATGATGAAAGATATTGCATTGCTTTGAGTCTTTTTTCTAATATTTCATTAGTATTAAATGCAACATCTATAAGTAATACCAAGAAAGAATCAGACAACTCAGGTTGATATTGTGATATATGAAATAAAATGAACTGAATCAGTTTAGTGAAATGTGTTGGTAAGATATGCGATTTGAAAAGAGATGAAATTGTATTGAATAGAGTAACACCATTACCATTATTCAATTCATCCACAGTAAAAGATTTTGCCGAATCATCCAAAAGCAATTTCAAGATAGAGTCTAACTTAACCAGGATACGACGAATATTAGATGTTGAAGTAATTGGATCAATTAAATATTCAAATTCACCTTCGGCCCCACTTTCATCTTGTCTCTTATCTGTTATTTCATCTTCATTTTCATTGTCAGACTCGTCATCGTCCCCATTTATTAAATCTTCTATCTCTTCATCATCTAAATCATCCAATTCATTTTGGAGTTCCACATCTAACTTTATGCAACATTCGACAATGATCTGCCATATGTTATACTGCAAATCTTGGCAATATGTGATCATCTTCAACAAATTTCCAACATAATTTGTTAATTCTGTTGAATCAGATGATAAATGATGAGGGAAATTCTTCTGTAGTATCTTAGGAAATGTATTTATGCACGTTGGAATGAATTTTATAATTTTATTTAAAATTTGATGATGGTTTATCTCACTTTCTTCATTATCCACATTTACAATCACGAATTCAGCAACTAGTTTGCTAATCACCTCGTGAAGATATTTTGGTAATGAGGAAACAAGAACTGCAAGGAAATGAGAATATAATTCTATAAAGTTGGAATAAGACTTATCGGTCGAAGGCTCATATTCAAGCCATTTATATTCCAATAATGCTGTGATTAAACTATTACAATATTTGTTATCCAATCGAGAAATATTTGAAATAAGACACTTTAAAACAATATTAATATTCTGGATCGAAATAGATTCTTCATGCTCTAGCGGTAAACTTATTTTTGATGCCAAAGTATCAATCTGTAAATTATCATTCTAAAAATGTTAGTAATCGGCTTTCAAAATTTACTGTCAAACTTTCTAAACTAGAATAATACTGATGGTATCAGAAAATTACATACCTTTTCTAAAGATTCTAATGCAGATTGTATATATGCTGAATACATTTTCTCTGAAAAGATATTGCTATGTGCTTCTTCTCTAGCGACATCTTCAGGCTTAACTCTTTTATCAGGAAGCTCATTCCCAGGATCCCCTTCTATTCCACGCTTTCTAGTTTCTTCTTTAATAGACATTATCATTTCAACTTATATTTGACTAAGCTAAAGAAGTAACTGCAAGTGTTATGCTTGATTTCAATACTATAATGGAAAATAAGGAAGCTCTTCTTAAATAAAATGCCTGTAAGAAAAAAAAAAAAGCCGCATCAAACGTCGTCGCAAATGTGATATGTCGTGACAAATGTCTAATGTGGATTAACTATGATAAAGGATACATTTCATGTATTCTTTAGACATTGAAGATCACACAATGGATGCTGTCACAACAATAAAGCTCCATGCCTTATACTTGTTTAATATATCGGATCATATCACTAGAGATATCCCCAGTAGCTTTGGTATAATACTAGGGGCAAGAAATAGCTCGACAATTGAGATAAGTAACTCTTTCGAAATTCTCTTCAATGATTCACTAAGCATAGATTTTGATTACTTGTTTAAAAAATTAGAGCAATTCAAAACGGTTCTTCCGCATTTATCACTTATGGGAATATATCATATATCTGATACCGTTAAACCAGACAATGAGACCTTCTCAATAATAGATCAATTACAAAAATTTAAAGACAAATATGATTGGGAAAATAGGTTTCCAATTGCATATATAATGTCAAATCCAGCGAACCTCAGTTTTGGTTATGATAATTCAACATCTAAATCATTCCAAAGTTATATATACCCTAATAATACGATATTAGCAACCAATATTCTAGCTAACCAGACAGAGCTTATAGCTAGCACGACCATTTCTAAGAATCAGAAGTATTCTTCCGCTGAAAAAGATGTGACGTGTAAATCGTTTGATTCGCTTTTAAAAGAAGACATTTCTTCTTCCGTTAATCTGTTATATAGTAAAGTCTCCAATATCGTTGAGTATCTTGAAATGGGTAAAATAAGCGAATTAAACATCACAATTCAAATTGAAATAGAGAATCAAATTGCTTATTTAGCTAACAAAATAACATCATATCTACTGGGGAACATTTCGAAATCCAGCTTATACAAGCATGAATTAGAAACTTCGCATCTAGCATTGCTTACAGATCAACTTACAGCTTTGACCAATTTGAATAACGAATTGGTTAGGATTACATGCAAACAAAACTTTTCAAATCCTACACTTTAGTATATATTATCTAATTATTTTTTTAAAAAAAATGGCTTTGCTAGAAAAAAGAAAAATAATGACTCCGACGCGGTTCGAACGCGTGCATCTTTACGATAACAGAACTTGAGTCTGCCGCCTTAACCACTCGGCCACAGAGCCACTTTATATTTTGTAGCCATTTAATGAGAATATGAGGAGGTGTAGCCATGATTTTATCTCGTCCCGGATTTTTCCATATGTTGGAACCACCACATTTTCTGCTCTATAGGAAGGTACTACGTTAATTTTGAATGACATTTATTATTCGGCTATCATTTATTCGCCAACGAGTATCTTCATAATTAAATTAGAAACGAATCAACAGAGTATATAGACTAATCAAAGACAATACCATATCTGTCGATGTTTTAGATAGATTTTTATACCACAGTTCAATAATAGTAAATATGTCAATTTGTAAGTTAGACTCACGTCTACTTATTAAGCCATAACCTTGACTCTGGACTTTTGGTGTTCATTCGATTTTATTAATATACTGCATATTATATATTACACAAAGACCAAAGGCTTTTTAAAAATTCCCCCATACAAAAAATCATTCAAACTGTTTAACGATATCAGAGGCATTAATCTTCTGGTTTAATATAATCCATTAGCGTATCATAGCACATAGTAACTGCCCACAGTAACTAGCCAAGGAGATAATGACATCGAGTAATAACTTGGGAGAGGTATTTTGTGGAGGAGCAACTACATCTCAGCACGTTGATGCTGAAGATGACGATCATTTTGAAAATACTACTTTTAAATTGAAGAGAACAAGATCAATAGGGGTTCTAGATGAATTTATTCAGCATAACGAAGAAAATGAGGATAAAATTGAAGGTGATGGAGCTTCAAGTGAGGGAAATAGCCTGGTGCATTCCAACACATCTGATATTAGAAACAATGACTACGCAATGTCGGACACGTCTAATATATCCCATTCATCAATTTTACCAAATAGCCCCGATATTTTGCCTCATGATGACACAGATATCGTTCATGAACCTTCAAGACATGTAGACTACTTATCATACCAGTGGGATGTTTCAGACATATCTAAATCTTGGCGTTATGTGATACTGAAGAGAAAAGATGTTGCTAACGCTGCTAGACTTGAAAATGCAAGTTGGAGAACTTGGGCCCAACGTAGATCTAATTTAAAGACCATAAGTCCTGAAGTGGTTAATTGGTCGAAAGATAGTGATGTAACCTGGTTGTATGGACCTATATTGAAGGATGAAGACAACGGAGAGGTTGATGATGACGATCATAAAAGTAGTACTACTGCAACAAGTGCTGTAGCGGGTGATATTTCGATTATTAATAAAAAGAAAGGGGAACCCAAACCAATTTTAAAAAGACGGACTGTACAGGATATGATGATCAGCCATTCTAACGTATTAAAATTACAACTAGCAACTAATAGAGTAAATCAAGAACAGCAAAGGAAAATTCAACAGCAAAAGAAAGATGCACCAAAATCAGGCGAAGTTCCAGAATTTGATGATTATGATGCCATATCAGCCAAGTTGAATTCACAATATAAGAATATCAGCTCTCAAAACAATTCTTCTAATATGAATGAATCTTTGAAGGCTCTGAAAACTCATGCGATAGAAACTATTTCTAACGAGTCTCCTGATAATTCTGATATTCCTTATACCACTCCAGAAAGCTCACCTACAGAAAAAGCCAATCGCCATATTCATTTTAACGAGAAGGTTCAACAGTGCATTGCTCTCGATTATTATTCTGACGATGAATACTATGAAGATGAGGAGGATGAAGATGATTACGAATATTCTGATGAAGATGATTATATCTATGAATCACAGAATTTGGAAAATGAGGATGACTTTAGTGGTTTGGAGAATAAAGATGAACACACTGGAGAAGACAATGATTCAGAAGAGGATGGTGAGGATGAAGATGAAGGAGGTTTCTTCCTTAACATTAAGTCCCCAACTACTCCAGTGCTGGCACCAAGCTTGGTACCGTCAATAAAATCCCCAGTACCAAAAAGTCCTTACACTGATAGAAGTTCTATATCATCTAATAGTTCTTATAAAACAATTCAATTATTACCACCCACTACTTTGAATTATGGTTCTTCAGATGAGGAGAGTGATGAAGAAAATCCTTATACATCTAGTCTTTCTCATAATGTTCTCAGTAGTAGTAGAGGATATGATTATTATTATGACTATAATACTGTGTATACGGTAGATCCTAATCATGCAATTTATGGGGTGCAAAGTCAAGATTCTAACAAAGCTCCTGATGTTGTTGATGTTCCTGAAAATATTACTTTAGGCTCCAACTTTGATTACGAAATTATAGATAATGAGGACTTCAAACAAAATGATATGCCTGTGTTAGATCCAGTGGTTATAAGGAATAACGGACCTATAAAGGATAGTAATTTAAATGGAGTGAAACCAACTAGCAACCAAAATCCTTTTCAATTTAGTGATTCGGAAAGTAATTCAGATTATGATTCTGAAGACTCGAATGATGGATTATCTATTGGTATCAAAAGCTCAAGTCAATCGTTGGCACAGCTGGTTTTTGCCCACGCCGAAAGGAATGGGCATTTCCCGGAAAACTTTGACCCTGAACCAGTAGAGAAGCACGTAGCATCTATTGTGCCATCTTATTCAAGTACATCCATTTCAAAACAACCACATTCTTCCAATTCCTTGTCGGAGCAATTTTTTACTTCAGGTTTAACTAAGAATGACGCATCTTCAAAATCTTTAGCTGATCAATTTTTTAATGCATCTTCATCTAATTTACATGATTTTGAGAATTCTTCAGAGCCTGTGGAGTTACAGAGGAAGCTATCGAATACCCAACCTAAATCATCTCCATTACCGCCTCAAACCACATCTGCAAATGCTTTTCTGGGCACTACATCACCTCCAGTCGAGAGAGAAAATAGGGGTGGGTTTGTTTTTGACTCAGATGATTCTGAGGATGAATTCATTGAGGATATAAGCGAAGACTCAGGAAATACTAGCCAAACTCGTAGCTATGCATCATTATCTCACGTTGCCGATAAAAATGGAATAAAGAGTTCCTCTCCCGATATCCGAAGTGCTAACCACTCGCCCTCTACTGGTAAAGCAATAGTAAATCAAGCAAAAGGATTAGCGAATCAATTATTAAACAATTGGAAAAATAATGAATCATGAAATAATAGACTATTGTAAAAAGGTTTAAATTATCAGGTATATTTGATCATCCCTCCCTTGTAACCCATTCACTTTATTAAATTTATCATCAGCCAATTTGCTAATTTTATTTTACTTCTACATTACATACATTTTTTAATTAAACTTATCAGTGGCAAGGGAATTATTAAATTTTAAGAAACTAAAACTTAAATAATGGAAAAAAAGATTATTAACACTATCGAATTTATAAATTCCTGTTTCATTTTAAATAACTCTACTCGTTTTTTTGAATACAAAATATACCAAACAAAATATACCATACAAAATATGCAAAACTGACCTGTGTAGACTGCATACAATATTAAAGATAAAGAAGTTAATCAAAAAAAAGATTTAGTCTATTGTAATTGCCATTTATCTTTGAATATACATTAAAAAAACTTATTAAATTGGATTATAATTTATTAGATATACTAGAAATTAAATATTATGGATTTTAAATCGATATCGGGACTATTTGTTTCGCTCATATTACCGACAAATGTCTTGATTAGCAAGAAAGGCGAAAGCCAGGACTCTGAGCAATGTGAGTTAATTGGAACATTTTCATTGATAACCCAAGCTTTTTTGGGTCTTTTATGCTTATCTTCATTAATAGTTAAAAGATCTTATGAGTATCCAATACGGAGAACTTGGCCGGTTTGGTTGTTTGACGTATTAAAGCAACTAATTGGTGCAATGGGAGTGCACGTTTTTAACATCCTATTATCCATATTAAAGACCAGAAAACAACCAGATGCTATAAGTATCAATGATAACGAGGGAAATGAAGAAGAAGATCCTTGTGATTGGTATTTTTTGAATATTGTTTTTGATTGCACCATTGGGGTTTACATATTATACATCGTTTTTAAAAATTTAACAAAGTTTTTACAAAAGTCTTTAGGAGTCACCCGAATTGAATCTGGAGATTATGGAAGTAATCCACAGAAACCGTCTTTTATTGCTTTTATAAAACAACTTATTGTCTATTTTAGCTCATTGATGATAACCAAAATTATACTTTACGGAATAATGGAGTGTTTCGAAACCCAATTGCTATGGTTCACAAGTCATATTTTACTACTTTGGTTGGATGAATATCCTGATGAATTTGAAATATTTATTGTGATGTTCGTTGTTCCTATCGTAATGAATTGTTTGCAACTCATACTCATTGATAATTTTATTCAAAACCAAGTCCTACAAAAAGCAAATACAAGATGGCACTACTCCCATGACCAAGAAAATCAACATGATGTTGCTGAATCCATGAATGGGGAAATACGACACTTAGTCGAGAGTGGAATGACGTCTTGTTTGAGTAGCGACGGCGAATCACAAACTATAACTAAAACATCACAGGAAGAGATAAACCAAAATTACGGAGCCTTAAATGACGATACTTAAAGCATTAGTATCAAATGAATGTATTATATAACAATATCACCTATTTATATGTCTAAACGAAAATAGAAATAAGTAAATCAGTAACTTAATATGTACAAGAATCGAATAGGCTTCACCAACATTATTCTAAAATTCATGTCTAATGAGTTTCAAAACCGAAACCTTTCATACAAGATTTATAGCTTTCTATTAATTCGTTACATTTTCCACTTTCTTGACCATTGAATAAAAGACATTCATCACGTTTCTTTTTTTCATCTAAACAGACGCAGCATGGTTTTGGTTTATTTTCTGATTTATTTGTAGAAGCTGATATTGTACCTGGCATTTTCTATAGATTTTTGTTTTAGTAACATATATATATGAATTATTAATCATTAACCTTCATACATGAGAAATTATGTCGTATAAAATGTCGCACCAAGTGTCGCTAATATTGTGTACAGCTTGATCTCTATAAACGATATAGATGAAAAGTACCCGTTACTCGAAAGTGAAGAACTGACAAGAGGAATGTCAGAAGAATCAGTGGCTTCAGGTATAAACCGAAGTAATTCGCCACAAAAACTCGGTAGATTATCTACTGATGGTAGCATTACATTGAATGATGATTTAACAGTAGAGTCTGAATATTCCAGCTCGTCACAAAGTCAGCATATAAATAATAGATCACCATCAGTGGTATCCATTAGAAACAGCATTGATGTTGATAGTAGCTTTCTGTCATCTGCATACTTCAATTTGTTTAATCAATTGAATCAAACGGACGGCGATTCATTTGCATTAGGTCCAAATTCTATTTACGAATTAACGATAGCATCCGATTTGGCAAGGGTAAAGAAGAAAAGGGCACCCAAATCATATGTAACTATAAATGGCGGTCAAAATGTGGTGAGCAATTTAATATCCCCTACTACGAAAGATATACCACCAATTCATTTACTGAAATTGTCGAAAAGAGTGTCAAACTCAGATTTGGAAAAGAGATATCTAGAAAAATCCCTTGACGAATATAAAAATTTTGAACTGAGCTATAAGTCCTTAACGGAGGCTACATTAAATAAATTTGCCGAACATATAGAGGATGGAAAGTTATCTGCTTCTTCATCAATTTCAAACTTTCAAAATTCTGGAGATAAAGATAGATCTTTAGATATACCGAGTGTTTATTTAGACCCAGAGTTTAGATTGGATGATCCAAGGATTTTCAATCAAGTTGTAGAAAATTCTAATATTTTGCCAACAGATATTGAAACGCCAGATAATCAGAACAATATTATTAACAACAACAAATTACAAGAGAAGATATCTAACTACCTTGATATAGTTGAGATCAATTTAATTAAAGCAATTTCAAAATCTTCAGGTTCATTTTTTGGTACCATTGATGACATCAAGAATATTAAGAATCAATCACAAATATGTGTTGATAAGTTTAACGATGTTCAAGAAAAGTTAAGAAGAATGGACGAAGAAGAAACAGAGAGAGGTATAAAATTATTGGAAAAAATTAATCTTAAAAACCAAGTAGAAATTTTAGAAGCTAGTCTTCTTCAGTTGCAATATATAACTTCAATTTTTGAATTAAGCAAAATGTCTTATGAAAAGAAAAAATACTCAAAATGTTTAAATGAAGTTTTGGTTTTAGAGCACCTAATTGACGGGGTAGATTATAATCAAGTTGTTGATGAGGATATGAAGAAAATTTACCCGCAACTCGATTTTCCCTTAATTGATTTATCGTCTTTACCGGCTTTGGTTAATTTAAGAAATGATTTGCAAAATCTTAAGGATGAAGGTGCAAAGGGGTATATGGAACTCTTTCTTTCTATGCTTTTAAACGATGTTCGTTCTCAGTGTAATAGTGTTTCCACGAGAGATACTTTCAATAGGATATTTGTTTCAATGGTTAAATCGAGAAAATATAGTACCTTTAAAATCAATACTACTTATCGGGAAATACCTAATTCGACTAAAGAGGAACTTGCCATTTATGTTAATACTTTAACTAAGAGCAACAAAATTGCACATGCATACTTTATATATCAAGAGAGAATTATCTCTGAAATTAAAGATATAATTAAGAATAACCTACCAAGCTCTAGACAAAATGGAACTGGACTGACCGATATTTCGAACACACCCTCAAGGTCTTCTTCTGTTCCTCCTGAGGGTGGTGTAAATAATTTAACAGTTGTTTCAAGTACCAACACTACCTTATCATCTAATATTAAGTCCTTAACATCGGAAGAGTTTCAATTGATGCTTAAAAAGATTTATGCAGAATTATCAGAGTGCTTACGTCGTTTAACTGCTCATCAAAAGATTTTATTAGATTTGGCTTTAACTGCGATTCCTCCAACTCAAAATGTAGATGTGATGTCTTTGGATATATCGAGTGCTATAAATAAGGCTATAGAATTGACCCAAATTAGGTTGACTAAAGTCATAAACGTCCGCCTGGAACAAATTGCAGATTTAAGTCCAGTGAAATATGCAGAATTGTACGCTATTACTTCTGCTTACTTACAAGAATGTGAATTGATTAATCCTGGATACCTAGTCGGACCAGGTAATTCTTTACAAGAATGGTTTAAACAGCATGTTAATTATTTTGTTCATAGATTTCATCAAAATACTTTGAAGAATTTGGTTTTAACTTGTGAAAGAGAAACTTGGAAAGAAGTAATCAATTCAGAATCATTATCCGAAAGTCAAATTTTAATAGACCAATTAATTGGGTATTCTATATTTTCTGAATCTGGAGGTAGTACAGGCTATTCTGGAGAAGAATGGCTCGAAGCTTTTAATCTCTTTAAAACAGATTCGGATTTGGATGTGAGACCTGAAAAACTTGAAAATCAAAATCTTTATAAATTACGTATCGATGAAGAGGAATTTATGGTTCCTGATTTAGTATTAAGTTCAATTATACATATCAGAAACTATATAATTATTACAAAGTATTTTCCCACTACTATTGCTACTATTGAATCAAATTTATTGAACTATTTCAAATTATTAAATTCAAGGACTTCTCAGGCTATTCTAAATGCAGGTGCAACTAGAACAGCAGGTCTTAGACATATAACTACCAAGCATTTAGCATTATGTATACAATTGGTGGAGTTTTATATTAAATTTGTGCCAGCGATGCACAATATTTTTAAAACTAACCAAATTCAACCTAATGTTGTTAACCAATCTGAGGAATTAAACTTTGCAACTATCGTCAGTAATTTCAAAGATCACGAGAATGAACTCTTTTCAAAGCTTGTTTCAATAATGTATGATAGGACTTTAAACCATTGTGCAGCCATAGTAAAGATTGACTGGTCTCAATCTGTTCCCACCCCTCACCAGTGTCATCCTTATATGGAGACATTAGTGAAAGAAACCTTGACAGTGATTAAGGTTCTTTCTAAGTACTTACCGGAGTATAAATGTTCCTTGATAATGCTGCAAATTTTTGAAAATTATAAAAAACAGTTCGTTAACTGTTTCTGTACTCAAATTGATATGTTTAAGGATTTCAATGAAAAGCATAAGGCTCTCAAAGATATTGACTATTTTAGAGTTAAACTATGCGAGGCTATTGGATATGGAAACTCCGGACAAGTAATTTGGGAGAATGTAAATTCACTTCCTACAATTGAAGATACCCAGATGGAGAATATAATGAAGCAAAACATAGCGGGAGAATTAAAGAACCTCTCTAATACTCTGTGCCAAATTCAAGAAGATGTAAATAAAGAAAGTAAAGAAAATGAAGTAAGTTTGCTCAAAGATATTGATTCTAATCTTGATGAAAAAGTCGTAGAAGTTGAAAGAATTAATGAGAATTTGTCTGGGGACTCAATAATTGAAGATAACAGAATTTTAGCTGAAGATAAGGTGATTGGTATTAATGAAAATAAAACTGAAGTTGAAAGAAAGAAGGTTGATACTACAAATACTCAGACTGAAGTTGAAGGTGAAGCAAATAAGATTGAAGATTACGAAAAGAAATTTATAGGTGAAGAGAAGATCGAAATTGAAAATAAAGAAGTATTTGATGAGAACAAGAACGAATTTGAAAATAAGAAGTTAGAAAGTGATGATAATAAAAATGAAATCGAAGATAACAATGATCAACTTAAAGAAGAGAAGATTAATATGGAAAATACTAAAACTAATCTGGAAGGTAATACTGATGAACAATCAAGTATTTAAAATCAAATATATAGATACGTATATGGACTATATCAACTAGTGTCTCAAATCAAATTCTCCATTTGAATTTTTGAGATAAACTGTAGGATTTTCTGTAACAATAGAATCAATTAATGAATGAGGAGTAACGTCAAAAGCAGGATTCCAGACATTGATTCCTGGTGTTGCGATACCAACTGTACGTTTCTCCCCAACTTCATTGTTATTTAATAAAGGTCCGGTTAATGTTGTTAATTCAATGGCTGGTCTTTCCTCTATTACAATTTCATTTCCAGTTCTGGTGTTCAAATCAATTGTAGTTCGAGGTGCCGCCACGATAAATTTGATACTTCTTTGTTCTTCGACAAAGTTAGTGTTAAAAAAGTTAGCAATCGTTGATAGTTGGAACGTTCCTATCTTGTTTGCTGTATCTCCATTTTCTACTACTCTGTCAGCACCTACTATAATAAATTTGATGGGAGCGACCAGCTTGTCATTTGCTCTTTTATTATCCAAAGTGTGAATTAACGAAGATGCCATATTATCACATATTAAAGTAAAAGGGATATTTTCATAATTCAATTCATATGTTGTTAATTTTGCACCCTGGTTGTAAGGCCTGGTTTCACATGGGTAAATATGATCCAACCAAAAGTCCTCTCCAGACTTGGCAGTCAATTCTTTGTATGCCGATCTTATTATTCCTAAAGCTGTACCATGTCCAGATGTTGCTAATGAACCAGTATTACATATGGTCATAATAGAAAATGGGCCCTTAAAGTTTTGAGCCTTCAATGTGTTTTTGATATATTTCACACCATTCTCACCTATTTTGAAATTATTTTCAAGATCATCTTCGTATAACTTTACAGCATAATCGAATAATATCTTAAAAGTCTTTTCATTAACTGTCTCTTCCAAAGTAAAAGTCTTTTCTAATAATTCTTTTATTTCCGTACAAGCATTTGAAAGGTTTACTGCAGTCGGTCTTGAGGTAACTAAGTAATCAATTTTTTTAATCAAATCATCGATAGTTTTTGACTTGTCTTGTTGCTGCAAATATTGAAATGTGTCCACAACTATTGAAAATGCTCCTACAATAGCAATAGCTGGAGCACCTCTAACTTTCATACTCTTTATGGTGTCAAATGCATCCTCGATACTGGTGATAGAAATATATGTAGTTGAATAAGGAAGAACCAATTGATCTAAAATATCCAATGAAACTGATTTTTTATCAAACTTAATAGCTTGAAGAGTCTTATTAGAAGATATTCCCATATTGTATGTTGTTCTTTAAATAATACTTAAAAAAAACTTAGTGGTCGGAAATACGAAAATCTTTTAAATTTAAATGTAGTAGACCACATGTATGTAAGCCACAGTGTAGTAGAATATATTTAAAAAATGTACAAGACTCTGGAGAATAACACTACTATACAAAAATGATATAAGACTAGAATATAACTCTTCGTATACCTTCAATATCCCATTCCTCCTTGAGCACATTCCATCGGCACCCTAAAAGCTTTTTACCTGTAATTGGACATCTACCACCCTTATCTATATGAGACATGCTAGCTGCTTCATCTTCTTTCTCATCGTGATCCTTGTCATGATCTTCAGCTTCGCTATCACTGAAGCTATCTACTTCAATATTGTTCTTGGTTTTAGCAGACACTATTTTGTGAGACTCCTTTAGATAATTGTATATACAAGAATAACAAAAGACGTATCCAGTTTCAATAATCGCAGGGTTAGATATCTCTTCTTTACACAAAGGACAATTCTTTCCTGATTTATACAACTTTCTCTGTTTCTTCTTTAATTTAACATAGTTCGACAATGCTGAGGGTGATGGAAGAGTGAAATCTAACACATCCCCAGACCCTTTAGCAAGATTTGACCCAAAGTTTGAGTTATTCCACCATTCTAAAAACTTAAGAGAGAATATTGCAACTGGGAAAAATGTTCCCAAAATAAGTTTTATTACTTTCCATGAAGGTTTTGTAACATTATTAGCGAGGAGACGTAGAATATACTCAGTGGTCCCAATAGGTCTTACTCCGTTGGTTTTCTTCTTCATATTTGTGACAGGTTTTGGATCATTCTTAGTGTAATCATACTGGTTTAATCTAGCGTAATCAATATTAAATAAAAACGTCAAAAGTGTGGGAGATCTGATACTTCCACCTAGATATAAGATTGTTGCAGCAAGGTCTCCCATGCGGTATATACTCTGCAATGTTGGATATATCTCAACAAACTTACGCTTTAAAGCTGTCTTATATTGTTCTGCCTTGGAATCCAGTTCCTTCGGAATTAATTGGCTTGTGATGTATTTTGGATACCATATTTCATACCAATAATTAAATTTTTCGCTAATGTATGATGATCCAATAATTTCAAAAACAGAAACGGCTTCTTGCAAACGAGAGAGACATCTTCTTTCTTCAATTATCGACGGAGCCAATTGTGCCAACTTTCCACTGTTGTACTTCGCATCAGATATTGCTGTCTTACGAACTCTCTTCAAGCCATAAAAATTCTCAGTAAAAGATCCTTGCCAGTATTTGATGTAATACCATTCAATAAAACTTCTTATAAATAGATTGATCTCGTCGAAATTATTACTTATTCTAAGTAAGTAACTAGGGTATCGACTAGTATAGTATACTAGCACATATCTCAATGATGGTGAGAGTAATGATTCCAACTGACTAGCAGAGATGATTTCAAAAATAGTTGGAGTTTCTGAATCCAACTGTGAAGAATCCAATGATGAATAATACTCCATCTTAAATACTTATGTTCTAATCTTGATACTACCTAGTCAGTATGTTCAAATTCTAAGATATAATATCCTAAAAGATTCTCCACACACCGAGGATGAAATTTCGTGCAAATACCATTCTGCTCTGTAGATAAGCATTGGTGTTATTGCTTACAACAATTATTATATGTAATATATACTCGTTCCACTCAAATGCAATAGGTTGAAGGGGAAATTTCCATTTAATACTTGGAGAAAAAGTCATATACAGCAAAAGGGGATTATTTATAGTGAAAGAGCCGATAGAAAAGAATTTTGCAGCACTATGTCGTGGAATCAGATTGATAATATCTATGATATTATTAAGGATTCATCTATAAAGGCATCCACTTTGCGGGCGTACGATATAGATATCGGTGGAGGGATGAAATACAGTAAAGTACCGTACATTCCCAAGATCAACAGATACTTAGGAATGCCAATGATTATTGATAGCCAAGGTCAAGAACTTCACTACGACAACGAATCTACTGGAGCCAGTTTTATAGAGTCTCAGTTGGCTACAAGCGTAAAAAATCCACTTGAATTTAGTGATATCAAGGAACTGTACTCCAGTGAACCTACTTCAGATATGATACTAGAATCTAAGCTTTCGAGTGATATTTTGGTTTTAGAAGAGAGAAACATGCCCAACACTCAGACAAATCTGGAAGAAGATCCGGTGGAAAACGGCACATTGCGGTTTATAACTTCTCTGCCTCAATTGAAACTTTCTTCTGAACCATTTGAATATTTGGAGTCAGAAAAGTTTGAGGATTTACTTGAAATGTAGCACACTATAACTACAACCATAGAGGAAAACTTTTTCAAAGCAATCGTACAAATAAATTAGTATGCTAGGTAAATATGTCAAATCAACAAATACTTTTGGAAGGTCCAGATTGACTTAAATGGTGGTCAAACCTGAAGCTATGCTTTATATATATATCCCATGAAGCCAAATCGAACACATAATAGTCACCTAACTCCATTTCTGAATCAAAAGTATAATTTGGAGGATTTGGTAATAGCTTGATGCGCTTGAACCAGTAGAGATAATTTTTATTGTTCGAAGACTGAATTGACGAATGTTCCTGGGCTGGGCTTTGAATTTGAACATTGTTTATTTCCGATGATTTAGCTCCATAAGGTTTCCAACCAAGATTAAATAAGCAAGATTCTGCAATTAAGTTTTCTAAAGGTGTGAAACCAAAATACAAACCATAAAATAAAACAAAAGTCAACTCATTTATGAGCGGGATATTCTTAGGATTATTTTGGGAAGTTAATAATTGTATTTCTTGAATACATTGTTCAAACTGATCACTCGCTCTTATTTTATTCCAGTAGGATTGTACTTTTGAAAGTCTTAAAGCTGGTTTAAAAATTGCCTCACTTGATTTATTATTTACTTGAACCAAATTTGGTAAGTATGGTTTATAAATAGGTATGTTAAGTTGGGATGCCTCATCTGGACTAACCAAGAGGTTTAAATCCTCAAATTGATTTCTAGTAGATGCAGAAGAAACCACTAAATCTTGGATACCTGGGGGGAGTTTGACTAAATTTAAATCACTGAATAAATCGAGTTCAGTGCTTGATAAATTAGAATTTTTTAAGACTTCCACAAACTTATAATTTGGATCATTCTTAGATACGTAATTTGATGTGAAACTAATTTCTTTGTCTTGATGATTGTCTGCTACAACTTCTTTTGTCTTCGAGACTTCCAAAACCTCATCATTCTTACCAACAATTGTTTTGCCGTTTTCAATATTGCTATCCGAAGCTGAAGCTTCATTAGGAAGGGAAGTTACACCAGCACCAGCACCAGCTGCAGCCGCAGCCCATTTTAATTTTCCTACTGGCTTGGAAGGTGTTGTTGCTGGTTTCAACTTAATTATGGCAGGACTGTATATGTCAGGCGTTGTCGGTACAGGTGTATTCAGACGTTGAGGGGTACTAGAAATAGAAGGTTTTGAGTGTATGATAGTACTTGTCTGAAAATTGTTATTTTTCGGTACGTTTGCAGGTAAAATATTTGCAGATGTATTTGCAGAAGTATGTCCATTGATTGGTAGATACTCTTCTTCATTTTCTTTGGATTCTTTTGGATCTCTATCTTTATTCTTTTCCGCTTCTTTGAATAATTCATCATATAACGTTTCGTCATCGATAAAATCTGGTTCTTGGTTAGATTCGATATAAAAATTTAAATCATCTTGTATCATCCATATAAATTCAGGATCCAATTTATTACTTTTTAAAAAATCAATCACCTCTCCGATCTTTTGAATATGGAAATCATCTCTCTGAGTTAAGCTCTCAATTTCTTGTTTTCTTTCTTCAATAATATGATGTGTATTTTTTCTTGCTTTCTTTTCACTTAATTTTTCATACTCTTCGTCTAACTGACCTATTTGATCCTCCAATTGATTCACACATTCCTCTAAAAATTCAATAGCTTCAATAGTTTCTGGGAGTAACTCTTCTTGATCATCTTCCAATGCTGCTAACATTATCGATTGATTTGAGAATGATTTCATTTTAGAATTTTTCTCCACTTCCTTATACACTTCCATCGATTCCTCCACAAGTCTACGATGCTCTTGTAATTTAATTGGAGCAATTACAGCTTCCATAGAATCATTAGATTGCCAATTTTTAATCTGCTCTCGGAACTTCTGCAACTTCTTGATCTCTTTTTTCAAGTCACCTTCGAGCTTTTCCCTCTGACTATCGTTGGTGGATGCTTCATGTCGTGAATGGTAGTAATTAAATTGTTCTACTCCCTCCTGGATCTTTTTGAATAATGCATCAACTTCTCTTGATTCGTGTTAGTAAGGTGCAACTGAATTTTTTTTTAGTAATTTAATACATGGTTCGACCATGAATTAATTTGATACATACTTTTGTAGCTTTCTATGCGACATAGCTAATTTCTAACCTTTGAATCAAACTTCTTGTCTTTAGTAATTTAATGATCTTTAGTAGTAGTTAGAGATTGGCATGAAAATTTTTTGAAATCCGGTCAGGTAGCACATGACTTGCTTTGTTCGACTTATGGGAAGTGAGATTTAAGTCATCTTCATAGATCTAATAAAATACGACTTAAGCTGTACTTGAAAGTTACCATGTAACATTGCAAAAAATTTTTCATTCATGTTAGTTGTTACATATATAGGCGAGATAACCTTTCATTATCTACAATGTTACTACTGGTTATCATTATGTTAAGGATATGAGAGATTATATATACACGTATATATAAGTTCTTTATTATTCACAAGTTTCCCGGAAAATCGAAAATAATACTCTATTTAATAGAAAGGTTTGTTTACAATTCATTATGTTGAGGATATGAGAGATTATATATATATATATGTATATATAAGTTCTTTATTATTCACAAGTTTCCCGGAAAATCGAAAATAATACTCTATTTAATGGAAAGGTTTATTTGTTTACAATTCATCATGATCAAATTCATCATCTGAATCATCATCACCAAATTGAGCACCCTCGGCACTACCACCATACAATTTAGCAGTGATAGGATTGGCTACATCAATTAACTTTTGCTTTTGTTCTTCGAATTCTTCAGAAGTAGCGGTATCATAGTTGTCTTCGATGAATTCTAAAGCTTCCTTGATAGCATCGTCTAAAGTTTCCTTGTCATCATCATCCAACTTAGCACCTAAGCCGGTTTCCGAGTTGTCATTCAATTGACCCTTCAAAAGGTGGACGTAGTTCTCGTAGGAGTTTCTAGATTCGATCTTAGCCTTTAATTCGGCATCTTGTTCAGCGTATTTTTCAGCTTCCTCAACCATTCTATCAATGTCTTCCTTAGACAATCTACCCTTATCGTTGGTAATAGTGATAGATTCTGACTTACCAGTTCCCTTATCGGTAGCTTCAACCTTTAAGATACCATTGGCATCTAAAGAGAAGGTAACTTCAATTTGTGGAACACCTCTTGGTGCTGGTGGAATACCAGTTAATTCGAATTTACCTAATTTGTTGTTATCCTTAGCCAATGCTCTTTCACCTTCGTAAACTTGGATTAAAACGGTTGGTTGATTGTCAGCAGCAGTTGAGAAGATTTGTGACTTCTTGGTTGGGATAGCAGTATTTCTATTGATCAAAGTAGTCATGACACCACCAGTAGTTTCAATACCCAAAGTCAATGGGTTAACATCTAATAAGACAATGTCATCAACACCTTCCTCACCAGATAAAACACCAGCTTGAACTGCAGCACCATAGGCAACAGCTTCATCTGGGTTAATTCCTTTAGATGCTTTCTTACCATCAAAGAATTTTTCTAACAATTCTTGAACCTTTGGAATTCTGGTAGAACCACCAACCAAAACAATGTCATCGATTTCAGACTTCTTGACACCAGCATCCTTTAAGACTTGATCAACTGGCTTTAAAGTTCTCTTGAATGCATCAATGTTTAATTCTTCGAACTTAGCTCTGGAGAGAGTATCAGAGAAGTCAATACCATCAACGAAAGAATCAATTTCAATTCTAGTACTCATTTGAGAAGATAAAGTTCTCTTAGCCTTTTCAGCTTCTCTCTTTAATTTAGAGATAGCTTTAGCATTGGAAGAGATGTCAATACCGTGCTTTTTCTTGAAAACTTTGGCTAAATGTCTGACGATCTTATGGTCAAAATCTTCACCACCTAAGTGAGTATCACCAGCAGTAGCTAAAACTTCGAAAACACCACCTTCAATAGATAATAAGGAAACATCGAAAGTACCACCACCTAAATCGTATACAATAATTTGCTTTTCACCATCAGTCTTATCTAAACCATAAGCAATGGCAGCAGCGGTTGGTTCATTGACGATTCTTAAAACGTTTAAACCAGCAATAGTACCAGCATCCTTAGTTGCTTGTCTTTGAGCATCATTGAAGTAAGCTGGAACGGTAACAACGGCATGGGTAACCTTCTTACCTAAGTATTCTTCAGCAATAGACTTCATCTTACCCAAGATCATACCAGAAATTTCTTCTGGACTGAAGGTCTTGATTTCATCATTATATTCAACCTTAACAACAGGCTTTTCGTCCTTCTTGTCAATTGCGTATGGTAAGTGCTTAAGTTCCTTTTGAACAGTCTTGTCATTGTATTTCAAACCAATTAATCTTTTGATGTCGAAAACAGTGTTGTGAACATTAGATGGAGCTTGGTTCTTGGCAGAGTCACCAATTAATCTTTCTTCTGGGGTAAAAGCCACGTAAGATGGAGTGATTCTGTGTCCTTGGTCATTGGCCAAAATTTCAACCTTACCATTCTTCATTACACCAACAACCGAGTAAGTAGTACCCAAATCGATACCAATGACAGTACCATAGTTTTCAGCATTGTCGTCGCTAGCTGCTAATGCTTGTCCACGGTTTCCAGACAAGAATGGCAACACGACTGCCAAAATCACATAGAAACCAGTTAATACTGTGATCCACGAACGATTATTGTCACCTCTAAACAACATGAGTTCTTGTTAAAAGAATATAACCTAATGTGTTCCTAAACTAAAGAACTTATCTGATTTTATAAAAGAGAAAGAAAAGAGAAAACTTATATAGTGTAATTTTTTAGCCGCCGATTCAAGACAGATTTCTAAATGACAACGCGTAGATTTTAGAGAGCCTCACTAATGATTAATGATAATTAAGGCTACGTAGCGAGAAAATGTTCTATAATGTTCGAAAGGGTGACGTGGCCTCTTTGGGATGCTGTTTTCTGACTAAGAATTGGTATAGTCTTAGGTAATCTTTTCCATCGCGTGCATAATTCAACATATGTTACATAATAAAATGACACGAGCGCTATATTTTAGGTTGTAAAACCAGTTATCACGTGAGATACCGGAAATCGCCTTTCTAAGCGTTGTTTTTGCCATGGTGTAGCAGGTGACTCATTATTTCCGATGCAACATGTAAAAATGGGAATATTTGCAGGTTATCACTGGGGAATTCTCATCGAACTTCCATCTAATCAGTGATTAACCCCTAGCAATAAAAAGAATTCCATCAGAGGAAGTTACATAACCGTTTATTGATAATTGACTGATTTACTCTTAGCTGTTTATTTCAATTACATATAACTATATTGTATTGTGATTGAAGACCGTTTCGATTGTGTTGTTTGTCATCCTCTTATTGAAGTTAAGTTAGCGAATACAGTTTTAGTATAAGATAATATCAATACCATTGCAGAACTATAACACTGGAATATCATGTCATCACAACAGTTCATAACAGATGAATTGAATCAATTACAAAAGGAAATACTTTCCAAAAATCCGGTTGACTTATTACAATTTTGTGCTAATTACTTTAATACAAAATTAGAATACCAAAGATCCCAACTCTGGCAACAGCAAACTAAGGCAAACGCTGCTGGAATAAACTTGTTCCCTCAAATTGATAATGTTAATACTAGTGTGTCGGGATCATTTATTGCTAATGGTAGGCAACCAAGTTTCAAATCTCCTTTCGGAGACAATGATCCCCATCTGAACCACAACGAGCCAACTAACGATGAGAAAAAAGTTGAAGACAAGGCTGGCTTATTCAAGGGTGGATTTGGTGTAGGAAACAAATCAACTAAACAAAAATTACCAGAATTAGATCCAAACGACCCAGCTGCTTCATCATCTGGCACTTCTACTTCAAAAAACACTGCCAAATCCCCTAGTATCCTTCCTTTATCATCCAGCAAATTACCAGTTTCTTTTAATGCCAACAGAAGAACCTCTGTTTCTGCAGAAGCTTTAAATCCAGACAAATTTAAATCAGACTCGTGGAAACCACCAATTAACGATTTGACATCATCCCAAAAAATAGAATTGTCGAAAACTTTAGCATCTAACTTTTTATTCCAGCAATTGGATAGTAATTCAAAGAAGACTGTAATTGAAGCTTTGACCAAAAAGACATTTTCTAAAGATACAGAAATTATAAGACAAGGTGATGAAGGTGATTACTTCTATATAATCGAATCGGGTACTGTAGACTTCTACGTCAATGGTTCGAAAGTCAACTCTAGTAGTGAAGGTTCGTCATTTGGTGAATTAGCATTGATGTACAACTCCCCGAGAGCAGCCACTGCTACGGCTGCTTCTGAGGAAGTTACATGTTGGGCTTTAGATCGTCTTACTTTCCGTCGTATTTTGTTAGAGGGTACTTTTAACAGAAGAATAATGTACGAGGATTTCTTGAAGGATGTTAAAGTTTTGTCGAGTTTGTCGAACCATGAAAGATCTAAATTGGCAGATGCATTAAGCACAGAGATTTATCACTCTGGAGATATTATTGTAAAAGAAGGTGAACAAGGTGAAAATTTCTACTTTATTGAAAGTGGTTCTTGTGAAGTATCAAAGGAAGGTCAAGGTGTGGTTACAAACTTAGGAAAAGGTGACTACTTTGGCGAAGTTGCGTTATTGAACGACTTACCTAGACAAGCTTCTGTTATTGCTACGGACAATGTCATTGTTGCTACCTTAGGTAAATCAGGATTTACTAGATTGTTGGGACCTGCAGTTGACGTGCTTAAATCCCAAGATCCAAGAGGTAATTAGTTAAAATAAAGTATTGGCAATACTTAATGTTTGCGCGTAGCAACACAAACCAGAATATTCTATAGTTAGCTTGAAACTTTTATATGTTCATTTTATATTACATTATTTGAATTCTAAATTGTATCGAAAGTCGCAGCGAAAAATTGTGTACAATATCGAGAATTAATAAGATCAGCTAATAAATTTCTATTCCTTAAACTTATTAGCGAGATGTTAACCACCTTACAATCATTAATTCCAAAGACTACACCATACGGTGGTTATTTACCACACTGGTTATTATTTATCTCCGTTGTGTCTCTTTTCAATTCATTGCAGACCTATAGAGCTAAGAATTTAAGTTTAACTAAAAAGGTTTATAATAACACGAATGAAGTTACCAATTTAAGTGCTAGAACATTCGGAACTTGGACTATTATCACTTCAATCGTGAGATTCTATGGTGCTTACTATCTCCAAAATAAGCAAATTTATGAATTGTGTTTCTGCACCTTTCTTGTTGCCGGTGGTCATTTCATCTCTGAATGGTTGAGATACGGAACTTGTAAGTTAGGAAGTGGTTTAATGGGCCCTTTAATTGTCAGTACCACAAGTATTGTTTGGATGTATTTACAAAAAGACTTCTATGTTGGGGCATATTGATAAGGTTATCTAACTTTTAATTCTTAGATCAAGACCTCCTACTTTGAAATAATAGTAAGTGCTTTAAGCTACAAAGAATGTTTTGGTTTATATGGGTTAGGCTACATTTATTAAAGAGCAAGTATGCTCCATATAGCAGAAAAGAAAAATACATTTATCTTGCATCTCAATTTTAGAGTATAAGTCGAATTTAATTCCTACAAATTTCTCCCCATGTAAATCTGGAAGTAAAAAGAAGTTGATAAATCACCGTATCTGACAAAAAGGCATTGATATTAAATTACCTGTCTTTCAATGTACGAGGCTTTTCCTCTTTTCTTCTTTCTATATAGCTACAATTTACTTTGCTATTCTGAAGTCAAAACAACTTCAATACCAAACCATGTATCCATTCTATATTTTTTCAAAGGAAATCCCCAAGTTACCTTTAGCTCTGGAAGAATACGCCAGAGCTTAAACTCTAGAAGTAACCCCACAAAACTTATATACAGTACACTAGTTGAATCATTAATGTTGGATGCTAACGTAATACCTTTGCATATACAATAATGAACCGTATTTTGACTAGTTGTTTAATAAACATCATATAAATCTGCAACCCATATAGGGAAATGCTAAAGAAAAACACACCTCTTATTACCAACTGGCTTCGTATTTATAGAAGACATCATGCTTGTAGTACCTCTTTAAAGAAACATATTAGAGGTAACGATTCAATCAGAATGGAGTCCCAGCGTTCGGAATATTCCAGCTTATGATCTAAAACATTATGAGCAATCCAAGAAGTCCTATTGAACAACTAAATTGCGTGGTTAATAAACCGTGGGATTCCGCGGAAAGCATTCGCACCGTGATCTTTCATTAGACAAGTGCCCGTCGGAGATATTCTCAATTGCTGTGCAGAACGTTTTCGGAACTTTGTGCTGTTCAAAGCGTTATCAGCTCTTATCTATATATAGTGATACGTTTCGTGTTGTATTTACAATTTTATAATCATTCATCTGAACAGGTTATATTTGCTATTTTGTGAAAATAAAATATCTTGACAAATTAACTGTTTAAATTATCAAAAACATTCTCCAGCTTACGATACTACATTCTAATTGTGTGATTTGATAAGGCCGCCATAATAGAGATGCATAAAACAGAATTAATTATCGAACCAATAAACGATGCACCTTTTGGATGCAAGGTAAATTTACCAGATTACGCCAATAATGATCCATCTGAGTTGAACGACGAAGATTTTAAGAAATTGTTTGAAGCGGTTCATAAATATTTAGTTGTCGTGGTTCCAGAACAGATCAAATTATCTCCTAAATCACAATATGTATTAACTAAGAGATTTGACCCTACAATCCCTGAGTCAAAGGGAGATGGTGATTTGTATGCTGGCTATGGTCATGGTAAAGAATTTAGACACGAACAATCGGTGTTAAGAAAGGACGGTACTACTGTTAAGTCGCAACCACAAGTACAAATTTTAGGTCAAGGTGTATTTGAGGCTAACGAACCTGGTAACGAAAATGGGGAACCAATTAAGTTATCCCACCCTTCTCATAAAACATTCCATCACACACCATTAACCGACAAACAAATCAAAGAAGATGACAGAACCCGTTTTTACAGATGGCACATTGATTCTGCATTATATGAAAAAGCTCCACCAGTAGTTACCACATTATTGGGAATTAAAGTTCCTCCAAAGGACCAAGTCCAAAAAATCATATATGAAGATAACTCTGGAGATGAGTTTTCTCTTACTCAATGTGCTACCTGCTTTGTAAGTGGAGCCAACGCTTTTAAATTATTAAGCGAAGAAGATAAGCAGTTTGTTTTGAATACTACAATTGAGTATGCTCCACATCCTTACATTTTCATTAGTCCTGCTGGTGCTACATCTGATGGTTTATCCATTGTAAGTGAAGGAAAGGAAATTCCACTTGATAAATTGCCAGAATGGGTCCCTGAAAAGGTTAAGAAGTTACCAATGGTCTGGACAAATCCAGTGACAAAGGAACACCACTTACAGGTACACGGTTCCTGTTTATATAAAATGCACACCAAGCAGCCTGACGGATCTGTAAAAACATTGGACTTAGAAGATGCCCGTACAACAGCTTACAGACTTATGAGACCGGCTATTAGTCCTTCCAATATATTACCGTATTCATGGAATAGTGGTGACTTAGTTATCTTCTTCAATAGAGGTGTTTGGCATTCGGTGACTGGTGAGTTTAAAGGAAATGGTGACGACGAAAGGAGAATGATGCACCAATGTAACATTGCCAGTGGTGCAGACCCTGTACTTGCTTAGCTTGCAATAATAATTACTTTTATTATATATGGTTTATATTCTAGGAAAATAAGTAATAAAATTAAATGACATAACAAATCGGTAATTGGATCTTTTTATCGCCGCGAGTCCTAATCATATTTTCAAAAATAATTATTCTCAAGGACTATTCTGAGTTTATGGTATACTAGAAAAGAATATGGGTCATTACGTAACATTGGCAACTTGTAACCTTAATCAATGGGCATTGGATTTTGAAGGCAATAGGGACCGTATAGTGGAAAGTATTATCCAAGCGAAAGCTCTAGGTGCCAAATTAAGAGTTGGACCTGAATTAGAAGTCTCTGGATATGGATGTTTAGATCACTTCTTGGAGAATGATTTGTATGATCACTGTTGGGAAATATATGGTCAGATTATCTCCAACCCTGAAACATTTGGAATTGTGTTGGATATTGGTATCCCCGTAATTCATAAAACTATCAAATATAATTGTAGAATCATATCTTATAACGGGAAAATTCTATTGATCAGACCGAAGCTTTATTTAGCCAACGATGGAAACTATAGAGAAATGAGGTACTTTACTCCTTGGAATAGACCTAAGTTCTATGAAGAATACCAGTTACCCAAGTCAATTTCAAAATTAACCGGACAGAATAAAGTGACTTTTGGAGATTGTGTTGTTGAAACGTTGGAAACCAAATTAGGATGTGAAACTTGTGAAGAGTTATTTACTCCTAAGTCCCCGCATATTGAGATGAGTCTTGATGGTGTCGAGATTTTCACTAACTCATCAGGATCTCACCACGAGTTAAGAAAGTTGGATACAAGATTAAATTTGATAACTGAAGCTACAACAAAGTGTGGTGGTATTTACTTGTATGCCAACCAAAAAGGTTGTGATGGTGATAGATTGTACTATGATGGATGTGCTTGTATTGTTGTTAATGGTAAAATGGTTGCTCAGGCTTCTCAATTTTCATTAAAAGACGTTGAAGTAATTTCTGCAACAATTGATCTAGATGATGTTAGATCATACAGAAACCAGAAATCTGCCAGTATGCAATCAGTTCTTGAGACAAAGTGTTATCATGCCATTGAAACTGATATTGAACTTTCCCCAAATTCAAATATGTTCAATCCTACCATTAGGCCTAGTGCTATTAGAGAAATAAAGTATCATTTACCAGAAGAAGAAATTGCATTGGGTCCAGCTTGTTGGTTATGGGATTATTTAAGAAGATCTAAGTGCGCCGGTTACTTCTTGCCTCTTAGTGGAGGGATTGATTCATGCGCCACGGCTGTTATCGTACACCTGATGTGTAGATTAGTAGTCGAGGCTGTCGAAAATGGTGATAAACAAGTTCTTGCAGATATTCAATCCTTAACGCATGATCCAGATTTTATTCCAAAAACACCTCAAGAAATAGCTAACAGATTATTCTACAGTAGTTTCATGGGAACTAAAAACTCTTCTGCTGAAACTAGATCAAGAGCAAAAGAGTTGTCGGAAACTATAGGTTCTTACCATATTGATATGAATATGGATACTTTAGTCACAGCCGTTGTTTCTGTCTTTGAGGTTGCAACTGGTAAGAAGCCTATTTTCAAGATCTTTGGTGGTTCTCAAACTGAAAATTTGGCTTTACAAAATATCCAAGCTAGACTTAGAATGGTTTTAAGTTATTTATTTGCCCAATTGCTTCCTTGGTCTAGAAATAAATCTGGTGGATTATTAGTGCTAGGAAGTGCTAACGTCGATGAATGCTTAAGAGGATACTTGACTAAATATGATTGTTCTTCAGCTGATATTAATCCAATTGGAGGAATCTCTAAAACAGACTTGAAAAGTTTTATTGGATGGGCTGAAGTTAATTTTAGATTGCCTATTTTACATTCATTCTTAACTGCAACTCCAACTGCTGAACTTGAACCAATCACTGAAAACTATGTTCAAAGCGATGAAATTGATATGGGTATGACTTATGACGAATTGTCAAGATTTGGTAAATTGAGAAAGGTTGATAAATGCGGTCCATTGGCAATGTTTATCAAGTTATATCACGAGTGGTCTCAACCTCCCTTGAACTTAAGTGCTGAACAAGTTGCTGAAAAGGTTAAAAGGTTTTGGTTTTTTTATGCAATCAATAGACACAAAATGACTACCATGACTCCAGCCTATCATGCGGAACAATATTCTCCTGATGATAATAGATTTGATTTACGTCCATTTTTAATTAACCCAAGGTTTTCATTTGCATCAAAGAAAATAGATGAGATTGTGGAGAATATTAAGTTGAGAGAGAAGGAAATCATGAATAATAATTTAAGTGTTGATTAATTCAAGGTTTCTATTTTTGTTATATATGACGCATAGTAATATACATTTCTATTTATTAATTTTTCCACCCCATTTAGGAACAAATCCTAATTCTTTCTTCATATAATCATTAGGAGAATCATTTCGTTTCACAAAATCTATTAAGGATATTGCTATTTTCTCCGGTATATCTTCATGAATGAAGTGACCCGCTTCGCAAATATTGTTAAATACTATTAATTGATATTTACCTTGCATCTGCCCTATAATTAAGTTTGTATCCAAGGTTTCATGTCCCGAAAGCATCAATAATTTTGCAATTTTCTGATCTTTACCGCTTTCAATAAAGTTTTTCGATAAATTCTTAAACCAGGTGTTCCAGAACGGTGTTGTCAATCGTAAGTCAGTTTTCCATTCTAAAATTCCACTCTTATTTCTAGTCAATAAATCAGGTACACTGATCTTGGCAGAATCATAATTAGAAAGCAATCTTATATGATTGATATGCCAATGTATAGATTCTTTATATGAATTGAATGATTTTGGCATTCTGTCGATAAAAGAGGGCATTGATTTCAATGCTCTAACAGCTGTTTCTTCAACTATATCTAGCATTATTAAACCCTTAATATTGTAGGAATTCTTGGGGTATTTAACCAAGTAATTCGTCAAGACAGCTCCCCCTAAGGAATGTCCTAGAAAGTATAAATTGCCACGAGGTGA
This sequence comes from Schwanniomyces capriottii, assembly GCA_032927745.1. Lineage (NCBI taxonomy): Eukaryota > Fungi > Ascomycota > Pichiomycetes > Serinales > Debaryomycetaceae > Schwanniomyces > Schwanniomyces capriottii. The sequence continues at coordinate 107,768 of JAVSEF010000012.1, forward strand.
ATGATTTTTGCAGAACGTTTCAAGTATAAAATTAAAATCCTCTGACAAACTCTCCAAATCAAATTCATTAAACCCAGAAGAACAGCCATGCCCTCTCATGTCAAATGTAAATAATCCCGGTCCATTCTCTGGGACATCAGAGACCTCAATTAACGTGGTCGCTAATTTTGCAAATGTCATGGATGAAGAACCAGCTCCATGATGACAAACGAAAATGCTTGAATTAGAAGATGTAGGTGGCCTAAAGTAAGTTTGGAACTTAATTCTAGTTCTAGGATCTTCATACTTTTCAGTTACAGGAAAAGTGCTGAGTTTGATCTGAGTGTATTCTTCAAATAAGTCAGTATCATTTGAATTTATTGTACTTTCTGTAGCAGTATTATTAGACAGGCTATCATATTCACAGCCTTCTACCAACAGAGTGAGTCCGAAGGCTTCTTCACTCCGTTTAACCTTCCTGAGTAGCGCTTTATGGATATCTGACATAAGTATAAGGAATATTTTTTTTTTTTAAATCGGAATTTTTAGAATCTTTTATCTGATTGTGAAGAAATGGGCCATGATCTTACTAGGGTGTTTCGAAACATGGCTATAGCTCTATTCATGGGGTATAGAGCATTGCTAAACAACGAAACTCCAGTTTCTTGCATTCTTGTTTCAAAGCTAAACGATGAGGTTTTAGCGATTGGATTCAATGATACAAATAACTCTCTTAACGGAACCCGCCATGCTGAGTTTATTGCTATCGATCAAGTGTTGGAAAAATATATTCCAGAAGAGAAGAGATCAGATATTGAATACATTAAGAGCTTTTTTCTGAATGTAACGTTGTTTGTGACAGTAGAGCCTTGCATCATGTGTGCTTCAGCATTAAGACAGATTGGAATAGGCGAGGTTGTATTTGGCTGTGGTAACGATAGATTTGGCGGAAATGGTACTGTTTTGAGTATAAATACAGACGAAGCTATAGATAAACCTTATAACAGTTATGGCGGGATTCTAAGAACAGAGGCAGTACAATTACTCAGGAATTTTTATATCCAAGAAAACGAATCAGCTCCCCAACCCCAGAAAAAGAAGAATAAAGAAATCGAATCCAAGGAATATCCACCAAATTTGAAATTCAGTCTGTACTTGGATAGAGGTTCCTTTCTATCGTTTTACGGAGACGATCGTTCGGGTTTTTATGGTCTGTCATCCGTCAAAGAGATGACCCCTGTTAATGGAAAAGGTTACAAGATTCAGGATTTAATAGACTTGATAACTCTAAGTTCAATAGCTGACTTGAAGAAAATATATAACTGTAATAGTTCAGAAGAATTTGAATTAGAGGTGAAGGAAGACTTAGAGGACTTTTACACTTTATTTCACGACATTAACGAAGACTCTACAGTTTACTATGGGGACAATATACTGAACATAGACTATATTCTTCGCCAAAAACAAGAAAAGTTACGTTACAAGAAAAGAAAAATCAGTTAATTTTACCTCACCATCGTAAACCATACAAAGGCATTTATACATAATGCACCTAATTCATTTGGGCACTAATTGACACACACAAGCTCAAGCTAAGAGTACAATACACATAGAGGCATATATACATATATATAAACATAAATATTTACATAGAGTTCACTATTAATGAACATTCGTTTTGTACATTTGGCGACACAAGATGTCGCGCTCATATCAAATATAAGTTTAGCATCATCATCATCGGTGTTGAATTTTGGTTTAAACTCTAAGAGAAAGTGACGATGGATGACTCCGACGAAGAGTATATTGCCCCACAACAAGAGCATGAAACACCTTCTGCTCGATCGACTTCAAATGAGTCTGTTGATGACTTATCAGACGATGCAATGTCTAAACGTACAAGATCAAACGGAAACGCTAGAGTTGGAGTAAATAGTAATTTGAAGGGAGCTAACGGTTATTCGTGGGAAGATGAATACCAAAGGTCATGGGATATTGTAAAAAATGACGAAGACGATAGTCGATCGCTTGAGAGTGTTATACAAGCCATGATAGAAAGCAGAAAGAAAAAGATCATGAAGCATTCAACGACGCCATTTCAAAGAGGAATCATCAGAACTTTAATTGTTATCATAGATTGCTCTGCTGCGATGCTGGAAAAGGATTTAAGACCCACAAGGTTGTCAATGATGTTATCGTTGTTGCAAGATTTTGTCGTAGAATTTTTCGACCAGAACCCTATCTCTCAGCTTGGTATAGTGATGATGAGAAATGGTGTTTCACATTTGATCAGTGAGGTGAGTGGGCTGCCACAATATCATTTAGATAAAATAAGGCAAGTTAAAGCAAGACAGCATAATAGATATGAGCCTAAGGGAGACCCCTCGTTACAAAATTCTTTAGAAATGGCAAGATCTCTATTGACTTATAATTTTGGAAATAATAATAATGATACAAAAAATTCCAAGGAACTATTAATTATATTTGGTGCATTATTTACAAGTGATCCTGGTGACATTCATAAGACGATAGATTCTCTAGTCAAAGATCAAATAAAAGTGAAGGTCATTGGTTTATCAGCACAAGTTGCGATTTGCCAGGAAATCGTAAACAGAACGAATCACCAACAAAAGAATATCAGCTCAAATTATTACGGTGTAATAATGAATGAGGGCCATTTTAAGGAGTTGTTAATGGATTGTGTGGTACCTCTACCAATCACCGCACAAGAAACACAGGAAGAGGAAATCGCAAAACCTGGTGTTTCTTTAATAAGAATGGGTTTCCCTTCTAAGATACAATCCAATTCATCAATTTCTGCTATTAATTCTCAAGTATCTGTGGACTTCCCACAGTTATGTGCTTGTCATCCCACCAATGGCTCTGAAGACTCCAAAAATGTTGTCGAAATCAATTACCCAAATAATGATTCAAGCAATCTGAATACCATTGGATATCAATGCCCTCAATGTTACAGCAGAGTTTGTCATCTCCCTTGCATTTGTCCTGTTTGTGGTTTAATGTTAATTTTGTCGACGCATTTAGCAAGATCGTTTCACCACTTAGTTCCCTTAGCTGATTATAAAGAAATTTCTGTAGCATCGAAGTATGAAAACAAATATTGTTACGGTTGCTTGCTTAAGTTCCCTGAAGGGTATAAGGGGGAAAAGAAAACTGAAAAGAAATCGTTGGAGAACATGACTAGTTCCAGATACAGATGTCCAAAATGTTCCAATGACTTTTGTATAGACTGTGATGTATTTATTCACGAAACTTTACATAATTGCCCTGGTTGCGAAAATAATTAAATGTGCATTCAGCATATGTTAGACTATTTAAAATATAGACATAAATTGCATTGTTTAATCGGAAACTAATTAAATTATATTTTTATGGAAATTTATTTTTAATTGCCACCCCAAGTACTTCCACTTCCCCAGGTGCTTTTATTACCCTTATTTCCCCAGGTAGAATTACCTCCATTTCCACCCCAGGTAGAATTATTTCCAGGAGTTTTACCTCCATTCCATGTTGAAGAACCTCCCCAAGTAGATGCAGTTCCTGAATTTTGCGCTGGTGTCTTACCACCACCCCAGGATGTGCCACCACCCCAGGATGAGGAACCACCATTTCCACCCCAGGCAGTACCGCCACCATTACTACTCCAAGAAGACTTTCCTCCTGAACTAAATGCAGGGACGGAGGGTCTAGATTGGGAAGGTTGGTTGGGTGCATTGTTAGCACCGATGAATCTTAAATAAGGAATTGCTTCACCACGAACCAAAACACTAATACTATTCTTATTAACCTTAATTTTCTTAGCTTTAGTATGTAATTCAATTCTTACGAAAACATCATCAGCATCCGTAACCTTCCCTTTCAAACCTTTATGGTTACCACCTGTAACAACAACATCTTTGTATAATACTTTATCTCTTCCATTCGCTCTGGTCTTTAATCCTGCTTGAGCAATTGGGTTTGGTTGTTTTAAGTTAGGATTCATACGACTCAAATCTGGGCCTAAATTCTTCGACACAATAGCATACTTTGTAGTAATTGTACTGACATTTAAACAATTTGTAACAAAGATACCTAAATTCTCGACTATTTCATTCAGCTTAATAAATAAATAGTTCTTAAAAATATGAATAATAGCACCTTCCCTTTCTTTTTCGCCTAGTGTTTCTTTTACTGTATCACCAATTCTAACTGTGGATCCACTTCTATCAGTGGCTACCTGTTCACGACGACTTAAATTTAATTTGGAAGCAATACCAGAAGGTTTAACACTTAATAATCTTCCATCGGTACAGATTATCTCAAACAATTCTTTGTCTGCCTTAACAATTACACCAACAGTTGATGCATTTAGTTGGACTAGATCCTTGATATCATAACTACTATTTATGGTGTCAATATTCAGCGATGCATCTGTTGCCTTGATTAAATAATTAGCAAATACTCTGACATCCTGCTTGGTCTGGTCAGATAATAATACAACAGAATCACCATCAATTTTGATAACTAAACCAGTTTCATCAGAATGTTTACCTTCAATAATTTTTACATGATCACCAGCAGCAAATTTTTTTCTTAAATCACCAGCAGGAACAGTTAATCTCTGATTAACAAATCTTGGATCTCCACTATCAGTAACCATTATAGAAACTTCGTTCAAAGATGATCCTAAAACTTTACCTACTGTTTTTGCTTGTTCACCACGACGAATTTCCACTTTATCACCTGGTTGGAAAGCACTAGATTGGCGACCCTCGCCATTGGTGTTCTTTAATGAAGCAGCAATAGCAGCCAAATCTAAACCTTCTTCTTCAGTGCTTCCATTTTGAAATCTATCCAACTCTTCTAATGTTGGGTGAACATCTTGAGTTTGGATAAAATTAATCTTAAAATCTTTAAATAAGTATCCTTCAATATATTCATCTCCACGATATATAAAACTACGAGGACCTCTTCCTGGTTGTAAATATTCGCCATCATGCATTCTTGCTTCTTGTTCGTTAAATAATCTTGGTTGAGCTCTTGTTTTCAGTCTGACTCTTTTGCCTTCTTCATTCTTAGTAAAATCTGGTCTTGGAACTAATTTACAACGAACTTCCAAACCGTTTTCAGATAAATTATCAACTATGGCCAAATCGCCCTTGTATAATCCTCTCTTAATTCTTACATAAATGCCAGGAACGATCTCAACGTCCGATGTCTTAACTTGCTTTAATAAATCTGGATATTCACGAACAGGAACAAGCAATCTATTTCTAGCAAAAACATTAACCATACCAGCCAATGCTCTATCAATAGCTTCTGGTCTTTTGGCTTCGATATAAATGTACCCTTTGAAAGAATCTCTCTGAAAAACGGTTAATATATCCAAAGGATTGTTCAGTCTGGATAATGTTTTCTTCTTTTCATATAACTTACGAACTAATTCTTTTTCACGACCAGGAGTACATCTAATAGCGTAAATAGCGGGATCATTGATAGATGGCATCAATAACTTTTGAGATACTACACCACTGGCGGTGGTTTCGCCCCTATAGACAGAATGTGTCTTTCTGTATCTTTGCTTCAAAGTCTCTGCCAATACTTCAGCATCTTGGTCTTCCGCTTCTTGACGACGACGATCAAATTGCCTGTGAAGTCTATCATCGTTAGCTTCATCACCTTCTTCTAACTTCTCACCGTCGGCAATAAACTGTTCTCTTAACAACTCTGCTTCCTCATCGTCCTCATCCAATTCATCTTCTTCCTCGTCGTCAACTTCGGCTTCTATATCAATGAACTGATTGGCTCTTCTTCTTTTTCTTTTTCTATTTGGTGTTTCATCTTCTTCATCTTCATCCTCGTCTTCCTCGTCTTCCTCATCATCTCCATTTGGTCCAATATTACTTCCTTCGCCCTCGCCTTCAGCGTCTTCTTCTACTTCTTCGCCATCAAGTGGACGCTTGGATCCTATAGAATAATCATCCTCCTTCTGCTCTGATGAATCTTCATGTTTAGGCTCTTCTGCTTTTACTTCTGATCCGATAGAATTATTTACCTGTTCTGTTTCAGTAGTATCGCCAGATATCTGAGTTCTGGATTCCTCTTCTGACATATCTGATGGATTGATTGAAGATATCTATGGTTTCTTTTTATCAATTAAACATGGTTGTTCTAATATTTCTAAATTTTCGTTGCTGGAGTAAACTGTAAAAATCAAATTTTACAGTTTATTTTTGCAGTTCGAGTGTTCATTGAACACTAGTATAAGCTAGATAAAGCAAGGCAGAAGAGAATCAATTATACAAGAAAATTTTGTACTTTCGGCCAAAATTTGGTAATTTACTGTAGGTTCATTGATTTATAAGATGGGAAATGAAATTTCGAGGAGCTTTCCACTGAATTGGGATCCCCAATAGACATGCATCTATGCTACAAAATTTTGATGTGCCAGTGATGGCTTGTAATATGGCGTGATACGGAGATTGTTGCTATTCTGACGACATGGGTATGTTTTGAGATATCTAATCTTGATGATACCGTCACCGCTTTCAGAATAAACCGGGAAGACAAGACTATGGCCAGTCAACAAAAACTAGCCAATGTTGGTACTGATGGTAGCCTGACTAAAACTTTCATAAAGAAAAAGATATTAACTCTTGGATGTCTTTGCTTTCTTATCTTTTTATTCAAGATTGAAAATTGAAGCTGTGCCGCAGCTTAAACAATCATTATATCAACCGGGATATAATAACTGTACGACTAATTATTATTTTCAAATCGTCAAAAGTTGATGCAGTAATTTCATTGCACTTATGTCGATAACAAATGTTAAAGAAGACTAAAGTTTTGGTGTATGCTATTTGGCTGCTAATTTTATAAGCACTTCCACAAGTTTTTAAAAGTGCATCGCAGATTTTTTTCAGAGAAAAAAATCGGACTTTGAAGAAGTTTGACAAGGTATTTGTTTTTTTATTTAACACAACCATTTCAAGAATGTCTGACTCCAGAATACAAGAATTGGCCAAAGAAATTAAAGGAAACTTAAGACAATTTAAGAATTTCCCATCTGAAGGAATTTTATTCGAAGATTTCTTACCTATTTTTGCCAAACCAGAATTATTCCAAAAATTAGTCGAAGCCTTCAAATTACACGTTGGTGACAAAAAGGTCGACTATGTTGTTGGTTTAGAAAGTAGAGGTTTCTTATTCGGTCCAACTTTAGCTTTGGCTTTAAATGCTGGTTTCATCCCAGTCAGAAAACCAGGTAAGTTACCAGGTCCAACTTTCGAAGTTGAATTCCAAAAGGAATACGGTAGTGATAAATTTGAAATGCAAAAGGATACCATTCCAGCTGGTGCTAATGTTATCATTGTAGATGATATTTTGGCTACTGGTGGAAGTGCCTACGGTGCTGGTGAATTAGTCAAGTTGAGTGGTGGTGAAATCATCGAATACTTATTCGTCATGGAATTAGACTTCTTAAAAGGTAGAGAAAAGTTAGGTAAGCCTGTTTTCACCTTATTAAGCGGTCAACCTGAGAAATCTTAAATATAATATTTTACTAGTTACATATATAGATATATCATAGCCTTAATAATTGATATCATATACTAAACAACCCAATTCTTTTAAGAAATGTATTGTACGTCTATTCTTATTCCAATTTAACCACTCTTAAATATCAAAAACGCCAATTTTTCAATGTAGAAATATATAAAGTATCCTTGTTCGTGGGACACGTAACTACCAAAGCTGAAACCCACAATTGTGTGCCATGTGGGCCCATATAATGAATCAAGCTCCTTCTTCAAGAACGCAGCAACATCTTTTTCAACATTATATGCATTCAATGCCTGTTCTGTTAATTCAAATATCTTTGTTTGTATTTCTTCAGGTAAATCTGATGCCTTTAGAATTGCTATTTAATGTTAGTATTTGCTTGCGCCCCATAGCATTACTATTTACATAAAGTTACATACGGGTCTTATCTTGTATGTCTTCGATTCTAAATGTATTCATTGCTATTCAGGTCAAAGTAATAAATCACCTTGTAACAAAAACATCATCAAAATTTTTGTGTATCAAAATGAACTTTGGAATCCGATAAGCTTCAAGTCCTAATTCTTTATTACATGGAAAGTATTCGTTTAAGAGTATGAGATATTTACAAACCGTAGAAACTGTAGATCCATATCGAGAGATCAGATAACTTCAAGACGTTTATCCTTGGAAAAGTATTTAACTCCAACATCATAAAACAGCTGAATCATAATTAAAACCCTACAAATTAGAATACTTGAAAAGCTTAAGTGAACAGGCAACACTTCTCTACATGCTTGGCAGGCACTATGCTTATAACTCTCATAGTTTTAAGTAGTCTGGAGATAGATTTGTAGGAATTCTTTTTTTGGCTACAACATAGGTTATACTAATGTGTGAGCTAATACTTAAGTATTCACAATTACCACCATTTATTTACAAAATATTCATAACGATTCCATCTGGCCCTCTAGACTTTAACAATCGAATAAAACTAAAAAAAATTGTTTAATGAATAAATTAAATGTGTTACAAGATATGATTTACGATTCTCGAAATTTTCCATAATACATATTATCAACACTACAACACAAAGAATTACACACTTCTTAGAGATGACAGAAGCTAATGCTTCACGCATAAATACACATTATTATAAGCTTGGTCGAGTGAATGCCATAAAGTACACAGTATATGGATCTTCGACCAACAATGATCAATCACTATTAGAGTTGGAGTTGTCAATTAGATATAACAATCCTAATATACTAATAACTTACTATAGCAAATCATTGTACTACTTTGAGTTTGACTATGAAGAAAAGGAGAATATTCTTGATTCTTATCCAGAATTACAATCTAAATATTCAAATACTGTTACTGTTGAGACATTTGCAAACCCACCGAAGAATTCTAATAATGATAATTACCTAGCTTTTGCTAGCTTGGGTTTTCTTAAAGCACTCAAGAAGTTGATTATGTTTAATCTATCAAGGCATAAAGTAATTGAAATCTTTGGTAACTACTGTGTTTTAAATTCAGATCAGAAAAATCATATTCTTTACTTGGACCCCGTTCTATTAGCGAACGGAGATATTTTAGTTTCAGCACTTATTAAGCCTCAATTAGTGCTATATAACTCATCGGTATTAGAAAGTAATAATCAAGATTTAAATTTTGTGATTTACTTAGTTCCATCAGGTATACGATGTCATTTCTACGATACAAAAGTATTAAGCAACAATTTTATTCAACAAAAGATTCATAATGAAAAATTAATGGAATCACTTAAATATAGCATTGGCTATAGTATATCCGGCGACACCACTTGGGTTAAGCTTGTTCCAAATTTAAAGCATTTGAATAATCAAACCTCGAATATATCAAAATTTATTCACGAAGTAGACAACAAAAAGTTTATCTTATGGCCATGGAACCTCTGTTTGTTACAATTTGGTCACTTTCAAGAAATTATAGAATTAAATCCAGTAACTCAACTGGCCATGAATCCCTTAAGTTTAATATCTGAATTTATCGACTTCAATATTACCAATAATCAACAACATCAGCTACATCAGCATAATGTGATACCAAATTCGTTAAGTATACCTAGCGCAAATTCCACGGGCCCCTCATTTAGTGGCTTAATGCAAACTGATCGTTTGAAGGAAACGCCAACAATAAACATCAATGATATTACAGCACCAGATTCTGACTTGTTTAACCTTCCTAATTCAGCAGATTTCTTCAACAAGGATGTTACTGATTCTAAATTAGATATTGTGAATTCAGATTCAGCCAACAATAATGATAATGATAATGATGACATGGAAATAGATGATTTATTCGGTGATGAAGGTGATTTGATTGAAGATATTGATAAAGATAATGCTATTCAATCTAAGTCACTTTCGGATATGGATGGTAACAACATAAATGACCCAAAAACATTTGAACAGAATACTCCTGTAAAGATCAACAATGATGATAACATTCTAAATAACTTCACAGAGAAAAAGAATCATGATGCAACTTCAACATTTATTGAAATACCCAAAGACCAAATGACTATAAAGAAGCAATACTCTCCTACCTATAATGACCCCGGTGCACCTTTACCTATAATGCCTACCCCAATTTTTACTCAATCAGCTCCACCTCTGTCTACAAATCCTCAAGCATCCATTAATGAGGAAATTAATAAATCCGTCTTTTCACCAATTTTATTTAACCCTATTATTAAAAGCAATATTGATACAAAATATGGTAAAGGTGGTAAGTTTTATGTTGAGAAGGAATTATCCAGTGATTTAGAGCTTGAGAAACGAAAAAACCTTAGAGCTACAAGTGTTAGTGGAATTGAAATACCGTTAAAGGAACACGATAATGAGCAAAGTGATTCTAATTCTAATTCAAGTGATGAAAGTGATGAGGATGAAGAGTTTAATACGATTGCAAATTCTTCGCCTTTGAAATTAAATATGATGAATGATCCGTATATAAATAAAGGATACAATTTTGGAGGAATCCCTTTCTTGGAGAAGCAAGAATTTAACCCTACAATGGTTAATACAGATACAATTTCCCCATTTCCATTCAAGATACAAAGCCAGAATCAAAACCATAAGCTTGAGTCGCCTTTTTTCATGAACGAAGCTGCTACCTCTTTTTCGCCGCTGGATTATGATGGACAGTTACAAACCCAAACACAAGGAATTTCTCTTGTACTGCTGTCAATACCAAAGTCCCGAGTAAATTCTGATAATGAGACTGAAAAAATAGCTATAGCTGGAAATGATAAAGAAGAACCTCTTAAGATCTCTGGTGAATCTTCAAATTACTTACCTTTGATTTTAAGAAGTATTAATGTGACTACGATACCTAACTACTTTTTGATGAATAATTTAATTAATTCTAACTTAATGCCAAATTTAAGTATTAATGAAGACGATGTGGATTTTGATAATGACTTTGATTCTTCTAAAAATAATGAGATGATAATCAACTTGAATAGTATTAACGAATTCTTACTGTTTTTAAGTCCCAATTTAATTTTTGACCTTGGGCTAAACTCTTTCAAGGATAAGATTAAATCACACTTCCCTGAACAAGAATCCCTAATAGAATACGAGAAGTGTAGTTACAACTTGGAAAAAAGTTTGTCGAGCATATTTCCCTATAGTTATAAGGTTAACCTTATGGAATTTTTGAAAGATGCATCCGATTATGAATCTGAGTTAGATAGCCAGTTAAATTTCTTGAATGAAATTACAAATACAGAGGATATTCTTACTCCTAAAGTCATCTTTAATAAATTAAAATATATTGAATGGGATTCTTTTAATAATTGCAATTCAAATACGGAAAAGTTTTTGGCATATAAGGATTTTATTGATAAATTAAAGGTTCAAATAATCCCTGATAATGATTCCTTCTTTAAAATACCGGTAGTAAAGATAAGGGTTAATAAGAATGAAAACATCATAAATCTAAATTCAATGGGTGTAAAATTTTGGAACTATTTGAATTTTGGACCTATAAACAGTCAAAAGAATATGCAGGTATTAATGATTAGTGAAAATGGAGAATTCAACCATGATTTTTTGAACAATTTAATTTATAACTATAAGGATGCCAATCTAGGTGAAATATCAAAAGTCAATTTACGTTCTGAATCAGGTCCTGAATTAAATATAAGTAATGGTCTATTATTAGTAAATAAGGAATCCGGACAAGCCTATAATGAATTTTATAAGCAGGTTAATCATAAACTCAACTCATTGGCAGAATTAATAAAGTTAGATTTAATTAATAAAACTAATAGATTTGAGTTTGATAGGCCATTACTTTTGTTGTTCGTTAATTTCAATGGCAATTTAAATTCAATGTTACACATATCAAAAATTTTTAAGAATTTCAAAAACACGTTAGACAATCACCAGCTTCCGCTTGTGAAGATTTTTACTAAAATTATTCCAGGGTGTTTCTTGGTTAAACAACTATCTAATGAAACCTCACCAAAGTTTCTATCGAATGCAAAGCTTACAAGAATTTCGATGAATATATACAATCAATGTCCAAATGATCTTATTAGCAAAGACTTGACCACTAATACATTCACACAGTTGGTAAAAGAACCGCCAACAAAAATTCAATTCAAATTTCCAAACGCCAATTTAAAAGATAATAGTAGTTTCAATTCACTTAATGATGATATTTTTTTACATTTAGCATATGAAAGATCTGTTGATAGAAATTGGATGGCTGCTGCATGGTCGGATCCAATGGGTATTGTAACATTCACTAAAACTTGGTATTGTTCGCCTGTTTTTGCTTCCAAAAACAAGGGAATTTTTGATTTATCAACTATCACCAATGAAATTTGGAGCATTTCAACTAAATTATTCGAGAAGCTTAACGACCAAGTTATAAATAAGGCATCCGGATTAGGTGGTAAAAAGTTTCTTGTGCTAACAAGGATTAATAGTATTATTCCCGATGATGAATTGATTCACTGGAAAAGACTCAGCGTTAAGCATAAAGATGTATCTTTAATTGTACTATCTGTTAATAAATCGCCGAAATTAATGTTCGGCAAGGATCAAAATTCAACTTCAACTAACATAATTACAGGTGATACCGAGCAATCTAATATTGAGAAGACTACTGATAGTAGCAATGAGAGCTACTTCAAGAATTTTAATATATCTGCAAATTCTTCTCCAGCTGGGCCAATCACGGTGCCTTCCTATTCACCAAATGGTATTAGCTTACACTCCCCTCAGCAACTATTCAATGTTAGTGGGATGTTCCTTACACCTCAGGAATTAGTTCCATCTACAGGTGGTTCTAATGTACCTGCTTCCTTGGCTCCTGAAGCATATTTGACTATTGATGAACAAAACTCTGAAATAATTGGTGTAATTCCGAAGCGGCCCCTTCCATCATTTAATTCCCCAACTAGGCTAGGAATGAAGATTGGTTATCTCTTGAAAGCGCATAGAGATGAGTATTTGGTTTTTGAAGTCAACTTGCTTAGTTGCTCTAACTTTTGGGATTTAAACGTGATAATGAAGTTATTATTACAACAATACAAGAAACTCATTATTCTCAACGATATTCTTGGTTTGAGAGATATAGATGGTGATATCGAATCTACTTCAGACGATCGAATGGATAAAAAGAAGAATTACGATATTGAGGGGATTATCCCTTGGCACATTTTGGCAGTTTCCAAAGCTTTGGAATATTTAGTTCACATACATATTGAAGAATAGTTGATGTTACTTGTTTGTACTGCATATATTACATTTATAATATTTTAACGCGTTATGTAGATAATTTGTTTACAAAAACAAAAGTTAAACCACAAAGAAGCATATTCGATATTATCCTTTTGAAAGGATAGCAAGAGAATGGAATATATCCAAGAAACGACTAATGAGCTATTGAATGTTTATAATAAACAAAAAAATAACAAAAGCATAGATGATTTAACCATATATTCAGATAATGATTTCTCATTTAATTATGATAACATTTTAGAAAATTCAATAGAGCTAGGTAGATCAGTTGAATCCCCTCTAAAGATGTCACCATTCAAGAAGTATGGCATTTCTCCATTAAAGCAGCCAATTAATAATTACCAGAATCAAGTATTAAAGATGAGAAGTGGGACACGAAGTAATTCTAATTCACCATTGAAGAAAAAATCGAAGCCTAAAAAAGACACTTTTTCAATTGCAGATATATTAAACGAGAGTACATTTGATAATGATATTATTAATAGTTTGGATAAGAAAATGAAACCAATAAAGTCGGAGAAGAAAATATTTGATTTGGAGGATGAAGACATAGATGGAACTGAATTAATTATAAAAGAAACCCACAACTTAATTAGTAAAATTCCAGATTCTATGACTAGCAATAAAGAGAGTGAAGATTATATAGAAATTCTCAGTTCTTCTATTAAAAAACTTACTAAGCAGCTAGAGTCAATTAAAATAGAGAATAAAAAGTTGAAATCTGAAAATAATATGGTCCATAAAACTAAACTAATGTTAGAATCATTGGAAGAAAAAAATATTACCCTTGTGAAAGAGAATCATGAATTAAAAAATCAATTGAATCAGGTCCAAAGAAAGGTGAGGCAAAGAATACCCCAAGAAAACTCGCACTTAAACAGAGAAAATAACCTACTTAGAGACAAGTTAAAGAAGTATAAGACTCTTTATGATGACTCTAAAAAGGAAAACGAGGACCGTAAAAAAAGTGGAAATATATCAGAAGAAAATAATATTTCTGAGGATGTGAATGATAAAGAAAATTATGATGAAAGACATAAGAAGATTGTTTCATTATTGAATCTGATAGCTAGCATTCTTCATAAACCGAAACCGTCATTCGATTATACTCCTTCAGTTAAAGAGAAAGTTACATCGGAAAATGAAAATTCTAATCTTAAATTGCTTTCAATGTTTGAAGATATAGCTCAAACTATGAGAAAAGAATTAGGAGAAAGAGAAGACAACAGTAGAGACCCTAGAATGTCTTTTGGCCAAATGAAGGATAGTAGTAAGCCGACCCCTTTTTTTGCGACATATCCTGATTCTGACGCACCCGAAAGAGAATCTGTGAGACAGCAAGAAGAATCCTATTATTACACACCCCCAAAACAATCAAGTCCCAAAGGTTCTAGTGAGGGATCAATAAATGTAAAAACTAGCAATACATCACTGTATTCAAATAAGCAAAAATTAGATGAAAATATCTTACAAAAGCTTTTACAGACTATGGAAACCAATAACGATTTGCAGTTAAAAATGGTTCATCTACTTTCGGAAGATAAGAATGAAATACGGAATTACTTGAATCAGAAAGATAAAAGTGATAGGGATGTAGTATTCAAATGCTACATGTGTTGTCCACAGTCGAACAAAGAGGATGCTCCCAAGAAAGCTTGTGAGAAATGCTCCTCAGTGTTAGACGAGAAATTGACAAATGCAAACCCTGATGAGAGTCGAACGGTAAATCTAATGGGGGAGTATAAATGGACCATTTGATTTATTATTTTGTCGTTATTATAATTGTCAATGTAGAGTGCTGGCACTACAATAGAAATATGTATTCGTTATATACAAGTTCGATCTCAATTTGGTTCTAACCTGTATCGTGTTGCCTCAGTAAATTAGGAAGCTCGTTGTTACCCTCACTAAGAAAAAAAAAACACGAAATTGTTGATCTTACAGCGAATTTCGGAAACCTATCTGAGTCTAAAGATTGTAATCACCTAAATAGTCCAAATGAAATAGGTATAAAATAATGGATGAAAGTAGTTTTCTTAATTTAAACCTATCTCTAGTGTCTCTTGCTGTCTCTAAGACAGTCAGATACAAATCATGAAGTATAACCATTCGATCTCTGCTGAGCGTTCCCCTGATGATTCCAGAATGATGTATTATAATCGACAAACATGTCGTCCAGCTATTATTACATTGGCGATTGTTCTTCGTAAGTCGTTCCGAACCAGCCTTACCAGAACCACGAAATTTTATCCTGTTAGCGTAGTTGCGAATACTGAAACGACACTCCAAAACACAATACCTCGGTATTGGCTCAACAGTCAGATACCTTTCGATCCATGAGTAGCTACATCATTCAATGCTACACTTTTCTACATATTATATCTCAACTGTATGCTAGTAATTAAGCACATTTTCGTTACTAGCAGTGGTTTTTGTGCGTAGGCATGCATATTTTTACCAGACTATTTTCTCTGTCTACACAATGCAGATTATACGCACAATAATAAATATACCCATTAATTTAATTGATCTCAAGATCCCCTTTCAGTGCAGACGTATCTCGCAGATTGTTCTACTAATTTATAATCTAATTGTGCTGGCAATGGCTACCCTTATTATTGGTTATTTCATCCGCAGGTGCTCTGTAGCATCCTGTTAATTTAATCGCTAATTGGGAAATGACTACTCCTGTGTAGTCCCATTTCGCGTTGGTTGCCGTAGAATTTCAGAATAATGTACGGAACTACGTATCACCACCTGCAGCGTCACTGGCACAGCGACTCGCAGTGAGATCTCTGTAGTACCAGTAAAGACACTCTACACTTTTATTGTCGCTAAAGTCCAGCACAATTAGAGGAAAAAAAATATCATGACGTCGCAATTTAATTCTGAACGAGTTACAACAACTTTACGAAATATGATGGAACTACTGAATTTCAAGGGTAAATGAATGATCAAATGTATAATGCTTACAACTCCCGTACACAGAACATTTTTTTCCTATCTAAATTGTTCTTCAAGCAACTTCTTCATTGTTATTTCATTATGAATTCTTTCTACGTGTTTATGATATTTCCAAATAGGGTGTTTTCTCACCAGCGCTTTTGTGTAAATTCAACGCGATGTTTCCTAATTTCGAATTTTAGAAAACATTATGAATTATACTTTACACAATTACAATTAATATTTAGGTTAGATCTTTCCAATTCAACTTCGAAGTAGATAAAATCTAGTATTTAGAAGTGTACTATTAGTTCAGAACGTTGCTACTTAGTGAGACCAGACATTACGACTAGAAGAAGGCTGGATACTCAAAGCTAAGATTTGCATTTTGTCTAGAATAATTAACGTTTCCCTTGGTAAATTTACAAAGAAATTAACAAGAACTTAGAATAGAGCTAGTGGAAGGATATTAACATAGACATCAATACGGTAGGGCCAATATAATTGAAAATACCAAGTTAAACGATGCCTCAAACAATAAATAATGAGAATGAATATCGATTGGCGAAATCGAAAGTTGTTCCCAATAGCCAGGGCCCGTTGGGTGTTAAACAGAGCGTATCTGGGAAGCAGCTGAAGAGCGGCTCACAAGAAATTGTTGTAAACTCGTCTCCAAATAAAGAAGAGGTACAGGTAAATACCCGACAATACTTAGGGGATGTATCGAACCAATACGGATTACCAACATCAAACAACACAACAAGCAATGTATTCAAGAGGCGCCCGTTAGGCGGAGATAGCGCACCTTTACAACAACAAAGAATGGCTTTGAAAGCCACTAACTTAATTGCATCACAAAATTTGAAAGGATCTGGATCATCCTCCACATCATCTGGTTCGTCTACTACTAATCAATTAGCTATTCCATCCAGATTACCGCAAAAAAGGCAAGCTACTGAATCTTCAACGAATTTAGTAGAAAAGCTTCACATTTCAAACGATAATAATGAAGAATCGATGACATATAAAAAATCTAGAATTATTGATTATGAATGGCAAGATTTGGATGAGGAAGATTTAGATGATCCATTGATGGCAAGCGAATATGTATCCGAAATATTCAGCTACCTTAGCGATCTTGAAGTAAGAATGTTACCTGATTCACAATATCTTTTTAAGCAAAAACATTTAAAGCCAAAAATGAGATCTATTTTAGTAGATTGGTTAGTGGAGATGCATTTAAGATTTAGGTTACTACCAGAGAGCTTGTTTCTAGCTATTAACATAATGGATAGATTTATGTCCTTAGAAGTCGTTCAGATTGATAAATTACAATTATTGGCAACCGGCTCACTTTTCATTGCAGCAAAGTATGAAGAAGTTTTCTCTCCTTCAGTTAAGAATTATGCGTATTTTACTGATGGTTCATATACCGAAGAAGAAATTTTACAAGCAGAAAAATACATATTGACAATTTTGAACTTTGATTTGAATTATCCTAACCCAATGAATTTCTTAAGAAGAATATCTAAGGCAGATGATTATGATGTGCAACTGAGAACATTGGGTAAGTATCTTTTGGAGATAACTGCTATTGACTATAGATTTATCGGATTGAGGCCATCCATGTGCTGTGCCGCCGCCATGTACTTGGCAAGATTAATATTGGGAAAGCTTCCAGTATGGAACGGTAACTTAATCCACTACTCGGGCGGTTACCATTTAAATGATATCAGACAATGCGTTGGTTTGATCTTTCAATATTTAATTCTGCCAGTCGAGCATGATGAGTTCTTCAAGAAATACGCCACAAGAAAGTTTATGAAAGCAAGTATTCTTTGCCGTAGCTGGGCTAAGAAATTCCATTCTGAAGGCAAGGATTTATTTGATTCATCTTTATCTACTCAGAAGATATCATTCGATTAATTAATAATCGTTTTCATGAATAAAACATCTCATATCATCATTAATTCATAATTGCATTGGCTCTCTTTATACATTTATCATTAGCCTTTATTAAAATTATCATAAATGTTTATTTCTTATTTTATTACGTTCATTTGTAGTTCTAAATCATCAAATAAAAAATGAAAATGCGCGTTGTTTTAATTTTTATTTTTGAACTAAGACGTTTTGTTTAATGATAAGATAAGAATCGAAAAGATGTTTAAAGAAATAACCTTCTTAGTTATATCTTCTCAAAATTCAGATTCTCCAAGTGATTTAGATACTGTTGTTGATATATTGAAAGAAAATCAAGCTAGGGTAATTGAGAAAAAGGATAGTGATAATACACTCAACTATTTGGATGGGAATAATACAGAAGGAATTGGTCATATAATCAGTAGAACTGTAAATTTTATTGAGTATTCGGCTGCTGAAAGATCCATGATTCCGATAACTATGCCTGAATGGTTGTTTCACTCTTTAGAGAAAGGCAAATTGTTGAATACTAAGGAATATAACCCAGACCCAAAATATTTTATGAAAGATTGTTTTGTATGTGTAGCGGATAACTTACCTCTTGGTGATAAAGAGGCGATTTATGAAGGAGTTACTGCTTTTGGAGGACAATGCCTAGATGACTTAACAAAATATACGACACACTTAATTGCTTTAGATACTACGAATGAAAAAAGCATAATTGCATATAGTGCTTCTAAAAACAGTATAGAAGACGATAAGATAAATATCAAAATTGTCTCGCCTAATTGGATTCACGATTGTTTCAAGCATGGAAAAAATTTAAACGCAAATCCTTATTTATTGTCAGATTCGATACTGCTTACAGAACAAGTCAATGATATTCCTGAGCATGGAAATACGAGTCTATTTCACAATAAAAGCATTTTCATCAGTCCTGATTACAATCTATCAGAAACATTTAAAAATACCATAGTTGCATTAATTGAAAAAAATGGTGGTATAGTTGCACCAAAATGTGTGCGATCATCAATCAATGTATATTTAGGAAAGTATAGAGAAGGGAAGCATTACGACGAATGCTGCAAATCAAGTAATATCATTGTTGGTAATTTGTGGTGGCTCTACTCCATGATAATTCAAAATAAATGGATACTACCAACAGATTCTAGTTTGTTACATTATCCATTTCCTAAGCAGCCTTTGCAGGATTTCAAAAGCTTACGTATTTCTGTGACAAACTACAGTGGAGATGCAAGAAATTATTTATCTAAATTAATTACATTGATTGGTGGCACTTTCACTAAAACTTTAACTAGAGATAACGATTATTTGATTGCAGCTAAACCAAAAGGTAAAAAATATGACGCCGCAAATACGAAATGGTCAAATTCTCTTGGAGATGGAATTAAAATTGTTAATCACGTTTGGCTTGAAGATTGTTATGTCAACTGGAAGTTAATGAATTCTGATCAATCAATATATTCAGTATCTAATACAGGTACTGAAGCACTTTTAGGATCAGCAAAGTTAAATTTAAGTGTACAAAATGCAAATCATTTAATTGAATTTCCTTCAGAAAATGTCGATATTGACGACAGTATGGAAGAAGAGGCAGATCACTTGAATAAAGTTGTTGTTTCATCAAGCTATAACAATGAAGACCCCAAATCTAGTGAAGATGCAGAAGAACAAGACATAAAATTGAATGATGAAATCGAAAAATCATCCAAATCCAACTTAGAGTCTGAAGAAGTTAATGTTAACAACGAAGCAGACAATCAAAGGAAGGGAGATCTGAAAAAGGATAAGGCAGAAAAGCAAGATCTGAAAAAGAGGGAACCAAAAATAGAGGAACCAAATCTTAAGAGTGACGATGACACATCTCCAGTAAATGATTTAAATCCTCAAGAATCTAATACCAATATACTTGACATACCAAATACTTCAGTACGTGGTGGAAGGTCTGCTGCTAAAAAGGCTGCTTTGAAATTGCAAAATGACATATCCGATTTAAATGAATACCAGAAAATGATTAAAAATACGAAGAATAAAAAGGGTCATAAGGAAGAATTAGAAACTACAACTTCTAAAAAACGTACTGTCACAGATATTAGTGGGTATGATGATGATGTTGAAACTATAGACGTATCCAAGAAACGTTCTAAAACCTCGGACGTTGTCCCACAAATCATTGCAGTAATGACTGGTTGCGATCCAGAAATATCATTAACTAAAACCGATATACTGAAGTTATCAAATGTTGGAATTAAAATTTTATCTGACTATAGCGATAAGTATACTATAAATACTCTAATCGCCCCAAAGTTATCTAGAACTGAAAAATTCTTGAAGAGTTTAAGCAAGGTCGACCGAATAATTCATCCCAAATATATAACTGAAATTTTGAGAAAGGATAACCTATCTGACTTGAGTTGGAAAGATATATCTAAGGTATTTAATATAGATGATTATTCCATAGATAAGTGTATCTCCTTGAAGGAGCTAAATTCAGCTTTGGGATTCGATGGTTTCACTATCAATTTAAGTGAGTTATTGAAAAGTGATAAAAAGGGTAAACTTTTTGAAGATGTCAAATTAAACTTGTCAATGAATTTAAACGGTGGTACGGAAGTAATCTCAAGTATTCTATTCTCCCATGGTACTAAAGAAGTTAAAGTTATCAAAAATTTAAACTCGAAAGCAGGAGTTAAAAATTTTGTAACTTCGAATGATGAAAAAGTCATACTTGTTGCAAACAAAAATAAAGATTCAAAGCTAATTAATAATTTTAAAAAGTTTATTCCAAATGGGTATGTAATATCTTGGGATTGGTGCGTTAAGTCTATATTTGGAATGGATTTAGCTGCTTATAGCGATTTTTATCTTTAATATTTATGATTAAAGCTACATTGATCTGCTAGATAAATAATACATTTGTAATAAATAACATATAAATTTACTTTTATAAAGGAATGTAGAATGGTAAAAAATTTAACTTTCAAAGTGGAAACAAGTAGTTATTTAAATATCTATTAAACTAGGACCGTCGTTACTATTTGTTTTAGGTGCTTGGGTGTTAGCATTTCCAAACCCATAACCAGTATAAGCAGCGTTAATCGGTTGCTGAGTCTGTGTATAAGAGATACCTGCGTTCAAAAATGGATTTCCATTTGCATTTGAATTCACTCTCACGTCTGAATTAACCATCTTTTGTCCAGTACCGCTTGAACTTACAAAATTTTGAGTTTTTGTAAAATGATGTGGGATTCTTGTATCACCAGTATTTCCAAAGGTATCGACTCCAGTACCTTGAGCTAATAAATTGTTCAACTCTGCATGAGTGGAATCATTAAATTTCGAAGATGACGTATTCTGTGGTTTAATTTGTTGTTGTTGTTGTTGTTGTTGTTGTTGTTGTTGTTGTTGTTGTAGTTGTTGTTGTTGGAGCTGTTGTTGTTGAAGTTGCTGTTGTTGAAGTTGTTGTTGCTGAAGTTGCTGTTGTTGAAGTTGTTGTTGCTGAAGTTGCTGTTGTTGAAGTTGTTGTTGATACTGTAAATCCAATAATGATTGTGATTGAGAGTTCTGCTGTGACTCAGAAGAGTTTAATGCAAATGGATTGTTCGAACCTGTCTTCAATGGCTGCAATAATTGCTGAGTTTGTTGAGGTTGTTGAAACTGTTGAGGTTGACCGTAGTTAAATCCAGTAAATTGAGGTTGTTGGAATTGAAGTTGAGCTTGCTGTTGTTCTTGATAGTATGGAGGGTTAACGCCAGTATCCATAGAAAGTTGAATGGGGTTCCCAAACATATCATATTGTTGCTGTGCTACTAAGTATTGAGGTTGATAGTATCCAGTAGCCATAACATATTGATCATTTTGGGCTTCGTCATTTAAATCTAACAAGTTTTCATTTTCTCTGTTACGTGTCTTTCTCATTTCTTCTTCTTCTTTTGATAACTTCAATGCTGCTAGTAACTCTGGGTCGTCAGATTCGTCAGCTTGGCGGTTCTTTTCTTGGTCAGCTGTGATTCGGGAAAGCTCTAATGCTCTTTGTAATTCTTCATCATAAACTTCGTCATTGGGTGCACGCGAGTTGGCCCTTGATCTTCCTTCTCTCTTTTTTCTTCCTTTGCGCTGTTGGGTGTTCTTAGCGGCCAACTCTCTCTCTTGTCTCAATCTTTCGTCGTCTCGTAACAAGGAAACCAATTCCTTCGCCTTCACACGAATAATAGCCCCTTGATCGTTGTTCATTTCGTCAAAATGTATGAATTCTCTCAATGTTTTGACAACATACAAGTTGTCCTTGGCCCATAATACACACTTTTCAGACCCAAATCTAACCAAGTAGTCTAACACCGTCAATGACTTGGCAATGTGTCTCCAATTCTTACCCTTATCATTCAAACGACGGTCCAACATATCCATAACTTCCAAAAAGTCCGTCTGGTTCTGATACGTGAGTCCAGCTATATCTTCCATATCATACGTTGTTGGTCCACTAGGGTCGTTGGAAGTGGCATTTCTGACCTTCACCTGTACCGACGAATATCCGCTGGCCACATTCTTGATTGAACGAACTATTGATTTCGACATTCTGGTCTATTTGCTAAATTGGCTGATTCTAAATGTTTATGTTAAGTGTCTTATCTTGACCCTTGGTCGTTTCGTTTTGCTGAATCTTAGGGATACTTCCATGTTTATATGCAGTATGTATCTCTCACATTTCGGCCACGCTACTGTTGAGAGATATTTGTAGCGATAGAATAAATATTATACAATTGGTCCAATTGGTTTCTTTGGGGTCTCTAATAGATTCCAATGGCAAATATAAGTATATATATATATATAAGAACAGGGAACAGTATCTACTACCTACGGTGTTAAAACTCTACCTCTCTCTACCACTAACAAATTGTCTTCCTCCTTTTTTCTTTATCTTCCCACTTCTTTCCCATTGGAAAATCATCACGTGTTAGACTAGTCATCGAATTTTAGTTCCTAGACTATGTTGACAAGCGTAGTGGGGGAATAAAACATCAAATTGCGTTTCTACACCATGTATGTTTGGTCTAGTGGCTAGTGAATTTACTCGTAGCCGCCAATGTGTTTGCCGCCATGTTCTTCCCGCTGGTGGCTTGTTTATCTAGTCAGATTATTTTTTTGCAGTGCTCACGTCTCATTTTCACACCCACTGTTGCAAGATTTCAGGGAAAACTGGCCCTGGGGCAACATCTAGCGTCTCCATACGAACTACACTCATTATATATATTGTAAAACATGCTACAGGGGTAATAGACTATTCTACTACGTCTAGAATGGCCCAAGACACCCCCTAGCCTTCCACGTGATGGAGATTACATAAGCCAAACTCCCATTTCCCAAAAACCACCAGAGACCTGGTCGGAAATATATAGTTTGTTTCAAAAGTACAAAACACAGAAGATTTGCCACTAGGATATCAGAGCAAATTCCTATATTGTTTTATCGAAAAAAGGCGAGTTCAATTTTGCAACAGCTGCTTCTGACAGGTTATTTGTTTTAAAAGCTAGAGAGTATTTTTTCCACACTAAACACTGAGTTAAGTACGCGCGAGATTCAATAGAGCATACAAACGACGCAGCGATAATACTTGTGTCGATAAGAGTTGTCAATAAAAAAGTAATTTGTGTTGAGAAGATCTGGCAGTGGGCTGGACAGATAGTATTTATTTAATTTTGTTAGAGTGACAATTGGTTACTTAACATTAGCCGGTGAAGAAAAAATTTTGAGTACCATGAGTGAAGTAAGAAGATGCCGTCGTTGTAAAAGAAAGAGACTTGACGATGAGCCTCCAGAAGTGAAGCTTTACAAGACATGTGCTAAGTGTCGTATAATAGAAAGACAGAAGAAGAAGCTGAGAAAGCCGTTGGCTGAGGAGACAATGCTCTACGGTATGAGGCAGTTCCAACAACAGCACCTGAACGCCAATTTTGTCAATGACGAGATATTCATGGACGACGATATGTTCAGCTACAAAAACAAGGGGGGTGTCGAGGCCCCAAAACCTAGCGAGCAGCAATTTTCGTTGTACAAGTTCCAGCTGGTTTCCCAACCTCAGATGCAACCTGCGGTGCTGGTGACCCAGCAAATGATGCCACCAGCAGTACAGCCAATGCAGCCAATGGCACACCAGTCGCAGGTTCTCAAGAATATCCAGCCTACGATCAATGTGTCGATGCCGGTTGATAGCACTCGCTCTGGATACAACCATGCCGTGAATTGTGAAGTTTGTACTGGCAAGTTAGATTTGAAGGATGAAATGAGCATGATCTACCGTTTGTGTCCGAAGTGCTATCTGGACCCGTACAGTAGAAGTAATGTGTTTGGAGACTTCGATGTATACTTGCTGACGATTCAGGCTCATAGATACAAGGATGTTAAGAACTTTGCGTTTGTGAAAGAACTCGATAAGCACTTTATGTCCAATCTCAGAGCTAAAAATAAAGGCATTAATGAAAAGCAATTGAGGGAGTTTTTATTAACTAATATTAAAATGATTTACTTGGACCCTATTTTTGCCTGCATTAATTATAAGTTTAACCAAATCTCAACAAATATCAACGATCTTAATTCATCTACTGTTATGAATAGTTATCATAACTTAAAACCGATAAAATGCTGGTATAAATGCATTAAGGATACTGACTCAAAATGTAACTCGAGTTTATATCTTAACTACAACATCGACTTGAATTTAATCATTATCAAGCTCAACCACCAAGCCCATAAGATTTCTCGTGATTATCCTGAAGATTTCATCAAGATTCTATTAGATTTAGTCGAAACATTAAAGAAAGAAACGTCAAGGACCGACTTGGGTTTCAATTTCATAACTGCTAATATGGTTTATGACAAGCTATTTGCTCAGTTGGCCATGTTCAAGTTAGAGCACCAAAATTTAATCAAGACCTTGAACAAGGAAGATTTCTTCAGCGATTTCATCAACCTCAGAAAGATTATTGGAAATGACAAGGAAAACGAAGATGCTGATAAGTCTAGTTCCACTAAAGAAGACCCAATTCCTGTCGAAGAAGAAGAAGATTCGATGGAAGAAGATGACGCTGATGCTGATGCTGACGAGACGCCATCGAATGATGATGAAGGTTACGCTTTGAATAGCAAAGAGGAAACACCTGCTTTTGCTGGTGCAGATCTGGAGGCCAATTTTGATGAAAATCTGGCTGCTCCACAACCTGATGGATTTCCATTGGGAAAGATTATTACAAAAGAATCTACTGGTGAATACTTGGATCCAGCCTTTAAACCAGAGTAAATATTTCTATGTACTATTAATTATTTGATTTTGAAGTGACCCCTTCGAGGCGCGATTGGAATACCAAGATTCTCGCTCAATTTATCTATAATGAGATGTAGCAGAAAATTGAACTATTTTTGTAACAAGCCTCTTTAATTAGTCTGTTGATAATTAAGTATATTAGTATCACAATATGAAGTTATCCAATATTATTCCCATATTCTGTATAATAACTGCAGTAAGGGGGATTTGGTTAGATACAAATAACTTAACCACAATCCAGGAAGCAACGGCGTTGATCTCGCAGGGTTTGCTTGATTATTATCAAGGTTTTGACTATGGTGGAACCATAGGTATGTTTACTTGGCCATACTATTGGTGGGAAGCCGGTGGAGCATGGGGTGCGCTTATTGACTACTCTTTCTACATGGAAAATGATACTTACGACGATATTGTGAAAGAGGCTTTACTATATCAAACTGGAGAAGATAATAACTATATTCCTTTGAACCAATCCACTACAGAAGGTAATGATGATCAAGGGTTTTGGGGTATTGCAGTTATGGCTGCTGCTGAAAGAAATTTTTCCAATCCTTCAGACCCTGAAAAAGGTTGGTTAGCATTGGCCCAAGCAGTATTCAACACCATGTCCGCAAGATGGGATCCAGATTGTGGTGGTGGGTTAAGATGGCAAATTTTCCAATGGAATTCTGGTTATGACTATAAAAACTCTGTTTCAAACGGTTGTTTGTTCAACATCGGAGCCAGATTGGCAAGATACACCGCCAATGATTCGTACGTGGATTGGGCTGAAAAAGTTTGGGACTGGATGTCTGATACGGGCTTAATTTCTGAGGGTGATTACTGGTTTGTTCACGATGGTATGGAAATAGACAATTGTTCTGATATTGTAATCTATCAATGGACATATAACCACGGGTTAATGTTATCTGGTTGTGCATACTTATGGAACTATACTGCAGAAGAAAAATGGTTAAATCGTACCTTAAACTTATTAAACGGAGCGCAAGTCTTTTTCAGGGATGGAATTATGTACGAAGCTGCTTGTCAGCCTGCTGGCTCTTGTAACCAAGATCAAAGATCATTTAAAGCATATTTTTCTAGATTTTTAGGACTAACGTCCGTCATGGCACCACAAACGAGTTCTGTTATATACCAATGGCTTGTGGATTCGGCTAATGGTGCTGCCGTACAATGTAGTGGTGGTAGTGACGGTCACACTTGTGGTATGGACTGGGGTAACTCTACTTGGGATGGTAATTGGGGTTTGGGTGAACAAATGGCTGCTCTCGAAGTTATACAAAATTTGAGAGCAGGCGATCGTCCTGTTCCATATACTGCAAGAGATGGTGGATCTTCAATCGGTAACCCTGCTGCTGGTTATACAACTTTGGAATCTGATGCTTCACCATTGAATATATCAGGTGGTGATAAGGCCGGTGCTGCTATTATCACCATCATAATCGGTGTAGCTGTTGTTGCAACGGGTATATGGTTAGTGTTATAATATACATATATATTATATATTATGGTTTATATACATTTTTAATTTACATTTATTCGAAGTTCATAAGATCCTGTAATCAGTTATCTAAAATTTTGAATTCTCACTCGCAGTCATAACAGCACCAAAAAACTAAAGAATGTGGCAATAAAATTATTATACAGAGCCAACATGAGTGTAGAAGACCAATTCACATCTATACAATGGGATAGAGATGAATTAGAGAATAACCCTGTGAATATTGACGAAACAATACTTGAAGAAGACAATAACGAACAAGAAGTTAAGGAGAGCAATATAGATGGTGAGGTTAAAGAACCTGAAGAAAGATCTAAATCAGGAACTCCGGAGACTGCCAATGAGCCTATTGAGGAGAACTCTGGTGACGATATTGAAGAAGAGCACGATACTGAAGAAGTAAATGATGAAAACAATGATAATGTAGCTGCTGATCCTTTGGTGGAGTCGAACAAAATAAACCCTTTTGAAGCATATTTTATTGAGAGTTCGGTTACTTCACCAATAAGAGATTTAGACAGCTCTTCTAAGCCATACATATCGTATTTGATAACCACAACTTCTGATAACCCATCAATAATCAAATTTTCGTCTGACAAGATAGCTGATAAGTTCGAATCTAAAGTCCGCAGAAGATATGGGGATTTCAGAACCTTGCATGAATGTTTAGTAAACGATTATCCTCAGGTGATGGTGCCACCATTGCCTTCTAAGCTGAACTTCAAGTATTTGACGGGTGATACGTTTAGCACTGAATTCGTGCACAAAAGATTGCACTCATTGAACCGTTTTATTAAGTTCATTATAAAGCATGCCGCTTTGTCGCAGTCTTCAATTTTTCATTTATTTATTAGTGATTCTACTGATTGGGTCACTTTCACAAAGAATCTAAAGATAAGTAAGGTTGATAGTAGCGAAGATTCGTCTGGATTTGTGAATAAAGTTGTTAATGACGATCTTATTACTGAAACAGTGATGAATTTTTTGACCCCTTCGAAACATAAACGTGAGACTAATAAGGATATTCTTGACATCAATGATAAACTAAAGAAATTATATGAAAATTTAATGAAATTGGATCGTATATTTTCAAAATTGAATAAGAAAAATTCAGATTTAAGCTTAGACTATGAGCATTTCCTGAATCAAATTAACAAGTTAGCGTTACTTCAAGTTGATAGTTGTTCTAAAGATACTAGTTATAATGAAGATGAAGAGAATAGTAAAGAAGGTCAAAAACCGAGCGAACTTGAAATATCTAATAACTTTAAGATATTTGCGGAGTCTTTATCATACTACCTGAAAAGCTGGTCTAGCTTGCATCATTACATTGATGAGTCTTTCTTAGTGTCATTAAAGGATTGCTCAAAGTATATTATAAGTTTGACAAACTTAATTGAGTTGCAGCATAATAAGAACATTGATTTACAAGTTTTGCAAGATTATCTTAATAAGGCTAAAAGTGAATTGGCAAGCGCAGGTAATGTTCAAAGATCTACATCTCCCCATTACACTCCTCCAGTACCTGTGGTGAATAATCATAATTCTGGAATAGTGAATAATACAACACAATTGATTAAGGATACTCTATCCACCTCAGCTACTTCGCAGATTGGTTCTGCTTCAACTGAAAACAAAATAAAGAAATTACAAGCTAAGGTTAATCAATTAGAAAGTGAGATAAAAATACAAACTAATATAGTAACAGATTTGACAAACAAGATCGTTCACGAAGAATATCCAAACTGGGACAAGTTCAACAAATCTGAGTTGAAAGAAACTATGCTTGGTTTGTGTAATGAAGAAGTGAAGTTCTATAATGGATTGATTGACAATTGGAATGACGTTGAGTCTAAACTTTTGAAAAGATTAGACGAATTGAAATAAATTAGGTAAAAATGATTAATATGATTATATTTAATGCTAAATATATAAATAGTTATGATTAATTATTAGTAATATTACACTCTTTCGATTTTCAAAATTGAACCTTGTTCGTCAAAGTTGGAAATATTAAATTCCTCAGTTATAGTTTCATTTTCCCTATCTGAACATAATTGATTCATTATATAGGTAGTTATATCATCACAAAGCCCAATTAAGCTCAAGCTAAAGCTATCACTTCGTATAACATCTCGATTAATTAAAATTTTAGGAACGTTAATAGGAATTTGCTCTATGAGATTTGAAACCGGCTGAACATTCAATGACGTACCGATTACTATTACCATATCACAATTATTAATATCATGCTTACGCAAATCAAAATATCTTGTAGGTAACTTCTCTCCGAAGAAAGTAATATCAGGTTTAATGGTGCCATAACTTTTTGATTTTCGACGAGGGTTATCAGAGGTGTGGCATATGGAACATAGAGGGATTTTCTGTTCTCTAATATATTGAAATATGGTAGAACCTTCTATTTTCTTTTTGCAAGTAATACAAGAGGCCGTACTGAATGATCCATGACATTGAACAAGTAATTCTGGCAGAACTCCAGCATAGGATTCCAAGTTATCTATATTTTGTGTGTAATTTCTTAGCAACTTCTTCATATCTTGTAATTTTTTTATAAATGAATGGCATAATGAATAATTCTCTGATGAGGGTAAAATTCTATTCGCAATTTGATAGAAAATAGATGGGTCCTTCCTGAAGGTTCTAATATCAAAAACTTGCTGAGGATCTGGTAATTTTAAATATTCTAGCTGGGCATATAAACCCTTGAAAGATCTGAAATCCGGAATGCCTAAACTAGTGGAGATACCCGCCCCCGTTATAACCATTATGCTTTTGGCACTCTTCAAGCTTTGCACAAAATCATTTAGTGTTAATTTCGTTATACTTTGATTAGATAATTCCTTAAGTACTAGTTCATGCAATGATTTATCTTGTAAAATGAGCTTAATCATTATGCGTACCATTTGTTTTACCGTCTGCGTATTCTTCCCTTTTATAGGATCTGGATATCCTAGGAACTCAAGCATAAGACATATATCCTCTTTTGTAGATTTTTCAGGTAACGCTTCCTTAAAAAACTGTAATATCCCATGCGAATGTAAATGCTTTCTGTATATTTGTTTAATATCATCTGAAGGATCGTTGTAATATGTAATAGGTTTTAAAGGTTTTAACTCCGCATAATCGCTATGGCTGAGTTCATCTTGGTTGTTCATTTTAACCTTAAATTCATTAGCCAACGATTCACTTGAAGACGTATTCCGTAAATTTTCGTAATCTGGAGAAGGAAGGCCATACCTGACATCAACCTTTGGTCTCTTTGGTATGAACTTATCTTCGTCACTCACTCGCTTCAAAACCATTCTAAATTAATCTACTTAATTCATAATTTGCTATTTTATCAATCTTATTAATTTGGTGGCTACTAGTGTAAAAGTATATGTGTAAATATTAGTTTCTTACAGTTTGTTATGGTCCAGCTCAAAGTAATAGATCAGTTAAATATAAAATTTTAAGACGCGCTGCGAAAAACAGCTCCAAGTGAGGTTTTGAAGGTCTACAAGAATGTGGTGAAATATCTACATTCAAATAAAAAGAGTTAAATACAAAGCTTATATGTCATATATCTATATCAATTTTTTAAAATAGTATTTAAACCTAATGTGCTATACGATCATCAGTTTTATCCTCGTCACTGTCATCCTCTTCACCTAATTCAAATAAGGTATTTCCATTTTCACGAGATGTTTTCTTTCTGGAATCACTAGTTCCTTCTAATTCTTCATAATCAGGAGGATTGGAACTCTTTGTAGGAACAGAATTTCCATCATCTCTGGAAAGTTCAAAGCTATCTTCATGTGGTTGACTTTGCTCGTTATCACTATGACTTAAAAGGGACAAATCGTCTAGCTCAAATTCGTGGCCTTGATGGTATCCATGAACTGTAGCATTTCCATCATCCGCACTGTCGTCAGTTGATAACTGCTGTGAGATGGCAAGCATATAACTAGTCTCTGTTGGTCTCCATAACCATGAAATACAGAGGAAGATACCGAAAAAGACTACAGATGGCCAGAAATCATAGATAAAGAATGCACTCTTCCAGTGCCTCTCAAACATCTCTGTACTTGACATACTCAAGTAAATAAAAGAAGATAACAGCAATCCACCCACCATCAAAATCATGGAAACAGCAATAACTTTCATCAAATTCCTGTATAATTGAAGCTTTATTATTTGACGCTGTTGATTTAAATTGCCAATAGTCTTAAATATAGTTGAGGTTATTGCAATATAGTAAATGGCTGACGTTATAGATATAGCAAAGAAAGGAAGTATTCCGAGAATACCATTTAAATTTGTTCCAGCAAGATCAACTGAAGAAACAGTAGTATTATCAGTGTAGTATGAAGTAAATAAATAGAAAAATGATGTTAAGAATTGAAAACCTGCTAAGATCTTACATCTTAACATAATCCTCTTAGGTAATTTCACCACCACAACACCATAACCCAAAGACACACATAGTAATAAGAATAATGAAAATGTTATCTTGATTGAATTCAATAAGGCTAAGAAAACCATGTAAAAAATAACGAACTGAGATGTTGGGTTTTTAGTTCTATTAACTAAATCATAATATGACCAAACAACTAATGTATCAAATGTTAAGAAGCCTAGCATAGCTAGCAAATACTTTTGCAACGGTAAAATCTGGTTTTCCTTTCTCTTTTTGAAGAATTGAAATGCAAATAAAGCAAGAGCAATGGCATAACATAATGTTAAAATACCATATCCCGGTAACTTAGGAATTTCACTCGCATTCAAATATCCAAAAGCATTCTGAAAGTTTACATACCCCTTGTAGTTTCTCGAACTATAAGTGTAGAGACAATAGTATCCAGTTTCTTTAATTTCATAGTTGATGTTGGCCGAGCCTAATTTTGTTAACCTCGATGCGTAGATTGAAGTTTCATTTGAATCTGTGTTCACAATAAACATTCCATGGTCTTTCTCTTCACAATAACCTTTGGCAATTGCTAAACCAGTACAAATAAATTCTATACTTCCGTCATCGTCGACATGGCCAATATTAAGACTATCCTTATATTCAAAAATTAAAAATGAAACATCACATGCAACATCATCAGAATCTTTACCTTTCTTATCCAATTTATGATCACCATACTCAAATAATTTAAGATCAATCATAGGCTTGAAACTCCCACCCCAATCATGCTTTGAATAGATTCCGGAACAGACAACCTCTTTGACGTCATCAAATAACGATAAATTGGCAGCTGAAAATCCACACAAGCAGATTATTAGTACTAAGAACTTAATCTTTACACGATATAGTCCCCCAAACATCCGTAGTACTTTTATCTGGTGTTTCTGAAAAAAGTTTAGCTGTCTAGTTAAACACAAATTCAACCACACACCTGTTCTGTTATTTAATACGACATTTCATATTTGCACGACATTGTCTTTTGTTCAAAGCTCCGATTATGGATTATGCCTATAAAAATATAGACATACATAACATATATATCTAGTTCATTACAAGCCGGCCCAAATTGATCCTCCACTTTTATGCACTTCTTTGGATAATTGATCAACTTGGTTATTCCAGCTAATCAAGTGATTGTATAAAGTTTTTACTTGATTTAAATTTAAGATTCTTGGTTGCAACCAGCTAACTACGAGGACTCCTTCTATTTGATTAATATAGCCCTTTATCAACTTCAATGAAAAGCACTTAATAATCAAAAGTTCCACCTCCTCAACAGGAGCACCTGTAAATTCACTAATCTGAGAAAAGGTGAGCAGCTTGCTAATTGTAGATTTTAATGATATCAACTCTAACAAGGACATTATAATAATTTTCTGGGATAAGAAGTTTTCAAATTTCTCTAAAAATGGAGATCTGATCAAACCAAGTGCAAAACTTTCCTTGAACTCCTTCAAATTACCTGCGTTCAACGTGACGATCATATTATATAACCAGTTGTATTCACCATCCTTTATGATATTTAAGATATCATGTAAGATTAGCTCACCAAAATTATAAATTTTATCACCCAATAAAGCAGAAATGCATAAATCGTAACATAACTTAACTTTATCATCTTCAGAAATGTTACTATCAAGAGAAGATAAGTATAATAATCCATTGGAGTAGAATAAATTATAGTTTTCATTAATTTTGTGTAATTGACAATTTGTAAGGTAGTATGCTGCATTTATCTTAGAGCTAAATTGATTTTCAAAATCACTATTATTGAATTTTGAATCTAATTTTTCTAATAATTCCTCTGCTTTCTTAACGTCATTTAATAAAAGATAGTATCTAGATATTTGTAAATTAATGTAAATCAATGATTCATCATTTTCGATCAATTCGTCTATCTTTTCATTTCTAGAAAAGTTGTTGGCCTTCAATTCCTTTGATAAGAATTCCTTCAACTTAAGCAAATTATCTAAAGTTTCTTGAGGCTTGTCCTTAAAACTTTCTAACAAAAAATCGATGATCTTAATTGGATTCAATTTTGGAAGAATCTTAGATATAAATAAATTAAATATCTTTATTTTTGATTCTTTTAATTGTTCAAGTTTATAGAACTCGTCTAAAGATAATGTCAATTGATGCCATAACTTTCTTTCATAGAAGTCTTCAAGTTCGTATATAGCACTTATTAATTCCGGTGATTCTGATTCTGCTCTTAAACTTGCCAATACAGTAGAGACGTCGTTGTCTAATTCCATAGCTGACATTATGTTTTCTACTATCTTCAATTGCTATTCTTCATGTATCTAACCTTACTTCTTGCCACCTTAAAAAAGATCGAAACGTAGTGCGAATGAGTGCAATTTTGTGGAAATGTAGAATGCCTAATTGGGAAGTATATTATAAATATTCAAAAACGAACTACAATATAAAAAAAGGTATATAATGAAATAAATAATAAAACGCCTCGTAATTCATAAGTTTTATAATCTATTTGAAGTTAAAATATCCTTAAATTCAAGCCAGCTGTTTAAGTTTTCAGTGAAAAAGGTCCTACTGTTCCTAATAAAATCTAACATTATTAGAAGCCACTTCTTTTCCATCTTTAACAAAAATTGTTTAAAGGTCAATGTAAGAGCATTCGAAAACGAGATCATATCTTTGTTCATTAATGTAATTAACTGATCTAGTTTGCCTAAGTCTTTTTCAATATTGCTTATGCTATATTTAAATTGGCTACCCACATCATCCAGATTATTCGAAGTCAATTCTGCAGAAGATTCAGCGTTAAAATGAATTTGTTTTGAACCACCAAAAAGTCCATACCAAGATGATTTTTTTGTTAATCCTCTATTTCTGTGCAAATTGCGTCTCTTCATATTATTTATAGCCTTGTTTATGGATGGACTATTAACCTCCAAATCACCTAAAGAATTCAATTTCAGATGTGCATCATGTGAACTGTTGAAATTGGAGAGTTCTTTAAACTTATTGAATTTAAGCTTATGCAACAATTTGAATTGTATTATCTTATACTTGTAAAACTTGATTAGTTGTAAAGTTGATAGGTAATATTGAGCCAAGTGGTGTATTGGTTCTTGCCAATTAGGTATGAATCCATTGAACAAAAAACTTTCAAAATTTAAGAAATTAGAATCGGCTGTAGATCCAAATTTTTCTATAGCTAAGCTTATTTCATTAGAATTTGACTCATAAATTTGAAGTGAAAAATAATTCAAATTACCACCTAGTTCCACAAATGTATTGATGATAGCTTTATAATCTTTACTTGCTCTAGAGTTCAACTTATTTAAATCATGCATTGTTTTAATAATTCTATTGAAACTAACTTCAAATTCAATCAATTCCTTGGGTACATTTGTAAATAATTCTGTCTGTTCCTGATTATCTTGGGTTTTAGGTCCATGCATTTCAAAAACTTCAATCTCTTTATTCAATGCAATCAAGTCATCACTTAGCCTTTTCAATGATGCAAAATTATCGGTGCCCGCCTTAAAATCGAATCCATTTACCATAGGTAGCAATGTATAGAGGCCATTCTGGTCTGTGGTGTCTAACGGATTTGCCAATAGTAAGTTCTTCGGTAATAAATTAACTGGCGGTTCATTCAATGCATTGATCCAATTATTCTCATAGTTAGGGTCTAGAAATTTATGCAATAAAATGCAATTCTTAATCCTACCATCCGAGTCCATTATCAAATCATTTAAAAATATCTTGAAATATCTTCTCCTGCTTTCTATGATCGAAATCTCATTAGAGTTATTGATAGAATTGACCAAGTATGAGAATATGGAGTGTTTTTCTGGAATAGGCGATATTATTAACGTCGGAAATAGATTCAGCAAATTATCTCTAAGTGAGCTGAACTCACTGTATCTCCGTTTAACAACTATTGGCTTTTCATTGGGTGCTGAGAGCTCTATTGAATAAACTATAATCGACGTATTAGGTATTCTTCCTGTAGCTATGATATCAATCTTAAGATCGGGGTTATTAATGAGCTGGTTGATTTTATTTGAGAGAACAAGTGACGTATTTATAATATTCTGTTGCTCGTTCTCCTCGTGTAATTTCTGATAAGAGTCTTCTATAACATTACGATCGCCATAGAATGAAGGGTTGTTGTCCTGTTCTATATCTTCAAACAAGTTTTCATTTGAATTCATCTTACTCTGCATGCGATATTAATGTACTTAGTATTTTATCTTTAATACTTTGTTTGTGGGTAAGTGTTCATCCTGTATACAGTGTGTGAGGTTCCATAGTGAATGATATTAAAAAAATATGCTGATAGCAGATCAGCCACTGAAATAACATGAACATAGTGTGCTAATCTGTGACCCTTCCTCTTTTTACAAGTAATTCCTTAAAAGTGTCTCATTTGAAGCCTTCCTCTATACGTGTGGCGATCTGTGTGAAATTAGTCTGTGCGACGAAAATGAGTCTGCCAGTCAAATTCATGAGCGTTGTTATTGTTGATATGAAGTATGTGATAATTTCATCTGAGTCTTCCAATAATGTATATGTAATGCATTATAAAGTCGAATAAATACTGATTGTTTACATTGACACTATCGTCAACACTAATCAAAAGTATTCCGTCTTACAAACTACTTGTATTACAATATTGCGTCTCCATATACTATGCATAGAAGTAGTCAGGTTTTCATATTCGTGTCTGCATCCACTTAATACTTAGGACAATTATTTAATTATACGATGGGTTATGCGATAAGAAAACATCTGCCCTGCAAATAAGCGATGGCTATATACAGTTCCGAGCATATTTTGGATAACAATAGATTATCCTGCTCGGAACATTGTTTAGGAAATACCACCTGCCTCATACTACATAATGAATAGCTATATTCGACTTCGGCGCCTTCGTTTTCTAGTTATTGGTTTCCATACCAGCACCTCCATTAGTAGACAAATTTTAAAAAGTGGAATATATCGAGTCCGTAGAAAACCATGGGAAGGTAGCCTCTCAAGTAAAAGACTGTAGTGGTGCACTTCATGTGGCGCCTCCTCAGTAAAGGTTCGGGATTTGATATTTTGGACCTGATGCGTAATAGGTAAAAGATTATCTATGTGGTTCCAATAAAAAAAGCATGCATTACGCTTCTGAAAGAAGATGCCTATAGCGTGTTGGTTAGACTTTTATGGAAGTACAAAATGCCCCATCCATTGTGATTACACGAGTATGCTTTGGCGGATTAACTAGTAACAGGTCGGAATTGAAATGAATATCGCCATATCGGTTAGAAAAATCTTTGTATTTATTATTCTCTCTTATAATCTCATCCAAAAATATCTACACTTCTTACTTTTCATTTCCAAAGCTAGGCTGATAGAGTAGTACTATTGATACGTTCAAGTAAGCGATGCGTCGTCTGGGTAAGTTATTTTTGGGGATTTTAATCGCAGTGACGATTTTCCATCTATTGGGATTCGAATCTTCTTTCCATGCATTCAAACAGTTTGATACCAGTAAGTTCTTAAGTCTGTCAGATTTTACATTGAAGGCATACTTCGATGAGAAGACTACCCTGTTGGTGGTCATAGAGAAAAGCTATGATGATGTAAAGGCAGATCCAACCTTGGACGCGTTATACAAACTTTCAAAGAAGACTAATGACCAGTCTGTGAAGTTAATTGAGGGCTACGACTATTCTAAATTGGATGAGCTTGAAGAGAATAAACAGAAGTTAAAGAATGAAGGCGGTGCAATTGAAGTATTAGAAACTCAGAATAAGTTTTCCCATCAAATGAAAGGATTTTTTGATAAGATCTATAAGCTACTTGAAGAACATAAGCCATCTGTTGGTGCCATTAAAGATGACCATTATAACAAAGAAAATTCTTTTCCAAATTCAGATGGTAAATTTGTATTGTATGATGGACATCTCAGAGAGAATTATAACGATGACCCTGTGAGAACAAAAGCATTGTTGTCGAATTATTTGAAATTATCGGAAGAAGAAGTGAAAGCTATTCGTGAGTCTCATCAAAAGTATCTTGAAGCGATCCCTGATAATTTTCCTGAAGAACTTTTGGAAGCTTCAAAGTTTAATGACTTCATGAAAGGTGATGGTATTATGTACTTGGCAGGAGATAAATACAATCAATTGGCTCTTCTTTCGATTAAAACCTTAAGGACATCTGGTTCTAAGTTGCCAGTTGAGGTTATTATACCTAGAGAGGATGATTATGATGCAACATTTTGTAACACACTTTTACCATCATTGAATGCCAGATGTTTAATCTTATCCGATTATTTACCAAATAGCTTTTTGAATAATGTTAAAGGTTTCCAATTGAAAAATGTGGCATTATTACTTAGTTCTTTTCAACGTGTTTTGTATTTGGATGCTGATAATTTACCAATAGGAAACCCTGATGTATATTTTGCTAATGATCCATTCACATCAAAGTCTTTGGTTATCTGGCCTGATTTATGGAGAAGATCAGTTTCACCATATTATTATGAAATTGCTGATATTAAAGTTGATGAAAATAAAAGGGTTCGTAACAGTTATTTCATGGATGACGACAGAGGAACTAAATCTCTCTTATCTTACCATGACTGTGAAGGATCATTGCCAGAAGCTTCAAGTGAAACTGGTCAAATGTTAATCGATAAAAAGGTCCATTTCAAAACACTATTATTATCTTTGTATTATAACTGGTATGGACCTGATTATTACTATTCGATTTTCAGTCAAGGAGCTGCTGGTGAAGGAGATAAAGAGACATTTATCGCAGCTGCACATAAGCTTAATATCCCTTATTATCAAGTTCAGGAGTTCAATCGAGAATTTGGTCCACTTAATTCACAATCCAAGAAATATGAATATTTTGCAATGGGCCAGTATGACCCTATTATTGATTATCTTCAATCAGAGAGTGATCCAAACAAAGATAAGACATCTGTAAACTATCATAATGATAATAAACCTAAGTGGCCTAAGAATCGTAAAGATACTGAGACATTTAATTATGACTATCATTTATTTAAAGCATCTAGGTTGGTTTTCTTACATGCTAACTGGCCAAAATACTATTTAAGAGATATGTTCATTGATAATTCAAACGGTAGAGGACCTAAAAATGGAGACAATAGAAGAAGACTTTATGGTAAAGAATTAGTGAAAGAATTACAAAATTACGATTTCGAAATGGAAGTTTTCAAAAACTTAAAGTGGTGCTATTGCGATTTGGGTGATATTCTATTAAAGAATTTACGTTCTTCAGATGTAGATATGAAAAAAATCTGCTCCGAAATAGATCAGCATATTAATTTTTTAAAAGATAATTAATTTGTTTAAATTTAATATATAATGAAAATATGTATAAACATTATTTCTGTAAAACATTGCATAAATTTTATAATTTTGACTTTTATATAAATTTTCAAAAATTTTTCATATTAGCAAGGGATAATCCAAACATATATATATATTGATGAATATACTAACTAAACAGAATAAAAATGGTAAAATATATATATATGACACATTGGAAATTCTATTACTAAGAAATACTATACATCATATAGTATGTAAACCTAGAAGGTATTGCACTAGTTTATTCTAATGTTAGGAAACTTACGTCCTTTTAAGTTAGATTTAGTCCTTAATTCCTACTTAGACCAACTCTCAGAGGTTAATTATCCAGAAAACAGTAATATATTTATATATAAAGGTATATAATTTAGATATAATAGGAAATACTGGTCTCTACAGAGTAAACTTGTAGAGTTTGCAACAAATGGGGATTATATTGCCTGCATGTGAAGGTGGTGTTGGGAACATATACTAAAATTTTATATCAACTGGAGGGTTGGCCGAGTGGTCTAAGGCGGCAGACTTAAGATCTGTTGGACAGTGTCCGCGCGAGTTCGAACCTCGCATCCTTCATTATATATCCTTATTTTTTTGAAATTAAAAACATTACAATCTACATGATTTCATGCCTTCAACACCCCAAGAGATTCCCTATCTCTGTATACAGTCAAGTAAGGATACCAAGATGTCTTTATTTATTGATAGTTATGTCTTCAGTTTGTAATTTTGATATTCTAATATCAGTTCTTGTATGTCGTCAGTTCGATTTTTAAGTGCCTCGCTTTTTTTCGATTTTTACAGCAAAAATAATGTAAACAAACATAATAGTTCTTTTGCAAGAGTTGTACAATCAGAATAAATAAGCAATGATAAAGAACATTAATATTCTGAGAATAGACATAAATAGTCCTCTAACAGATCCTATACAGTGGTCAGACAATCAACAATTGTCGATAA
Source organism: Schwanniomyces capriottii (assembly GCA_032927745.1). Lineage (NCBI taxonomy): Eukaryota > Fungi > Ascomycota > Pichiomycetes > Serinales > Debaryomycetaceae > Schwanniomyces > Schwanniomyces capriottii. The sequence goes on from JAVSEF010000012.1 coordinate 147,591, forward strand.
ATAATGGTGACCAGCTTACAATTTTAGATCCCAAATTACCTAGTATGCCCCATACCCTTAGTACGGTGAAAGATAACAAAATCCTAGATCCAAGAGGATTATTCAATATCAATTCCATATTGCATCAAGAAGATATCGAATTACTTCAGTTAAAAAGGAATCAGAAAATCGTAGTGGAAACTTTGAATGAAACTTTTAACTTTAATATAGCAGATGTGAAAATTTCGAGCCATACATGGTCTCCAGTTCTCTTTCAATCAAAGGATTGTTTTTTGGGAGTACTTCTTAATACATCCGAATTATTGATTTTAAAAAGATCTAACAGTGAATTAACAAAATATGAAGTAAAATTCAACATTCTTAATCAATTGTTTCGAGAGATGAATATTGATTCAAAAGGAGATGAAATATTAGTAGACGAGAAACATTATGCTTTACTAAAAATAAAAAGCTTCACTTTCAGTAAAGTTGACATAAACGGAAAGCAACTTCTATTCTTGAATATTATCTCTGATGCGGGATTCTCCATCTATCAAATTGATCAAGATGATTTACAAAAAAAAGTATTCTTACCCACAGATGATTTAATAGCTACCCATACAATTTCAAATTGGTTTGAAGAAGATGATCTCCGATTTTCAGCTCTTTTAACTTTAGTAACATCTAAGAATGAAGTTATTATACACCGTATTGAATACGAGGGAACTACGTCAGAGATTGTGAATACCGAATCTTTTATTTTGAAGAAGACTTCAAGATATTTGATAAATCAAGTGAAATGGATTCAGATAGAAAGAGAAGTGTTGTTGATATTATGCTCAACCAAAAAGATAGACATCTATAATGTCACTAACTTGCATGATGTAAAACACGCAAAATATGAACTTGGAAATTACCATTTAGTTGTAGGAATTGTTGAAATCTATAATAAAGAGAAATTAAGTATTGATTTACATTTGAGTTACGAAGAAGGCTCCGTCGAGTCCTATGAATACAAGATGAAACTGAATGTAATTGAAAAATCAGAGCCATGTACGGCATTGACGCAGTTTATTACGAGAAATTTGTATAAATTTCAATTAATAAACTCATCACAAGAAAATTCAAATGCGGATATTAAGCAGGAGATTAATGAAAAAGAACTAGAAAATGCATCACAGGGTACAGAGAAGTCGAATGAATTAACCAGGCCATATCTCAACCAAGTTGTTGAAGGAAGTTTTATTAATTACGGAGTGAAGTTAAATAGCAATGGAATTGCTGCTATAGTTTATAAGATAATCCCCAAAAACGTTTTGAACTATACTATTTTATCAAAAAACGAGATTAGTGTTGGGTTTTTAAATATAAATGAGACATTCAATAAGACTTATAAAAATACTTCATCAATATCCTATATAAATAGCTTGTTGTTTAAAAAATATCAGCATATGCCACCACTACCAAGAATTGACAAGGGCTCAGTAGAGGGAGAAGTTGATACATTTATTCAGAGCATGTTAGCTTGGAAGCAGGAAATTTTTGGCTCGGTAGAGGAATCTACCTTAAGTACAGAAGTATTAGTACAAGCCGAGAATTTGGATGATTTCTTGATTTTCAATTTTACCAAGAATGACTTTATAATAAATTTGCAGCGTATGTTCACTTTTAATTTAATTTTCCTAAACTCCTTATCTATTCCAGCAATTATGTTACAACTTAATACACAGAAAACAGTGGCATTAATTAAAGATGAGCAGTTACAAATAGAAAATCTAACAAGGAAATTTTTAATGAAATTAATTCTTCTATTTGGGTGGAACCCAATAGATGATTATGATAAATTTTTATTAATTAATTATTATTTATTCTTGCTGAAATTTGAAAACCTGAAATATAATGGTGTTCCAGTTAATTCACAAATCACTATTCAAACAAAGTTTTTCAAAGAAACATTTGAAGCATCGGTTAATGAAATAATACAGGACACCAATTTTGATTTAATAACTTCAATAAGTAACCATAATTGGACCAGGTGTAAGCTAACATTATTCCCACTTTTGGAGCTAAATAATAAGGTGGATGAATTGAGAATGTTTAATTATCTTTGGATAGGGACACAAAACGGATCCTTAGTTAAGATAATTTTAAGAACAATTGATTACTGCTATATAACAGGTAATCGGTCTTACACCATAAATTGATCGTTTCAAAATTGAACCACGGTTGACCCAGGGAACAGTTTCACGCATCATTTCATAAATATCCCGATAGAATAATGTTTCTTTTTTTTTTATTCCAAATCAATTGAAACGAGTTCCAATTAATAAGAGCACTGGCGTTATCAGGAGGTGGGTCTGATATCTTAGTGACCAAATAAGCTGTCGAAGCTTGGGCAAAAGAGTAAATCAACATTGCAAATGAAGGAAATGAACTGATTAAATAGAAATAAAATAAGCCAAAGCCAAATATAACGCCTTCTCTTGATTTGATCCATTGGTTTTTTTCGTAGTTTGTTAGTTTTATTCTCATAAAAAATGGCAACAATAAATCAAGGGATAAGTTCATGGAACCCCAAAAGTATAACAATGCAACAAAATTATAATGTCTAGGAAATGTATTCAAGAATACAATAATAGACAAGGAAGGTAAAGTTCCTATTTTGTCGTGAAAACATTGGAAGTTGATTACATTAATAACCACGGCGTCAACCTTAGGCACTTTTGATATTATGTGCACAAGTATATTTAACATAAGAGCACTTAAATACCTGGAAATAAAATCTTGATAGTGTCTAAAAGACTTTATTGTTCTAAACCTAATCTTGTAGGACTGGTGTACCTGCTGATTTACATCATCTAATTCAGTAGATAATTTAGTCATATTGTTATAATATCCACTCAAACCGGGACACTTACCATTGTAAATATCATCTATAAATCTTAAACTTATCATAAAGTTGGTATCTATCTCATTCTCGATAAAGTTAATAAACGTGATAATGAAAGCATGTGGATGTGATATAAGTAGTTGGAAATATTCTAAACTTCTAAAGTATTCTAAATTATCTTCATTTTTAAATATTATATTAGCCAAGTATAAGGGCCATTTAGCAACATGCAGAGCTATTGAAAGTGCAAACTGAATAACAAACGAAATTGAAATAACGTATATTCCTTTGATGCAATATTTTCCAAAGAGATCAGGATTTTGTAGCGATCGATAAGCTCCTAATAAAGCTAACTGACACCCACGCAATACTGAGAGAACAGAGAAGTTCTCCGGTGGTTTAGATACGAATATAGGTGATGCCATATTGGCCAGATGCCATATTGGCCAGAGTATTTCTAGATCTAAATCAGATAAAATTGTTCTATATAATCAGTCCTACATATAACATTATAAAAACGTTTTTCTGAAAACAGAACTTATTGATTATTCTTGCAATTTTTTGAAGTCAATACGAGCGAAATTTTGTATAACACGAAAATAGCTATTATATACAGAAAGACATATACAAATTGACACTTTGAAAGTATCCAAGTCATCCTAACATAAGCTCATCTCATTTTGTTGGATAAAAAATACTTTTTTTTTTGCATTGATCGAGTCAATTCTCTCAGTCTCCGTTCAGATATTCGCTGCCTGTTCTTCGAAACAGAAAAGAACTTGAATACTCCGTAGCAATGCAAAAATAAAACTCAGAGAGAATATGTAGCTGTATCTTCTGCTTAGAAGGACCCATTTATCATGTAATCATGAACTGATGATAAAAAGCATGTAGTCTTATATAGAAAGCATGCGTTCAAAGGAGAGGGGGATCTCTTGAGCTACTCATTTGAACTGTTGCGACAAATGCTTTAGGAAGGTTATCTTCCTGATGTTTTATGCCTACATCTTGATAAGCGGTAACCCTATCTGCGGAGGAATTATATCACCGACAAGAAATCCCTCAACACATCCGATTGATCAATGTGTCGTTTCAAAGCGGGCTCAAGTTCCTTATTTGCCTCACAATCCTTGCCAAACTGCGTTATATCTTACACGGCTTTGGCTTACTAAACATACTTTTGCCTAAAACCTCTTCCAGAGTCAAAATGTGTCTCACTTAGGAAGTCGGAGTCAGCTAGGGGTTCTCCTCTGTTCACCGAGTCAAAAGTAAAGAGGGTACTTCGCTACCTTTTAAATAAGAAACTAGTTCACCAAAAGAAATAAGAAGTTAAATTAAATAATTAATTAGTTTAATTAATATTATTAGTTAAGTCATTTAGGTAGTTGGCCCAATTGGTGACATATAAACAGGCTACAGGATGATGGAGATCGTAAATTCAGAACTGAGAATTTCGCAACCATTTGTAAAAACCAGTTTAGTAGAGGTTACTAAAGAACTAAACCTGGTGGTGCCATGCCGTGTGTTCTTCAAAAATGAATACGAACAACCTAGTGGAAGTTTCAAGCTTCGTGGTATAAGCAATTTGGTATATAAATCTTTTGTGAAGGCTAGAACAAATCATCCAGAGAAAAGGTGCCATGTGTTTGCATCTAGCGGTGGAAATGCCGGATTGGCTGCTGCCTATCTGGCTAGATATTATAAGATTAAGTGCACAGTGGTATTGCCGGTTGTATCGAAGAAATACGTAAGAGATAAATTAAAGGAATATGGAGCAGAAACAATCATATACGGAAAAAATATCAATGATGCTGATAAATATCTCCAACGACTTATGAGTGATGTGGACAGAGAAAATATTTTCCCTATTTACTGCCACCCATTTAACAATTCATTAATTTGGGATGGACATTCGAGTCTTGTTGACGAAATTTATCAAGAACAATTGACTAGAGAACAAGGTTCGAAGGTCAGAGGAATAGTATGCTCAATCGGTGGTGGCGGTTTATACAACGGAATTTACCAAGGTTTAAAGAAAAATAAGACTAAGCTGGACATTTTGCTAGTAGAGACCAATCAAGCCCCAACATGCACAGAAACGATCAAGGCAGACAAAGTGATAACGTTGGATTCTGTAAATTCTGTTGCAACTTCCTTAGCTTGTTCATATTTAAGTTCTGCATCTCTAGAAAACTACAAGGATCAATCCAAAATCAAAACTTATGTGGAGACCATGGATGATTTGGAATCAATTAAAGGTAGTGTGAAATATTACGATGATTTTGGTAGAATAGTGGAACCAGCATGTGGTGCTGCAGTATCGGTGGTTTATAATCAAATTGATCTTGTTCGCAAGAATTTTGCAAATTTACAAAAAGATGATATATTAATTATAGTGGTTTGTGGTGGATCTTGCACCGATAAAGAGGGCATACAGGAGTTCAAAAGATTAGTAGGAAGACAAGAGAATAAATTATAAACCCATCCAAACCCGTTTCAAGATTTTTTTGCCAGTATGATGGAGATCTACAATATTTAAATCATTTTATAAATTTATTGCTATATTTTATATTCATTGTCTCTACTTTATAATATTACTATAATTTATACGAATTGTAAAATATAACAAAATAGCTTACTTCTAAATGTTTATCTAACGAATTTTTATGATGTTCCAAATGCGGAAGTCATATAGAAAAATATATTGCACTTTGTTCCTTTCAGGGTCATTATCTAAATATTCAATGACAAGGAAAGATGACGATGGCAATGTGTATAATCATCCGTATAGTCCATACAGGATCCAGGTTGAACTCATGAACGAGATTTATGATACTATAGAGAATAATTATAAAGTTGGAATCTTCGAAAGTCCCACTGGAACAGGGAAGACATTATCAATCATTTGTTCAACCATGACTTGGCTTCGTAACTATAAGAAGAAAACTGTATTTGATAAAGTTGATGTTTCTGATGATGATTCTTCTGACGATGAACCTGAATGGGTTAGCCAGGCTTACAATGATTCTGTAGTAAAAAGATCAAAGGCCAAAATCATAGATTACGAGTTATATTTGGATAAGGTACAGAATGATTTTGAGACCAATAAACAAGATATTAAGGAAGTGAACGATACTACAAGGAAAAAAAGAAAAAAATCTGCTAAGACTAAAGAAGTTAGTGAAGAAGATTGTCTTCCCGATGATTTTTACAGTGATTCTGAAAGTAATAAATTCCAAGAGAAGAATTTTTTATTGACCAAGGAAATTGATGAATTATTAAGTAACCAGAAATCAAACAATGAAGAAGTTGAAATGGTTAACTCGTGTCCTATTAAGATTTATTATTCGTCTAGAACACATTCTCAGTTAAAGCAATTTTCGGACCAACTTCACCTAACCAAGTTTCAATCATCTTTTGAAGGAATAGATGAAAGAACCAAGTATACACCTCTAGGCTCAAGAAAGCAGCTTTGCATTAATCCAAAAATACGATCTATTTCAAAAAACGAAAGCAGTATCAATGATGCTTGCCTCGATGAGAGAAACTCTAAGGAAGGCTGCGAGTATCTCAGAAAGGATAAGCTTGATTTAATAAAGAAATTCTCAGATTTAAGTTTAACTAAAATATATGACATTGAAGAATTGGGTGAAATTGGAACCAATCTTAAAGTGTGCCCGTATTATTCTGTTAGAGGCAGCGTTAATCTAACAGAAATCATTTCATTACCTTATCAAATGCTATTACAAGATTCAACAAGAAGTGCTCTAAATTTGAAAATAAAAGATTCTATAGTTGTTATTGATGAAGCACATAATCTTTTAGATGTTATTAGTGCTATGAATTCGGTATCAATCAATGAAATAGAATTGAATCAAATAATTGATGCTTTGAAATTGTACCTTAGCAAATTTTTAAAACGATTAAATATTGGAAATAGAGTGAATTTAATGAAGCTTATCAAAATCTGCCAAGTCATTTCAAATTTTATAGATAAGCTGTCGAATATCAGGATAGGAGAACAAATTACTGTCAACAATATATTTGGTGATTCTACTGGTGATTTAATAAACATCCATAAAATAGAGACATATTTGAATAAGTCAAAAATTGCATATAAGATAGAATCATATTTGGCGAAGCTTCTGGAAGATCTGTATAAGAAGAGCTCTAATCCGTTATTATTTAAAATTACAAAGTTTCTAAGATGCCTAAATAACCCTTCTACAGAAGGAAAATTCTTCTGGGATAAAAATAATGGTGTTGCCAGCATCAACTATATGCTATTAGACCCAAGTGAGATATTTAAAGATATTGTTGACCAAGCAAAATGCATATTGTTATGTGGTGGTACCATGGAACCTATTAGCGATTATACGAACTATTTGTTTCCGTATGTTCCCGCTTCCAAGATAAAGAGTTTTAGTTGTGACCATATAATTCCTGATGAAAACTTGAAAGTCTTTCCAATAACGAACTATGAAAAGAATATTCTTGGATTTCTGTTCGACAAAAGAGATGATGCAAATAACATTACCAATTTAGGGAAATTGATATTAGAACTCATTGAAAAGGTACCATATGGAGTTGTAGTATTCTTCCCAAGTTATCGTTATCTAAATACAGTATTATCACATTGGACTTCGAATGATATTTATAATAGGATAGAAGCATTAAAAAAAATATTTAAAGAAGGAGAATCACCTACAAATCTTGATTCAACCTTATCCGAATACTCAGATGTAATTCAAAATCAAATGAAAGGTGCAATCTTATTATCTGTGGTGGGGGGTAAGATGTCAGAAGGAATCAACTTTTCAAACAATTTGGCAAGAGCAGTTATCATGGTAGGGTTACCATTTCCCAATGCGTTTTCAGCTAGCATAATAGCAAGGAGGAAGTTCATAGAATCAAAATCGCTAGAGATGGGACATAGCCAAAAAGAAGCTCTAGCAAACTCGAAGAACTTCTATGAGAATATTTGCATGAGGTCAATCAACCAAAGTATCGGTAGAAGTATTAGACATTTGAATGATTATTCAATAATATATTTGATTGACCAAAGATACAGACAACCTAGGATTCAAGAAAAGCTAAGCGGATGGGTTCGAAAGTGTATTGTTAATGATGTAAGTACGAAAGAAATCCTAGCCCAGACCGAAGACTTCTTCAATTCGAAATTAATCAATAAAACAAACTAATTAGGTTCTTGGAAAAACAACATCACTTCTAAATACCCATTTTTCACCATCTCTAACTTTCTCCCCTTCATGTAATAAACAATCGTCACCATGTTTATGTAAAAGTGCCATTCCTTTCTTCGGATGAATATTCAATCCTTGTGAATCTTTGTGATCAGGATAAAATATAGTTCCACCACCTTGAAACTCATCATCACCAGTTAAATATACTAGCAATGTCCATTTGGTTATTCCTGAAACATTCTTTGTAAGATTACAATCAACTGAATCATCATAGTGTTGGTTGAAGTGATGTCCTTTCTTGTATCTATAAATTCTAAGTTGGGGATTTAGCCCGATGGCAGTCTGAAATTGTTCTTTAATTTCATTGACATCCTCATCATCATATTCTAATTCCTGATTGATAATTTGATGAAGGTAATCCCAAAGTGAACCAGCAGTATTGGTATCCTTTAAAGAACAGCGATCATTAAATCTAACAGCATATAATTTACTCTTGACAACAGGGGTAGTATCTAAGCGTAATTTTGCTTCAAAGGATTTGATTAATTCATCACATATATTATTTGAAAGGAAATTATCTATGACTATAATTTGACCAGAAATAATAGTAGATGGAAGTGGTCTAAAATATTGCTTGTTAAAATTATTAGAGAGGTCTAAAAAGCTCTTCGGAAACACGTACTTTTCCTTCTCATGTTTAGACTTCTTGGGTGGCATTGGTAAACTAATATTGTCTACAAAACCAATATGTTTGATACACGATTTCAACCGCACTATTTTTTTAATGAAATACAATTAAAATAATCTAAATTAAATTGAAAAGTAAACTAAGCTATAACAGAGCTTCTAAATTAATCAATAAACTATATGTTTCCCGAGGCATTTTATATTGCACCATTCCAGCATAAATCATACAGTTTTTAGCAATCTTTTTAATATTTTGCAATTCATTTCTTTCATGGGCAGGAGTCAGATATCTTCTAGTTAACGTCAAATAATTCAATTGCGAGATAGAAGTCATAACAATAACCAAAAGAGAAGGAATGACCTTGATCAAACTATCATCTAAGATATTATTCTTTATTAATTCACTGAATTTTCTTATTTGGATCAAATTATTATCTACTTCCAAAGGTAATAAATTCAAAGTCTTTACTTCGTTTAATACATTTTGCCATTCTTTTTTAATAAATAATTCTCTTACCTTGATAATCGGCAATAAAATAGCGCAAGTTTCTTTTCTCTGCGGTGACACTTTATTTAAGATATAACTGTTATTGTTGATAATTTTCATAATATGTTGAGAAAGCAAAATAATATTATTCTCAATAGTATCAACTGGCTGTGATTCACCTTCTAAATTCTCGTAATTACCAGAATTTATTAATGATTTATCTAATTCTGTAGTTGACAAGAGTTCACCCAACAACTTATTAATCAACGAGACGACAGTATCAAACTCCATACAAGATTGATACAACAACAATGCATCAAATATCCTTCCTTCTTCTTCTGACTTCATGGCACTAATTTCAATTATGTGATGATAGAAGTCATTCAAATCTGGTAATTTGATGAGAGTTCTGTGTTTCTCTAAAATCCCTGGAATCTTTTCACCACTCAGAGGATTAAGTTCACCCAATAACATAGTAAATTCTCTAGATACCAAAATCAATTCCCTTATGGCTTCATGACACTTAGAGCTTTCTTCTTTACAATCTCCACCCTTTGATAATGCAATTAATATTAAGTACTGTGCTGCAACTTTAGGATCACTGAGCTTGAAAGTTCTAGTGTATGAACCTATTAATCTGGTAAAATTGATCTCATATTCATAGTTGTTTAAATGAATCAACTCGTCATTATTATTAAAACGAGAAACCTTCAATAAACCGTAGTAATTTAATCCAATTGCTAAATGAACAGCATCACAATCATTAATGGCTTCATATGCATACTGTACTGCTAATTCATATAAGCCAACTAAAATTAAAGTCTTTAAGTAAAGAGGGTTATTTGAAGATGAATTAAATTGCTTTGCACCTAATGATAATACCTTCTTTTGTAAATTTGCTAAGGTATAATTTTCAAATATTAAGTTAGATTCCACAAACTGATTTTCATTGATAATTGATAAGTGGTACCAGAGCCAATCTTCAATACTTAAATTAATAGATTGAGGTAATTTCTTCTCTGATAAATCACATTTTCCGATAATCTTGTAAACAGAGTATTTGTATGGATCATAGTTTTCTTCCTTTTCATTGATAAATGAAAACTGCTGATTAAATTCCTGATGCAATCTTTCAGACAAATTCACAGGTAAAATAGAAGAATCACTCTCAACAAACTTTTTCAAATAAACTGGGAAATTCTTATCGAATTTATCAAATAAATCCTTATTCTTTTGGGTTATTTCCAATGCTTCAGCATATAAACCACTTCTCAATAAATAGAATAGAAGGGCCCATATAGGGGTTCCATTAACACTCAAAGTAGAGTTTTCAAAACCAGCATTATTCTTTATAATTACCTTACTTATAAAATAAGAGACCTTATTAACATTAGTTGGAGAGACAAATTCGGTCTTTGTATCATCCTTAGTGAAAATTTCATCCACATTTATGTAAAATTGTTGTTCTAAATATGATCTGCTGTTATCAACAATTTTTCTATTTAAGGCATTAGATTTGTGTTCATCATAAAATTTTTGTTCTTGATTTGTCTTGACAAACTTTTCATTGGTTAAATCAATCAAAATTCTATAAACCTCACTAATTTGTTTAGATTTTAAATTGTTGGATAATTTATTTAGCTCTTCAAAATTCATAAACAATGGGAAGAACGAATCAGATAACCTACTCTCGTTCAATTCATATATAACTTTCGCATAATTTTCAAATTTTTCTCTAGTAAGTTGCTTGGCTGAAGTAGAAACCTTATTATTCAAAGGGCTTAAAATATTGTAATTACCAGATACAGACCGATTCCAGGATATAGAATTTTTTATATTTTCATCATCATTACTGGCATGCTTCAATCCGATTGATTTCCTCAATTCATCTCTTCTTACCTTCCAATCTATTTTAATATTTGAATTAATAAATGAATCAAAGTCTCTTGCTGCCAAATTTAAGGATTGTTCTATGGAGTTTAATATATTTTCATCCTTCTTGGAACTCAAATAATTTTCCAAATTACCACTGCCGATAATCTTGTTAGGTTTTGAATCATTATCCAAGACTTTTATAGAATTCAATTCGTTCTCTATTTCTTCTGCACTGATACCACTAGATGCCAACAAGTAGTGGGCCTTGGTGAAGTTGACATCTTCATTATCAGCCTTTCTAAGCTGTTGTGACTTTCTTTGAAGCTCATTTAATGTCAAGTGAATCGAACCTAGCTCCAAGTTACTAGTCTTTGGCAAGTTATTAGCAGATGCAAGTAAGTCTTTCAATAACTTTGACGAGCTGGTTGAAACGCTCGTTGGTAGAGTGGAATTATTCACAGATGTATTAGAAAATGTTCCGGTATTTCCATTCAAAGTATTGTTGGTAGTGCTGATACTACCAATGGACTGTCCAAACATCCTATATATGTTTTATTCCAGTAAATAACCTAAAGCTTATGTTATTGTGATGTATTCTGTTTGTTTCTTCATTTTTTTCTTCTCATAACACCTGTATATAACAATTCACGTGAAGGAATAATACTCTCCAAATTTTTTTGGCATATCAGACCAGATACACTTAAGTTTGATGAACAAAAAAGAAGATAGATATAGAAGATAGATGTTATTTCATCATATAAACAAACATATTCCTTCAAGGAGCTTAGTTAGAAAATATGCGTCAAGTTCGGGGGCTTTTTCTAAACCCAATATCGAAATGACTAAGTTGGCAAATGGCTTAAGAATTGTGACCGATTCCACTCCTGGCCATTTCAGTGCTTTAGGAGCCTATGTTGACGCTGGATCCAGATTTGAAGATCCCAAGAACCCGGGATTATCCCACATATGTGACAGATTAGCATGGAAATCAACAGAAAAGTATAGTGGTGTGGAAATGATGGAGAATTTGGCAAAATTAGGTGGGAACTATATGTGCTCAGCTCAAAGAGAATCCATGATATATCAAGCATCCGTCTTTAACAAAGATGTTGATAGTATGTTTGATTGTATTGCACAAACCATCCGTACGCCTAGAATTACTGACCAGGAATTATATGAAACATTGCAGACTGCTGATTATGAAGTGGCAGAAATATCTATGAAGCATGAAATGCTATTGCCTGAAGTTTTACATTCCGTTGGATATTTAAATAATACTTTAGGATTACCACTATTCTGTCCACTTGAGAGAATACCATCGATTGAGAAGAAAGATATTATCAGTTATCACCAAAAGTTCTTTCAACCTCAAAATATAGTGGTTGCGATGGTTGGAGTTGAACATCAACATGCCGTATCTTTAGCTCAAGCAAACTTTGGCGACTGGAAGTCTCTATCTACTTCAAGACCAGATTTAGGAGTTGTTAATTACACTGGTGGTGAAATATGTTTACAACACCAACCTCCCGTGGTTAGTAATATGCCAGAACTTTATCATATGCAAATTGGATTTGAAACAACTGGGTTGTTAAATGATGACTTGTATGCCTTGGCTACTTTACAAAAGCTTTTAGGGGGTGGATCGTCTTTCTCTGCGGGTGGTCCAGGAAAGGGAATGTTTTCAAGACTTTATACTAGAGTTTTGAATCAATATGCCTTTGTAGAGAACTGTATGAGTTTTAATCACTCATACATCAATTCAGGTCTATTTGGAATTACTATTTCATGTTCTCCTAATGCAGCTCATGTAATGTCACAAATAATATGCCATGAATTATCTATGCTTTTAGAGAAGGATCCTTCAAAGGGCGGAATTACTGAAAATGAATTTAACAGAGCCAAGAACCAGTTAACAAGTTCCTTATTAATGAATGTGGAAAGTAAACTAGCATCCTTAGAAGATTTAGGTAGACAAATTCAATGCCAAGGAAAACTAACTACAATAGACGAAATGATCAAAAAGATTGAAGAGTTAACTAGAGATGATGTTATTAAAGTTGCTGAGAAAGTTTTAACAGGAAATGTAGTAACTAAAGGAATATCAAGTGGTGTTCCATCAGTAGCTATGCAAGGTCACAGAGAAGCGTTTGGTGACGTAGAATTCATACTTCGTCATTTTGGATTAGGTAAATTTAGCGGACCACCAATTCAAGAACCTAGAGACTTTTCTGACCAGAATAAACATAAATTCTTTGGAAAGTGGTTTTAGAAATATTATATCCAATTCATGTAAATAGAGAAATTAAAAAAACATTAAGTATAGAGATGTAAACATCTATTTAGTTAGCTATAAGATCTAGATAAATTCTATTAGTGTAATGTAGAAGCTGGGAGAGAAAAAATAAATCAAGCTGACACCACATGCTTTTCTTTTAATTCCAACATTTCTTTTTCTAATAGAAGCATGTTCTCTCTGAGTTCATCATTATCCCTTTGACAGCCTTTCAAGAGTAAATCTTTTTCCAGGTTTTCATTGTGCAATATGTCAATGGTACTCTTATAGTGATTTTCTTTGTTTTGATAGTTGAAATTTTCATCATTGTATTTTTTAATTAACTGAGATTCATTCTCGGCTTTTATTTCCAATTGTTTGACTTTACGCTCTAAAGCTTGTACATTCTTATTATGCTGATGATTTTCGCTATGCGATTTATCTAATTCAATAATCAAATTATTAACCTTCTCTTCCCAGAATTTCAATTGTTCATTATTATATAACTTCTCTTCAAGAAGATGAACTTTAGTAGAAAGGCTTTCATTTACTCTCTTCAAGGAGTCATTTTCTTCACTGGTTACCAATATCTTATTTCTTAGCTTTTGATAGTCGTTGATTTCACTTTCTGATGACAATTTTGATTTTCTAAAATCCTCTCTTAAAGTGTTAAATTCTTGTCTCTGATTTTCCAAATGCTCTCTTAAAATATTTTTCTCCGATTGACTTGTTTTCAACTGAGCAGTAGTATCCTCAAGCTTCAAGGTTAAGTCAAATATTTCCGAATCTAATTTATCCTTAGTCTCTAGAAGTTCATTTCTGTATTTAGAAATCTCTTCTACAAGTTCCTTCAACGAACTAATCTGCTTGGTACAATGATTTATTTTTCTTTCATTTTCAATTATTTCATCCCCTAAGTTCTTATTCTTCTTTGATAAGAGTTCAGTTGTTTGACTTAATTGTTCAACCTTTAACGTAGATGCAGCAAATTCCTCATCTAAAATATTCTTCAGTCTAGTTAGATCTTCCAAATCCAATTGAAGTGTTTTATTTTCCTTCACTAATTTGGTTTCGGTTTCTAATTTAAAATTTAACTCTTTATGCAAATTTCCAATCTCTTCAGTCATTTGATCCATCCTTTCTTTCTTTTCATAGCTTTGAGTAAAATATGAAATCTTCTCATTTAATTGCTTAATATCACCTCTATTCCTTTCTATCTCATACTTCTTATCATTTAATTTCTCCTCTAAAGATGAATTTTGAACTCTAATTTCCTTAATTAATATTTGTGATGCCCTGGCTTCCTCTCGAGAAAGATTCAATTGGTTTCTCAACTCCTGAAGCTCCGATAGAGCATTCAGTTCTTGTCTTCTAGAGATTTTTACAGCAGATTCTGCCAATTCCAACTTCTTATAATATTCTTCAGATCTATTCTTATATAATTGAACTATTCCAGATAAATCACTATTCTTTGACAATAATGCATCGACCTTTACTTTTAGTTCGGCAAGTTCATCCTCATAATTAGATACAGAAGCTCTAAATGATTGGCGTTTAGCATCATATAATTCGTCTTCAGAATCCCTTAATAAAGCTTTGAGTCTAAGAATCTCACTTTTAGAAATAGAGAGTTCATCTCTAGTTGTTTTAAGTGTCTTAGTGATATCTTGATAGATCGTAACAAAATCTTGATTGCTACTAGCCAATGTACTATTAATGAGGGCACTTCTTGTAAAGCTGTCACTCTTACTGAGCTGTCTTCGCGTCAGGTCGGAACTAATAAAATCTTCAAATTTCTTTTCAAGTTCTGCTATTCTAAGTTGTGAATCTTTATACTTCTTTTCATAATCAATCGAACTGGCTAATCCCCTAGTTGATTGCAACTTATTCAATTTCTTTTGTAGTTCTATTGCGTATTTCTCAGCTCTCTGGGAATTTGATTCTTCTTGTTGTAACTTAACTTTTAATGCCTCAATTTCTTCATTAATTATATCAGATTTTAAAAATACATCTTCACCAATTGCAACGGATCTTCTATTTGAGTGTGCTGCATTTTTAGTTTTCTCAGAATTCAATCTAGATTTAAGCATGCCTACTTCTTCGGAGAATTTTCTATTTTCAAATCTTTCTTTACGTAATGCTGCACTTGACTCATTAAGTTTAAGTTTAATATTTGCAAAATCTTCCATTAACAAAGCATTAGGGGGCATATTCTCTTTTTCAAGATCCTTCTCTTTGGTTCCTTTCTTGAGAGTTTCTAAAGCATTTTTAAGATTTACGATTTTTTCAGAATACTCCGATATTTTTTTTTGAGAGTGTTCACTATTAGTCTTAAATAGTTCAAACTCACTTCTAATCTTCTCATTCTCATTTAGAGAAAGTTTATGTTTCTTCTTAACGGAGTTTAACTCTTCTTCTTTACGGAATAAAGACTTCTCACTTTCCAGAAGGGTTATTTTTAACAACTTCATATCTTCTAATTCCCTGTTCAATTCTAACAAAGTATAATTCAAGCTATCCCGTTCTTTCAAAATAGAGGTATATTTTTGCATAGTTTTTTTCAGTTCTTCTTCAAGTTCACTTCGACGACTTTGACTTTGACTAAGATCCTTCTGCAATTGTATTAAGTCATTTTCATAATTATTAGCTAAACTGATCGATGAAGAAAGTTCACGTTCTTTCTTGGAAAAATTCTCTTTATGTATTGTAATTGATTTTTTCAATGCTTTGATTTCACTACTCAAGGTTGCACTATTATTTCCCAAAGCTTCACGAGTTTTTAACTCACTCTTCAAACCTTTAATCAGTTCATCGTAATTAGAAATTTCTTCTTCTAATTTTGCTTTAGACCTTTCAAGTTCACTGCTAAGATCTAAATTG
This sequence comes from Schwanniomyces capriottii, assembly GCA_032927745.1. Classification (NCBI taxonomy): domain Eukaryota; kingdom Fungi; phylum Ascomycota; class Pichiomycetes; order Serinales; family Debaryomycetaceae; genus Schwanniomyces; species Schwanniomyces capriottii. Next base: position 163,865 of record JAVSEF010000012.1, read on the forward strand.
ACAGCAATACTATCTTCCAACTTTTTCTTCGTATCGATTAATTCCTCTTCCAAGCATGCAACCTTTTTGTTCAAAATATTCATTTGATCTTTCAAAGTTTCTAGTTCTTGAGCTTTCCCTTTTGCTTCTTTTTTCACAGAATTTAATTTGGTTTCTTGACTACTTCTTTCTTCATTATAGGAAATTTCTAACTTTTCTAACTTTCTAATTTCAATATCTAACTTATTCTTCCATTCAGTATTTTGTTCTTTACTAGAAGCTCTTAATTCCTTTAATTGTGAATCCTTATCTTTTATATTATTCGAGGTGGAAATAATTTCATCTTCTAAGATATTCATTTGATTTCTGAGGCTATCATTTTCAGACTCAAGCTTAACCTTAGAATCTTCCATCTCTTTTATTTTTGAGTCCATGGACTTTAATTTTTCATTCATTTCCTTTGAATCTAATACTTTCACAGATTCTTCTAATAATGGCTTAATATTAATAAAAAGGTTCATCCAAAGATTAGATGTAATGGATTGGTCAATCTTAGAGAATGTTTTGGCAATAACTTGCGATGATTGAATTTCCTCAATTTTCGATCTAATATTAAATCTAGCATTATTACCACGTATAACACTCTGAAGTTCAGTGAATATACTTTTCAACAGTAAATCTCTTAATTCTTCTAGTTTACCTAATACACCATTCTTAAAAAATATCTTGGTAATACCGACTTTATAGCTGTCAATATCCAAATCTATAAATTTTAATAGTAATTCACTATTAGTTCTCATATTCTTAGTGAATACCTCTTTGACATTTATGATTGAATATCTCAGATAGAATTCTTCAAATGTCATCCTATTAGGATAACCTGCTCTTGTTATTCTGATACCTTCTAGAACACCATTACAACGTAATTGATGTAGAACTAATCCTTTATCAAGTTTATTCGGTTTTTTATCGAGATTAGGCAAAATGCATCTGACAAAATGAGGTTCTGTACTTTCCAATTGTTCCATAAGAGTGGACAATTGCTCTTTGTGTTTTACTGATGCAGTTTTAGACTTTCGAGACTTCTTTTTGGGTGAGTATTGTTCAACAATATGATCATCCTTCCTAAGAAGACTTCTGATAAACGGATTGCTGGAATCGAGTAAAAGAGATAACACAGATTCATTTACAGGATCAGTATTCTTTTGTAACCAGTTTTCAACATTATATTCAACCTTACCAGCATAATGATGTATAATGAATCCGCTCTTTAATTTGTTTTCCTGAAATTTCTGGCTCTGTCCTTTACCCCAGTTTTGACTAAGTTTTTCCATAAATGTTTTATCACTACTATTTGGAATAACGCATTCTTCGTCCAAACATTGAAGGAGTCCCATTGGATTTTTAGATTCTATTAAATCAATGGTTGGTTGCAAGTCGAGACCGAAATCTATGAATTCCCATTGTATATCTTCTCTAAGATATTCACTTTGTTCTAAGATAAACGAATGATGGTTAAAATACTGCTGCAATTTTTCATTAGTATAATTAATACAAAGTTGTTCAAACGAATTCTGTTTAAATATTTCAAAACCAGCAATATCCAAAACTCCAATAGAATTCAAACTCTCATCCTTAGTATCAATTTGCAAATTATCATTAATTCTATCAATAATATATTGGAATGTCAACTCATAAAAATGCCTAGATAAAGCATCAATTGTAAACTTAACTTCCAGAGCCTTTTTAGACTTCTGAACAAATTCTCTTCCAGCTTTAACTTTTGGTCTCAACAAAGTATTTAAGAGGTCTTGTTTGTTAACACCAAATATGTTAGAAATAAATTCTAATCCCATTTCAGATTCAAAACTTGCTTGCTCTGCCTTATAAGATTTAAATGTTAAATTTCCAAGATGAAGAATAACGGAAAGAATCGAAAAAATATTATCTGTCTCATCTTCGGCGAAACCCATTATGTCAAAGGCGTTAACTAATTGATCAAATTCCTTAGCATCATCCACTAATGGTATTTCCATTGCACTAGTCTTTAAGTAGTTATAACTTGAAATATCTTTTTTCAAATTAAACTTTGATAGGGTGTCCTTGGTGCAGCCTTTTAAAAGTTGATAAAATACGTGGTAGTTTCTTTCCAGGTCAGAGGGGGTAGTAACTCTTGATTTCTCCAATAAATAATAATCTATATTGGCACCATTTATTGTTCCACTAGAAGAGAAGAAAATTTTAATGAACTTACCAAATCTTGAGGAGTTATTATTTTTAATAGTTCTTGCATTTCCGAAACTCTCTAAAATAGGATTTGCTTCTAAAATCTTAGAATCAATACTGTGATGATCATCTTTCTTTTCATCTATAGCTCTCTTTTCATTTGTTGTAATCGAGGATAGGTATTGGATGATTTTTTTAGTATTTTCTGTTTTACCGGCACCACTTTCACCTGTTACCAAAATAGATTGGTCTTTTCCATTTGCAAGAAGATTTCTATAGGTTCCTTCAGCAGTAGCATATATATGTGGAGGTGGTTTTTCATAATCATGAGAATGAAACTTCTTCAATATTTTCTTATCATATATTGGTAAGCTCTTATAAGGATTGATCGCAACCAAAAATAACCCAGAGTACGTATAAATCAAATCATCGTTATATCTCAAATATAAATTATAAACAACTGAAGGCTCATTAAGATGTGTCAACTCTGCCATATCATCACATTTATTGAATTTTACAGGGTTACAGCTCTCAAGTGATTTTCCAGCCACTATTTGTTGAGATTCTTTATTACCATTTATGACCGTCACTTTGCACTTACCATCTTGTAAGTAGTCAGTTATATATCCTTTTGTGAAAACATTAGCACTATCCGGTACCCACACCCAATTTTTTGAATTGAATCCATCATCTTCAGCAGACATTGCAAGTTTTCAGAGGTATGGAAAATTCCATGGAAGTAAATAGTAATGTTTTGTTTTGTAGATAAAATAATCGTACACACACTATATACAGGACTTCAATTTTATCTTATTACAGATATTAAACTGGTCGCTTCTTCAATACTAAGTTAATGAATAGATATACATAAATGATATCCAGAAAACACTGTCATCCATTGTCAAATATACTCATATATATAGATCGTTTAGTTTACTAAAGTGCTAAATAGTCACTTCATTTAAATCTCCTAATATATAGTCTTGAATAAGACTACTTTTTGATATTATGTTGTTTTTTAGTTCATTTATTGTAAAATGAAATACGATACTATTGAAATTAATAAAATTAAAACCGGTAGCAATATTTAAATTATCAACATTTTCTACAAGTGATTTAGTATTATCCAGAATTGAAAAAATAGAAAAATGAAATATGGGAATTTAATGATAATACGTCTCACAAATGATACTCACTAGACATTATAATTATACTCTACGTGTCTTAGCTATTTAATCTTACATATTTAGAAAGATATCCTCCGTAAATATTTCAAAATCGTTATCGAAAAGACAATTCTTGATTCTGAAGCTATCATGCCTACGTAACGAAATTTTCTTTTTTGATTTAGGCTTGTCAAACTTAACATTCTTTGAAATTCTGAATTTCTGTTTCTGTGGGAATGCAGCTAAAGATTGCAGTTTTCCATGTGCACTTAACGGTTTGACATACGATGTTGAACAAATCAGAGTATAGGCCATATTCCATTCGAGACTATCATAGAACCCTAGGTATTTACATCCGCTGTTTGACCCTGCTCTACAGCATTTATACCAATTAGATTCTAAGAGAGAGAGGTATTCAAAATAGTCATGCAATAAGACTTCATTAGTTCTCCAAACCTATATGGTTAGTATTGCTATTGTTAATCCTTGTAGACACCATACATACCAGTGAAACAATTTTAGAAATTATATTCACATCTTTTTTATCCAAGCAGATGGCTTTTCCAAGGACATTTCTAGCAATGATGAATCTGTTTCTAGTACGAAAGTTTTCTTCCTTCGTTTTTCGGGCTCTGGACACCTTTACTGTAGTATCATAGTTAATAAAATCTTTTTTTCCAAGCCCTCGAAAACTATTTGTAGAAAGTATAGGATACGATGTGTCTGATACTAAAGTTCCAATATCCAGTTTTCTTTTCTTGTTCTTATGTTCAGTGGGTATATTATTAATTTTTGGTAAGGAGAATGTAAGCCTAAAGCCACCTTCTCTAGTTTCAATAGTATTCATCATATTATTTTTTTATATATCAAATAATGAAATAGAAAGTCACTTGGGAGGATATGACAATGCTATATTTATACCCCAATCTGTATAATTAATTGATGGCTGTTATCAAAGGCATTGTCATATCCAGTTTCTTCGCTCTTAAACACAATTGATGCAAATAATTATCCGCAATAGTTTAGATTATTTGCATTGGTTTCACGTAATTGGCATGAGTTACATGCATCCACGACAACTTCTGAGAATAAGAATATATGCCACACAAGTTGATACTTTAAAGTAGATGTACCATAAAGTAAAATTTCTCTGTAACTCATTACTGCTCCTTGAATGACTCTATAATCGATAATGCACTGTTTTCTCCAAACTAATGTTGTAAAGAAGTGCACTTGGATAATTTTTTTTCTAGAATCACAACAGCATCATCAATTAGCACTACAACGAGTTAGCTACTCTATGACTTAAGTTTATTCAGAGGGGAACACAATTACAGCCAAGCTCAACCTAGCACTCCTCTGCGTTTACTGGATGTAACTAAGAAGCCGCTCCTTGTTGAAAGTAAATATGGAAACAAACACCCACAGAGCATAAAACATACATGACACAGAGACACAATCATCAAAAATCCGTTCGAGACGATATCAGTAGATTGCGACATGCCTTTTGATTAAATATCGTACGCACCTAGGAAACAACCACATTCTAGATGCAGTTCCAGAATTCTATAGGATTTTGCACCCGGCACGTGATCATCCATGCTAGCGAGAGATTATTGTCGCGGTGATTTAGTAAGCCAAACATTAATTATTTTATCGCAGTGCGCTGCAACAAGAAATTCACCATAGATTTGGAAAGTGTGTGAAATCTAATTTAACTCATACAGAATTAAGATTTCTAAGTTTACTAAATTTGGAATTGCAGGATATTCTCACTTTTCTGTATTACTTTATATTAAGAATGTGCTGACCACGTAATTCTTATTATTGACTAGGTGATGACTAGTATCCACCATAAGCTAATAACCTTTCCCTTAGTGTAAAAAACTTCATACTTTGCCGTATAATGATAGTAATAATAGGTTGTCAATACAACGCCATAGAGCCTGTGAGATATTAGACTTTCTTGAATTGATATATAACGAGAGTTCTCATAGACTTACTGCGGATTCCTTATTCAGTTCGAATAACTGGGAAAGTCTCATTTATTAATGTGCTTAACTACTCTATCAAATGCATATGGAGCGAATATATATATTTATGTGCCAATAACAAGAAAAGGTAATATAATGATCCTTTCACTTCCAATTTAGGGAAAAGATGAAAATGAGTATGTTTTAGTATATTTTTACTCGTACCATTCACTTCCATATTGGTACAAAGGAAGGTAGTTCATAATACGTATTAGGAAAAAAACTGTCGTTTTGAGGAATTTACCCAGCCTTCTTGTACTTATGACCCTCATAAGCTCAAAGTTTATTTTATTAAGCGTAAATGTGTTCATGCAAAAAGAAACCTTCTGGGACCCCGAATTTTTGTTCACCTAAAGTGCCAGAAGTTGGTTAAGTAGACCCTAGTATCAAGCGCAAATAGAGACAGATAGTTTAGAGGCGTATTTATGGTGGTGAAAGAAACCTTTCACGAGTAGAATGAAGTGTCTTACAAATTAGAAAATATCTTTGCAGCAAAGATACCAATCTGAAATCTTGCACGCATTTAAACTTTGTAGATGGGGATAGAACCAGCAAAGATGTAGCACATTAATTGCATGAAGAATAACGTATTCAATAGTTTAAGACGCATATTTTCAGAACCAGTATTCGTATAATGTTTTAATTGGCAGTAAAGCATGTAAAAGTTAAAATATAGCCGTTATACTTGCAAAGTCGAAACTTCTCTATCCCATCATTGCTGAGATGCATAAGATTGCTTCCCCTTGGCTTTTAATTTTCAAAATCTGTAGCGTCTTTGTTTCAAATTAACAGATGACTAAAATATGCATCTAATTTAACGAAAATAGTAATTCTGATAGATCCCCCATATATAGGATAAGAAATGGCAATAATAATTCCTTTTGCAAAAGCATTATTTATTGTATAAAATGCCAACTAGTAAGCATGTACCAACAGGACTTGTATCTAAGTTCAAAGCAAAAAGCGACTCACTGAAACAAGAGCCTACTAAAATGATATTGAAAGATGGATCTATAATGAAGATCAAAACCAAGATTAAGAAGAAGACAAAAAGTGAACAGATATTTTCATTATCTAAGCTTCCCGTCTTACCAAGTCCTTCATACGAATTGACAGAAATATTGTTTCAGTTTAATGATTTGAACGTCAACTTTCAAAAATGCCTAGGCTCAAAGAAGCCGAAATATTCAAATCAAAGAAAAAAGTTTAGGAGTATAAACGGATTTATTGCTTTCAGATCATTTTATAGCAGGTTAGTTGCCAAACCAGATCATCAACGTAAGCTATCAATTATGTTAGGTAAACTTTGGCTGCAAGAGCCAAGCAAGCCAGTGTGGGATAGATATGCCTCTGAATATAATGTCATTTGTCATAGCATTGATAACAAATTGCCATTTGTTGATTGGTTATGTGATACCTTGAACCTCAACGACCCCTTCATCGTCGGTTCAGAAACTAACATTGTACGCAATTACAATTGGAAATTTTGTTCAGCCAATGGAGATAGTGTAGTTGAAGATATATACTTCACTGGTGAATCGCCAAACCCCTTTAATTATTAATACATCTTACGATTCTTTTGTATAATCTTAGCCAGCAATACTTTATTATTAATGAATGTCTTTATACCCAAATTACTTTCATACATATAGCGTCTGAATATATTAAATCATGACTTAGGTAAGTACGCTCTTGTAAATACTTCCAATTTATCTTTGGCAGATCATTTTATCAACTTTCTAATCCACCAAATCATTACTAATATATAGGAGAAGGAGAAACCAAATAAAAAAAAATAGATGTGATATGGGGGGACTAATATACTCCTTTAATAGCAGAAAAAATCATCATACGGTTATGTTATATATGACGGTAAGGAGTGGTTGCGAAGTGCTTTTTTCCAAATACAGAGGTAGCAATGATTTTTGTGGGTGAAAAATTCAGATCATACCGAGACGATTTGATCTGTAATTCACAACCACTTAAAAACAGGGATGATAAAGAAATAACTTTAATAAATGAAAAAGCGGCATAGAGTAAAATATTACTGAATAGGGATCTTTCAATTCACAATTTTTGCTCGGGCAGCTTCAGCTTGTTAATCTCAGGGACGATATGCTTTCTGTAACAGGGTGAATCTTGTAAACTATCATATGCACCGTAGTATCTGAAATAATTTTAACTAGTGTAGAAAATGTGACTTAGTCACCAAATTCTTTGGAACACAACTAAATTTTTATTCCATTAACAGAATCCCAAGAGTAGAGCATGGCATATATTTGGAAAATACTATAGGATACAATATGTGGCATAAAGATATTACTACTAGGCGGTATCTAAGTACTGTACCACCTCTAAATACTATACACCACGAAATTCTGTACTACCTCTAAGTGCAGCTTAAAAATAAGAAAATGTTTAATTTTATATAGTCTATTTATTAGAGTTGCGAGGTCGCAAAACTTGCCATCCTTATGTGTGTGTTTCTTGAGATTAATGCATTTATCTATGTCTATTTACAGGAATTTTAATATGCTCATTTAAGTTTCTTAGCCCAGTAACGTAAAACAGAATGCGGAATCTTCTTTTGACTAGCGTAGTCAAGTATAGTCTGGATAGATTGAGTAGATTTATTAGGATTGTCTTTGGTTATTTCAACAATAATATTCATTAATTCTATGACGTTAACAGTTTGAATGTTAAGCTGATAACCAATTCTTGCCAATTCTGATTTAAATTCGTAGAACAAGGCAACTTTTTCCTTTCCATTATGGTGGATTGATGAGAATAGACCAGAGATAATATAGCGCAAAATACTCTTCGTTACGTATCCATCTCGTTTCATGTGAAAATTAAAAATATTCATGGCTTGCTTAGTATTTTGGCTCACCATACTTTTGTAAAGATAGCCCTCAGCAACCTTCGAATCAAAATTAATGCCCTTTACTATATTACTCATTTTTAATAATCCATCCGATCCAGATTTCACCAGTGCCCTATGTACAAACCTCATCACATCAAACATTAGGTTATTAAATATATACTGCTTCCCAGTGACAGATTGGATATATTCAAATTCCGGATTGAACATGCCATTATACAAGATATTTAATACCTTGCTGATTTCATCATCATTTAAGTTTGAGAGACATTGAGCAAAGGCACGTATTGAATTATGTAGCTTCGATTTTTCTTCGTATGAAGCCAAAGCATAGATCTTTTGAAAATCATCATTTATTTTCATTTCAAATGAATACGGTAATTTAGGTGTTCTCTCTAATGAAATCAGAGAACGTTTCAAAATACTTCCAAACAAACCTAATATTAAATCTTCTTCAATTATTCTATTCCTTACAATTCCACATCTTGCGATTTCCAATAACACACTCGTGGAGTGTTGAAACTCACCTATTAATTCATGAAACAATTGTGATATTATATTCGGAGGTGTATTGTCATTAGACACGCTACATAGCAATCTCTTCATTATGGGTCTCATTATTTTTGTTTTATTAAATGCTTGAGCTAAAGGTAAAAAATCACCTGAAACTTTTTGATCATTATGCTTAAGATAATCATTTAAAAATTGATGAAATATGTTTAGGTTTTTCTCTTCACTATTTCTTTTATTTAGTTTCTTGACTAAGCGCTTAAAATTATCTTTCGAATCTTGGAAAATCATAAACAAAGCCTCACTGGTCGTATTGATTTGAACGCTATTCTGACAATAAGCGAGAATTTCAAAAAGAGTTTGTGTGTCGTTATTTCTTAACGCAAGATGCATTAGATGGTTATTAATGTGTGGGTTTGCTGCTTTTAAGCGGTGTTTATGCAATTTTTTAAAAAGTTGAAAAATAGTGGAATTCTCACTAGCCTTCATATCCCTCAATATATGTAAGAAATCGTAATCATTCATAATAAATTTATTATTGGCCCTTACGGATTTCACGATAAAGTAGCTTATTCTCTCATTATCATCGTATTCATCATTTCTTGATGCTTCCTTTGAATTGGATAAATAAGAAAATGTAGTTATTCGAGGCATAACTGCGGTTAGCCAACCAGGAACACTCACTACATCTTTAAATGCTAGTATCTCCTTAAAGAAAGGCTCCCAGTTAGGCTGTATGTTGTTTTCCAATGCTGTGTTTATAGTTATGTCAGATTTTCTCTTCATGTATAGTACTCGAGTAAGAGTCTTCATTGAACTGCTCTGGTTTGGATAGTGATTTTCATAAAATGTTTCTATGACGTCAAGTTCTTGTATGTTATCAAATTCTTCTGCCAATGCAATAAACTGGTTGATATCTGTTTTATCAATCTTATAGTTATATGAAATGGTATCAATAATGCTACTTCTTATACTTTGATTGGAAACAAAATTGTGAGCTGATATCAATAATTCATATATGTCAAACGTGAAACTATTCTGATTTTGTAGTTCTTTCACTATTATTTCAACGTATTCTTCAATATCGTTTAAAGTTGTGTCATTACTTAATAATACTTTCCAACATTCATCGAATAAATGGTGAAATGTGAGACGCTTTGCTAACAATATTTTCATCTCAAACTCAAGTGGTACAGTAAGCTTTTCAAACATACTAAGGTATAATATAGGATGAATGGATATAGGATTAAATGTTAGAAGAAGACAAAACCTATTATATGTATCCAATGTCAGTTCTAGTTGTCTTTTAATTTCCTCTTCTAGATGCATGTAGTGATTAAGAAATACATTACTCTCATTGTAGAATAGATCAGAATTTATAGAATCTTTCAGTATCAAAACTTCAGCTATGTGTCTAGATTCTTGCTTTATAAAGTCTTTTAAATATGTCGAAATCTTTCCAGTAATGGTTGGATGGTTAATGCTACTATTATCGTTGAATAATTTGGAATTTTGATCTAATTTCTCAATTGGTACTACTAATGATTGATGGAAGTTCCTTATTCTGGGAACTTTACATCGACTATATCGATATTTCCATATATATCGAATCATATTTCCGCATAGAAAGTAATTTAATCCAGCAGACTTACTCTTCAGATTATTCTTAGAGCTAAAAAATTATTTTATGTGAAGTCTCTCAGCGAGACAAAATGTAAATCGATCATAACTATTATACACAACATTCCTTAAATAGAGCATTACAATTGATTATGGAATGATATGGCACAAGTAATATGGAATTCAGATATAGACGTATACAATCCTCTGGTTATTCCATTACTGGTAGCTAGAAATGTGTCTAAATATTTATCAGTACAAGATTTACTATCTTTCATGTTGGTCTCAAAGAATGCCTACAAGAGTGTCAACGACCCTAAGCTTTGGGTAGCTAAATTGAAAGAAATGGACCTATGGGATTCAGCGGTATCACCTCCTGCTAATTTTAATATTAGAACTGCGGATTTTCTGCTGTTAAATAGCCCTTTGACTTGCTTGGAACAAATTGTAAAATCTACCAAGGTGGCGAAATTCCAAGTTCTTAAGATTTACAGATGCCTACAGGTCTACTACGATGACTTATCGCTGAATGAATCCTACGATAAGTTAAAAATCTTCAAGGACTTTCAAACCCCAGAGGATCAAGCAAAGGTTTTGAGTGCATTATTAAAATTAAACGAAATTGACTATTCTGAATTGACGAGAACAACAACTAGAGATAAGATTATTGCTTTATTCGAAATATTTGAGAATGCATTGCTTAGAGAATTGGAAATTCATTATGACATTCAAGATTATACTAAAACTAGGCGCTTTATTGAAATTTTGGTCGATTTAAATAACGATGTAACATTAATGGATTTCTTTCTTCAGAAATCTATCTTTGATAATGAAGATAATGAATTCTTCAATATTGTCAACTTTAAATCAGATGATTACTTCATAAAAATAAAACTGAATGACTCCTGCGAAGAATCATATATTATAAATGACGACTTCATTGATAAATTTATAGACGATATGGCGGATATTTTTAATAAAGAGGCAGCTATTATAGACAAAATTTTTCCTCTAAAGATCTCAATGATGTATAAAGTATGTGAAGAATTATTATCAAACCAAGTGGCGGAGATATTTATGGCTCTAATCGAAACCTCAAAAAGAAGAGGTATCTATTTGGTATTTGTCCCTATTTTATACGTAAAATTGAATAATGATTTTATTGGAAAATTAAAACCCTGTGAGAATATGGGAGATTCTTATTTAAAGTTAGTGAGACAAATCTTAGATATGCTGTTTGAATCATTTGTAGCAGAGTACATGCGAGAGGAATTATTAGTTTTCAAGTCTAATGCAAATAAAGGTATATTGGATTGGAAGGAATCAGTCTCGAAACGAGAAGCAGAAACAAGTGAGAAAATTTTAAAGCACGTTAAGATAGATGCAAAGAATGACTTTTTGACGAGTTTCAGAAAAGTATTTACTATAAATTCCACTAAAACGAAGGAAAATGACGAAATAGAATTATACTCTGAAACGCAAGCCAAAGCCAAGATTTTATCTGAGAATTTAAAATCATTGAATAAAACCTTTAACCCAGAATTAGTACTTGGGGTTTTGAATGAAGCAAAGATTTCACTTCATAGATTATTGAAATTTAGCGAATTTTCAATTGCTGCAGTGCAATCTGATATATTTGCTTGTGTCCAAGATATCTTTACGAATTTCATTGATATTATCGGTAATGAACATCTCAAGCCCGGCTTCAATAAAGCGCTAATTTATCTACAAACATATAACATTGATGAATTAAATATAAACCTACAAGAAGAATCTTTTATTGAACCGTTGATTATGTTTTTTGAGCTTATCAACATGGCCGATGTTATTATTCAAATGATTGAGATATTTTATAAAGAAGAAATGATTAATCGTAATGTGGTTAAGCACGAGAATTCTATATTAAATCCTTCGTTGCAGGCAAAGAAAAAATTAGAAGGCTTGGTAGACACATATGTAGCCGATGGACTAAATGTTGGTATTGGTTTATTGGCTAAGGAAATAGAAAAAACATTTAAAGAATTTCCTACGGATGCAGATTACAATCCTGGCCCTTCTACTGTCACAGGTATTGGTCCAACTCAATCTGCCCAAAAAGTAATAAAACATTTAGATAATAATATTGATTCATTAGTCAATAGTGCTGATAAATCTATAATTGAAGTTTTTCAACAGGAAATTGCAGAGAGGTTCTTCCAAATCATTGTGAAAAATCTTAAAAAGAGCACAATATCAGAATCTGGGGCCCTTACATTAATTTCTGATTTAAACTTATACCACGATTTCATGCTAACTCATATAAGGTCGAATAAAAAGCTTGTCATTCCACTTTATGAATCCCTTAAAAAAGTTGGCAGTATTTATTTAATTAGTGGGTCTGATTCAAAAGCTTTAGGAAAACTCGTAAGTGACCTTTCAAAATTTAATGGTATTTTTACCCAGGAAGAGGTGTACGAATTTGTTCAAAGGAGAAAGGATTGGTCTTCAATCAAAAGAGACGTAGAAAAAGTCATATATGGCTTTGGATTAGCAGATTGTGCTATTATTTAGGTTTTATGCTACATTGCGTATATATCTGCAATATCTAATTATGAATTTGTAGTCAAAATATGTAACTTTACTAGTTTTATTTTATTATTCGTTGAACATCGAAACCTAATGGACATGACTATATTGAAGAAGGTCTTTTAATATCAATTTCTTAGATTATTTGAAGAAAACTTCTCAAACTCAGACTTTTACCGATTTAGATTTTTTTATCCAAATTATCGAGAAAATTCACTATCAATTAGCATTTCCTTGATTTATTTATATAGTTACGATAGCCATTATTAGTAGGATATAGTAGCTATTCTGATGCTTTATAATTATGTCACCATCTCTTGGTCTCAAACCAATGGTCTGGTGAATTTGCATCTCATATTAATTTTGTGTCACAGAACAAGGGTAAATATTTTTCGATAGAATATTGATCGTTTTGAGATTCAAAATCATTTGTAGGATGCAAATTTTGAAGTACAATCTTTATATAATTATGGTTTGATTAGCCAAAAAAAGATGATACCAGGATTAACCTAAATTATTATATATGATAGAAGTAAACCTCTATTTCAGTTATGGTATAAATAGAAAGTAAAATTATAGGGGAAACTAAGACTTATCTTTCAAGCATTGAATTGTAATTAACAACAAACTTACACCAATTACACCCGAAATCAAATATACTCCCAACAGCTCTCAATTGGTAGATTATTTGAACTGTATATAAATAGGAATAGGTTATTGTGCAACAGATGTAGTCACCTTCCCTGCAATTCGAGATACACACGACTATTCTTTATATACACTCCAATATAAACTTTTGAAGAATTATGTATGTAGGACCTTTAGAAGTAAGTAATTAAGAGTCTAGAGGAGTTTTTAAGGAGATATGTTTCTATATCTCAAAGGTAAAACACGCTATTTCAAGAGTTATGTTGTTTTCCATCGATGCATATCGAGATCATCAATAGAATATGTACGTTCGAAGCCACTTAAATTGCAAGAGGTTCAAAGCTCTAATGAGATGAACTCACATACATTTGAAAGACTTTCCAAAGCTTATAAGCTTTTATTAAGTAACAAGAAACTCAATAATATGGTGTATGATTGTGATAAATTATACGATCTTGAGAAATATTCCCTATTAGAAGATTTGATGCAATACCCAAGAATTAACCAGGATATGATACGATATTTACTCAGAGGCTTCCAGAAGTCTGAGTCCTTAAGACAGATGTTTCTTTCAGACATGAACAATTTAATTAATATGAAAAAATTTGATGTCGTCATGGACGTTTTTGATCATATGAATCAAAATGGATTATTGCATAAAAGAATTCACAGCAGCATACTCTATATAATTAACAACAAAGAAGCATTAAATGAAGATAAACTACATTCATCGTTAGCTAATTTGTTAGTTCTACAGACAGCAATTTCAGGAGAATATATTTTAGCTTCTTCATTTGCTTTGAAATTCAAGAATATTGGCATAAATATCACAGAAAGTACATTGATATTAGTACTTCACACCCTTGCATTGGATAAAAACATTAATTCGTATAATTCATATATAATATTTAAAATTCTTAAAGAGTTTGATTTAAATGTCAATTTGAAAGAAAAGATTCAAATTTTGAAATACTTTCTTGGCGATAGGCTGTCACCATATTTTGCAAACATTTTTCATGACAATTTTTTATCTGAAAATGATAAAAATGAATTGTTTTCACTTAAAGAATACAATGACTACGTATTCGACTTGATATCTATTAACTTTGATTTCGGTAATCATATAAGAGCAATACATCTCTGGAAAAAATTGCATCACAATGCTTTAAAGCCGAATTCTACGTATATCCTGTTAACCAAAAAAATTATACAAAAAATGATCGATTCAAATGACGAAGACTTGAAAAATGTTATAAATATATTACCTCAAACTGGTTTAGTATATGAACAAATTGTTGATATTTTATTAATATATTACGGAAAATATTTGAATAATAAAGAGAAATTCGAATTAGAGTTAAAAAAATTATCTCCTCCTTTAAGAAGACTGACTTTAACCCTGCTTTTTGAAGTATTTCTTTCGCAAAATAATGAAAAAGCAGCAGAAAGAATCCTTCAATCTATATTTAAATCAACGAGTGGCATTAATGAAAGAGAATTTAATAGTATAGTCTTAAAATTAATAAATCAGGGAAATATAAAAGAGGCAATGAGTATGATAAAGCGAACAGATTCAGATATTTCAAGATTAGCATGTACTAGCATTTTGTCAAAGTTATTACGGACCGCAAGGACTGACGAGTTTATGGATAATATTATAGAAGTAATAGGATGCATTCGTAAGGATAGGAATGGTATCTATCAAGAAAGCTTAACTGAAAATGTTATATCGTATGTTTCTAGTAAGGTTAGTAATCGTGCAGCTCGTGGTATCTATTCAAAGATATTAAAGCTTTCATCAGGTAACAATTTGAATATCGAGAGACCTCTTCACATGGAAAAGTATGGGTTACCAGATGAATTAAAATATTTTCTCAGAATTAACAAAGTTAACCATATTGTCTGCTTACGTATCATATTACATCAAGCAATCATTGATGAAGACGAAACTACATTATTATGGAGTATCAATGAAATGAGATTTGCAGGAATGTTATTGCACGATGTCTTGTTAGAACTTCTGCATAATTCAGACTTCATCGAAAAAGTGATGAAGTCTGAATTCTACACATGTAAATAGAGTTATAATAATATTTAGTACGTCCGATTTAGTACGTCTAATTATAAAAGAATCTATATGTACAAGAATTAAGATTTTACAGTAAAAAGAGGGTTTACTTCTTCTTACTGGCCTTTTTATCAAATAATTTACCACCCTTTTGCACCTCTGAAACGTTGTGACCCATTAATTCAATATAATCGTCATTTTCG
Organism: Schwanniomyces capriottii; assembly: GCA_032927745.1. Lineage (NCBI taxonomy): Eukaryota > Fungi > Ascomycota > Pichiomycetes > Serinales > Debaryomycetaceae > Schwanniomyces > Schwanniomyces capriottii. Next base: position 179,764 of record JAVSEF010000012.1, read on the forward strand.
GTAGAAATAGATCCTTCATCAGCTTCAGCATCTGTATTGGCGATTTCTTTCTTAGTGTCAAAAGTAGAAAACTTTTGCTTGAACTTGTTGACCTTACCAGTAGCGTTTGGATCAACAGTAACTAAATCTGATCTGTGTGGATTCCACAATGTGCTGTTTCTTTGATCGTTAATCATTCTAATTTCATCCTTTGGAGCTTGTGATCTTCTCTTGATGACAGAACCATCACTAAGTTCAACCAAAGTATCAAACTGGTGGAAGATAGTAGGTCTGGCTTTCCCAAGCTTAATCTTTCTCATTACTCTTCTACTTGAGAGGTTCACATCTCCTTTCATTGCAATATTTCTTTCAAATGTCCTATAGATAGCCGCATGGCTATGCTTCACTAATCTAATCCCACTAAACATTAAGTTTATTCTATATCTAGACCTTAGTGAAAAATTATAAGCGTTTGTACTATATATTTTTCGCTTTAAATTTTATTTGCGTGCACAACCCAATTCGTTGAATTAAATTTATATATGATCTTCTCTGTATTAAGTTTATTTGATTATTGTCGTGTAATAACTTAGAGTATATACGTTGAAAACTTGAAGTAAGAATGTCATTCTCTACTCAAACACCTACAATTGTTGTTTTAAAGGAGGGAACTGATGCCTCTCAAGGTAAGGGTCAGATTATAAATAATATCAATGCGTGTGTGGCCATCCAAGAGACATTAAAACCAACATTAGGTCCATTTGGATCAGATATCCTTATCGTTTCATCTAACGGAAAAACTACTATTTCAAACGATGGTGCTACTATCTTAAAGCTTTTGGATGTTGTTCATCCTGCAGCAAAAATGTTAGTGGACATCTCTCGTGCACAAGATGCAGAAGTAGGTGACGGTACCACTTCTGTTACCATATTGGCTGGTGAATTTTTAAAAGAAAGCAAATCATTTATAGAAGATGGTATTTCATCACATTTAATTACCAAGGGTCTTAGAAAGGCTTGTGATTTAGCTGTTGAAAAGATTAAAGAGAATGCTTTAGAAATCAAGAAGGATGACGCGACAGAATTCCGTAATTTATTAGAGAGATGTGCTACAACTGCTATGTCATCTAAGCTTATCAGTAAGAACTCCGAATTCTTCACTAGAATGGTTGTAGATGCTGTTTTGAGTTTAGATCAAGATGATTTAGATGAAAACTTGATTGGTATCAAGAAGGTGCCAGGTGGTGCAATGGAAGATTCTATTTTCGTTGATGGAGTCGCGTTTAAAAAGACTTTTTCCTATGCTGGATTTGAACAACAACCTAAAAAATTTACTAATCCTAAGATCTTAAATTTGAATGTGGAATTAGAATTGAAGGCTGAAAAGGATAACGCTGAAGTTAGAGTTGAACAAGTCAAGGACTACCAAGCTATTGTTGATGCCGAATGGCAAATAATTTTTGATAAACTTGAGGCTATAAAAGACACGGGAGCCAACATTGTTTTGTCTAAATTACCAATTGGTGATCTTGCCACTCAATATTTTGCTGATAGAAACATCTTCTGTGCTGGTAGAGTTGCCAGTGAAGATATGGACAGAGTTATCAAGGCTGTTGGTGGTAGTATCCAATCTACTTGTTCTAATCTTGTTGAAGAGGACTTAGGAACTTGCGCCTTATTCGAAGAAGTCCAGATTGGTTCCGAAAGATACAACTTGTTCAAGGGTTGCCCAGAAGCCAAAACATGTACTTTAATATTGAGAGGTGGAGCTGAACAAGTTATTGCCGAAGTTGAAAGATCCTTACATGATGCCATTATGATTGTCAAGAGAGCCGTTACCCACAACTTCATCGTTCCAGGTGGTGGTGCTATTGAAATGGAATTATCCAAATATTTAAGAGACTATGCAAAGACCGTTCCAGGTAAGCAACAGTTGATCATAGCAGCATTTGCCAAGGCCCTAGAAGTTATTCCAAGACAATTATGCGAGAATGCAGGTCTTGACAGCATTGAACTCTTAAACAAGTTGAGAAGTGCCCATGCCAAAGGAGAAGTTGCATACGGTATCGACTTCCAAATGGAAACCATTGGTAATAGCATGAAGAATTTCATATGGGAGCCTTCATTGGTCAAGATAAACGCCATACAATCTGCCACCGAGGCCGCTACATTGTTATTATCAGTCGACGAGACCATTAAGAACGAAGAAGCTGGCCAAGAAGGCGGTAGAGGAAGAGGTGCATATTAGAGCATATGTATATAAATCTTTAATACCAATTGTTTGAATGAGATGCAAAATGTAGTTTGTAGAACAATGTTTGTAGATGACTTCTTGCGCGGCTACACGATTACTATTGTAGCCCAATATTTACACTTTGGGGATGTATTAATATGTCAGGGCTATTGCTGTGAATTAAATTGTATGCTCCAGATGAAATTCCTAGTGTGCGATAATCCATGACACAATGAAAGAATAGAAATTACTGCGAATTACCGATCGCCGACCCAGCCCTGAATCTACTGAAAATACGGGTCCAGCTGGGTTTGTAAACACGACATTGTCAAAGTCATAACAGAGTTTACTGTTTACAATTCCAGCATTGTCATTATATTGACACGCTATGGATAACCCTACTAAATCGCTGTATTTCATGGGAGGTTTCTAGTTGCACTCATCGTGATTCCGGGGGGTTTTGAGAGGCTCAATTTCGACTTAGGCCCCGTCGCTCTCAATCGGATTGAAAGCCAGTCTGGCCACCCACCACGATTTTGACCTAAGGTGCAAACTAGGTGTTAGCCGCCCTTTTATCCCTGACGATATTTTGTTGCTAATGTACTAGAATGGGGGTAACGCTGGATAGATACACCTTACACCAATTTTCAAAAATCAAATACCTGCTTGCACAACTGGCCACCTGTTGTACGCCATCATAGACATCTCTACCACAAGAATCTGGTCTTCTTCCAGCATTGTCTCCATTATATTTTCATTATGCAACTGTACGGGAAAAATATCTGTTAGCTGAAAAGTCCAACGCTGTGTGCAGTGCCAGTTAATTGTATTTCCCCTGCTCATTACATAAGCATCTCCTCCATATACTTTCTATGAAAAATAGTGCGAACAGAGAAACTCGTAGGGAACAATCACCGGCTTCGACTCACAATAGCTGATTCTGTTCACGCACTTTCCGTCCTTCAGAACATTGTGTAGCACTGCGAATGCGAATATTTTCGCGGCATATATCGTGGACTCCCTTTGTTTTGCTGTCAGACATTCATTTAGTATCTATATTTGTTTAGCGCTCAATAGTGGACATACTAGCCCTTTAGGTAGTTACATTACCCTGTCGATACAAACCATCGTCGCTACAGGTAGTCGCTGGCAGCGATGGGGTAGGTTCACCGGTTTGCGCGACTAGTGGTCGCGGTCGCGATTCGCATCCAAACCGCTAACACGAAAACGGTAGCACTTAGACGGCAACGCGTAGTAAGAAGGAGAACATTTTTATATATAGTTAGTTAAGCCTACACATTTTTCTAAAGGAGAGGATTTGTAGTTGGAATTAGCATTGAAGATTTCTCTTTTCCTTGTTGTGACGTTGGCACCAGCACTATTGGAATCAGATAAGTAAAATGCAAGTCCAGCGGGTAAAGAATGATACCAGAAACAAATATGGCCCACCGAAAAACATCAAGGCTAGACCTTACAACATCATTCTAGAGATGTTGGAAAGCAAGGCTAACAAGAAGCTTTTGAGTGAGTACCAGCATGAGGTGGTCGAGACGCTCTCAGACTTGGAGGAGAAGAGCCAAGTGAACCCAGCGATGATAGATCTCCAGCCCGAGGTGCAATGGTTCATGAGACCATTTTTGCTAGATTTTTTGATAGAACTCCACCAGCTGTTCAAGCTCCAACCACAGACGCTCTTTCTATGCATGAACATTATCGACCGCTACTGTGCCAAGAGAATAGTCTTTAAGAGACATTATCAGTTGGTAGGCTGCACTGCGCTTTGGATTGCTGGTAAATATGAAGACAAAAAGAGTAGGGTACCAACGCTTCGTGAGCTCGCCATAATGTGTAGAAACGCATACGACGAAGAGATGTTCATCCAGATGGAAATGCATATATTGGGCACACTTGAGTGGTCATTGAGCCACCCCAATCTAGAGGAATGTTTGCAGTTATCTATTTCAGCAAGTAATATATCCGCTAATATGACTCCGTTCAAATACAACGTGGTTAAAGAAGATTCACAAACCATAACAAATGCATCTAAGGTTTCTGCCGTAACTGCAGTTGCCAGATTTCTTTGTGAATTATCTTTATATGATAGGTTTTTCTTAACAGTACCTACATCTCTCATCTCAATAACTGCCAATCTTATGGCATGTTCTATGTTACAAATTCCTAATGCATCTATTAATTTACAGGAAATGTTCAACAAGTTTCTTAACGATACATCTATTCAAGCTGAATCTGAATATTTTGACGAAGATTTAGAAAATAAAAGGCCAGAAATTTACGGTGCCTTTTTAAGTGGTTTGGATAATAATTCCATCAATAATATAAGAAAGATATGTATCATGTTAATAATCCAATTATCTAAAGTTACCGAGGTTCTTTCACGAAAATACTATGACTTGGGCGTGATTCAAGTCGTTAATAATTTCAATAATAGACTTGGATACATCATCACCAGCATTAATGAAAATTGCTCTAACCTTGAGGAAATATCCGCTACCGATCTTGGAAGATCAAGATTTTGCCAAGTGGCTGATATTCTACTTCATTTGCAAGAACCAGAACAACAAGCTAAACCACAAGATGTACCCTTGACACCACCATCTGCTACGTCTGAATACTCGGTATTTTCTAGTCTGAGACTGCACTCTGTTTGGGAAACACCACAGTCTGCTAATTATCTGCTGGGAAGTTATGAAAGTATGACACCAATGCATGGGTCTGATAGTACTTGGACTTCTCCTATTTCGATGAACAAAATGCATGTGTAGCCATAACCGCTACTAATAGATCAAGCATCTCAGATTCTACAAATTTATTCAATTCGTTATATTAATTTGTAATAATAATTCTAATTAATTCTGAATACTATTAATACTAGTATGTTATGTAACTAATTTATTTATAGGAATTAACACATTAGCTATATATACCTTGTGTGACCATTTGAAACTGATCGTAAAGTCTAGTGTACATGCTACCCAAACTTTTACCTATTAATGAATATTCGACAAAATTCTCTATCTCACTATCAGAGAATTGAAGTTGCAACCTTTGTTTAAGAAGTACACTAGTGTTTTCACCATTTTTAAAACATGGCAAGTTTGATTCTTTCTGCATTAATTCAACAATATTAACTATTTGCTCGCTTTCTTGCCTTAACGCCATAAAACATTTTTTGCATAGTTCTTTGAATTTATTATAGTAAACACTGTCTACACCTCCTAAAAGGTCAACATATTCTGCAGTGAGCTTGAAAGGAGCAGCCTCAAATCCAACACTTCCAGGTGAATTGGAGAGAAGGAAACCAAAATCAATGTGGATTATATGACCCTCATTATCTAACATAATGTTACCGTTATGTCTATCCTTAATTTGTAAAACATAGCAAATAACTGAATAAGAAGCTAAACTGCTTGCAAAATTATTTTGAGCCTGTTTATACTTAGAAGAATCTGGCGAACCATAGATTTTCTCAAAATAATCTTGTAAAGTAAATATACGACCCTTGGCATTCTCACCTTGTTTAATGGATATTTCTGTTAAAGACTTCTTAATAGAATGTATAGAAATTGCATTGGTAATTGTCTCAACTAATCCTGTGTTGGCACTCGTAATCAAAATCTTCATACGTTTTGTCCATGCTCCAACTTTTCTCTTCTTCCAAATACTGGAAATCATAGTAATAAGTTGACAGGCAAATGCTTCTTGAGGTAAATCATCACCATTCTTAGCAATAACTGAACAAAGATCCCAATTCTCCAAATGACCATATATACTCGAACTTCTAATTCTAGCTTTCTTGGTATTCCAGTCTTCACTTAACTTAAAATCATTTTCTAATTTTCTTTCACCAGCATCTTCTCTATCTCCTGTCAACTGGTTCAATTTTTCATAGTCAATAGAATCAAATTGATCTTGCAAAGCAATCATGGAATCTACAATTCTGTTTCTGATCGAAGCAGATTGTTCTGTGCTTGATTTACCGGATGTTTGTAATTGTTGTAACATCACAGATGCAATTCTCATTTGATCTGCAAGTACCTTTGTAGGAATGTCTGGAGTGGTATTTGGGATAGGTGATGCTCTTTTTGTGTTTGTTTCTTCCAATGAGATCTTACTTAGAAGTCTATCTGCACTTTCAGTATTTTTAATTTTATCTAAATCATGACTTGAACTCTTCTGGGATAACATTGGCAAATCACTCAAATCTGCTTCGACATGAATCCCAGCAACTGACAACTCATCTATATTTTCAGAGCTCGTTCTAGCACTCTCTGGTGCTTTTATATCTAATTCAGAAGTTTCAATATCTGTTATACTTTGAGAAGTTATTTCATGTATGTTTTTCTTATTATTTATAATTTTCTGGTTGTGTTCGTTAAATGGATTAAAATCAATTTCATCACTCAAATATTCAATTAGTAATAAGAATGGAACTCTTTCTGCAGAGTTAAGAACACATGCTTCATTAATACTTAATCTAAGAATCTTGTGATACTTCTTATTTTTATTACTAGTTATAGGTAAAAGCTGCGGAATATCGATTTCAGATGGTAGTAAAGATTCATTCAAAATAGATAACTCCGCTCTCAATGCCGATAAACGAGCTTCCTTTGGAACTTGTGAAAGTCTTAGAGAGATATTCTGCAAAGAAATAATAAATTCAGTTTCCTTCTTAGCGTAATTGACCTTTAACATTTTAAGTAATTTATTGTATGATTGATTTTGATTTTGGTTGTTATTAGGTATCCTCTCAGATAGATTCCTATGAACCTGATTTGGATAATTAGCCAAATAAGATTCAGACTCGGTTAAATGCAAGGAAGGCCTGCTAGTTGGGGAATCAGGCCTAGACAAATCTGGCATAGAATGGGAATTAATATTATAATTTTTTGTGCCAGTTGATTCTTTGCGTAAAAACGGTCTCAAAGTTTTCTGACTCTTCTTAGACTTTATGACTGTATTTATCCTCAAATTCTCTTCAACTTCATTATATGTTCTGGTTATATTACGCTTCATTTCGATAGACGTACTTCTCTTTCTATTATCACCATCAATATCGTCATCAGTGGTATAGGCTTCTGAATCATCGGATAAGAAAGACAGTGCAGACCTCCTACCAGATGGTAAGTTGAGAGATGAAGACCTCTGAAGCGGCTTTGACGATTTTCCAAAAGAATTTGATGACTGCGTAACAGGATTTTCATCGTCGGAAACAGAAGATGCTGCAACGTCAGTAGACATTCTTTGGTTCTTCATAGTCAAATTCTTTGTAAGAGTCTTTTGGAAATTTGCTAGTTTAAAAACGAATGATTTCTCTTGCTTTGCTTGGGACTTTATTAACGGCGCAGCATATTCATTAATTGACGGAACTACAATTGACGAGGCTAAAACACCACACAATACCATAGCCGGATGCAAGTTTTCTCTAAATTCTGGTTGCTTGATTATAGGGATATCAGAATTGAACAATAAATTCTGAAGCTTATTGATGAATTTTCTAACTGTCTCAAATGCATACGAGTTGGGGTCGTTTCTCAACTCGAACACATATGCTTGTAAGTTCCAAAAAACAATCATACTAAAATGGGGGTATTTTGCTGAATACTCAAGTATAAACTCTTCTAAAGCCATCGAGTCCGTCTCAAACGTCACCAATATTTGTATAAGCTGAGGAATAATAAACTCAAGCTCATCATAGCCGTATGAACGAAGTCTTTTCACCAACGCATGATGGACACCAATGTTGTCACAACATCTACTTAGGAGACTTATGCATTGAAAAGAATTAAACTCAGGAGACTTAATTTCTTTTAAGATAGTTCCATAGTCAAGATCCAGCATGCTGATTCAATGTATCATTCGTATTTATATAAAATAACTATATGCTAATATTAGTGACAAATATTTGATCCACCAATTCCACGAGTATATGCAGGACTTAACAAATAGTTTGGGAAATCGTAAAGGGTCTTTATCAATGGCTTATAATAAATTCAAAACAATCGACTATAAATTTAATTTAAGGATTAACTAATTAAATACTTACACATTTTATCCAGAAGCTACTCTACAGATTCATTATGCTTCTTGTAAGCAGGAATATAGAATTTCTCTTGCAATTTTTGTCCCGGCAAAATTGGCATAATCTCTTCGACACTCTCTGTGAGCTTTTCTGGAGAGTCTTTCAAGTCAAACTTCTTGTAGATGACGTATTCCAAGTCTAGCAAAGAGTTTTCGTTGGAACGAACAGGTCTAAATAACTTAGGGTGGAATTCCACGCCATCCTCCAATCTCTTTCTCGCAAGTGCACGTTGTTCTTCTTCCACCTTCGATTTCTCCAATGTAGACAATTCGTGGTTTCTTAATCTGAGACCTTCGATAGTAGGAGCCCATAATTTTCTTGATTCGTAATCCAATTGTTCTTCCAAAGGTCTAACTTTAGGTTTGTGATGTATGGCCTTAGAGGTGTCGTAGAACACTTCCTTCTTGCCAGTAGAATTAGTCTTTATATCCATTACTTCATTCCATTTACCGCCGATAGTGTAGAGAACTTCATTTGTGTCGGACTTCTTAATGACACCTTCTATGGCATCGTAAGTACCTCCGATGAAGCCCTTTGTTTTGAATTCAATGTCAGCTTCGTATCCCGTCTTTTCACACTTAATGTACATATGGTCTCCAAGTTCATATCTTAATTTTCCAAAAAGGATACCTCTACAATATACATTTGGTTGCGTGACCACATAGCATTCGTCGTCTCTGTCCCCTAAGGTAACGTGGGCCCAACCCTCCATGAGAGCAGCTGACGAATTCCCTAAAAATTTGGATTTAGGAATAACAATACCATCTACCTTGATCTTCTTCTCTGGAACTACGTAAAAATAAGATGATTTAGGAGGGTGGTGTGATGTTTGTTCAGACAAATAATAAGCTTTATTCTCACCATCCAAATCGTCCCAATAACAATTGAAAACTTCCCCCAAAACTGGGTTCAACGGTTTTTTCACTGCCTTTGGTGCAATATGCCAACTAGCCAAATACCACTTCACAATTAATACGAATCTCTGCAAGTCGTCATCAGTGGCGTTGGCCTCTAATAATATCCCTGGAATCTGGAAGAAATTCGTGATTCTTTCCAACATCGACTTCTTCTCTAAGATGAATGTGGGCAATGTGATCCTCGTCAAGTCCATACCGGGTCTTAGCTGGGCAATTATCCCCATAAGAATTGATTGTCCGTCATTATCTATTTCATCTATATCGTCCGTGTCTTTAGAGAGATCTGGCAGTGTTTTGTCGCCCATTGCCACTACGTCTTCTGTTGATGACGGGGTCTTCAACTTTAACTTCTCAAGCTTCGAAGTTAATCCCATTGTACAGTGTAATTGATGTAAAACGTCCTAATAACTTTCTGTCCTATTCTTATCCAATGTTATATTCCAGTAGTGCGAACGTCCCTGTTTCAGCTAATGGATTGCTTGTGACTCTATAAAGATCTACTAACGGCGTATACTACTTATATTCCAAACAAGATCCCTTACAGCTAACTCGCTTGAGATTTTCCTGGTTATATTGACTTGGATTCAACCAATATCTGCTAGTTCTTTCGGAGTGATTATTAAATCCGAAGCAGCAACGATCCGGGTAAGCCCAGACTTTAGTAATTGTGAGGACCCGAACGTATTTTTACAGAAGGCGTCTCTTAGTTAGTGAAGGATTGTTTAGTTATTAAGATGAGTTACCAGACATACGGCGTAACGCCGCCTATTTCTGTAGCAAATCCCACACCAAAGGAGAACAGTTTGAACGATGCGTTGATCAAAGAATTGAAGGCAAAGGGGTCGTTTGAGAGCGAGGCAGCAACTAAGAAGAGAGTGGAAGTATTGAACATATTGCAAAAACTAGCGGAGGAGTTCGTGTATAAGGTATCGTTAAGCAAGAATATGAGTGAGGGAATGGCCAGAGACGCCGGTGGTAAGATCTTCACTTATGGGTCGTACAGATTGGGAGTGTACGGACCTGGATCCGATATAGATACGCTTGTGGTTGTGCCTAAACACGTCAACAGAAATGATTTTTTTGAAGTATTTGCAGAACTTCTCAGGGGAAGACCAGAGTTGGAGGAGATAGCCCCTGTTCCTGATGCGTTTGTTCCGATCATCATGATAGAATTCAGCGGCATATCGATCGATTTGATTTTTGCTCGATTAGACGTACCGAAAGTGCCTAGAGATCTCACTTTGGACGACAAGAACCTTTTAAGAAATATCGACGAGAAGGATTTGAGATCGTTGAACGGTACCCGTGTGACAGACGAGATCTTGACGTTAGTTCCTAAACCAACAGTTTTCAAACACGCATTGAGATGTATCAAGATGTGGGCACAACAGAGGGCTATTTATTCTAATATGTTTGGGTTCCCTGGTGGTGTTGCATGGGCGATGTTGGTTGCAAGAATATGTCAATTGTACCCTAATGCTGTGAGTGCTGTCATTGTAGAAAAATTTTTCCATATATATTCTCAATGGTCCTGGCCACAACCAGTATTGTTAAAGCAGATTGAGGACGGTCCATTGCAAGTAAGAGTGTGGAATCCAAGACTTTACCCTCATGATCGTCAACATAGAATGCCTGTGATTACACCTGCCTATCCTTCGATGTGTGCTACGCATAATATTACTAATTCTACCCAAAAGGTTATTTTAGAAGAGTTCAAAAGAGGCGTAGATATTATGAATCAAATTAGCATGGGAAAGAAGGTGTGGTCTGATCTTTTAGAAAGACACAATTTCTTTTTCAAATATAAATTTTACTTGTGCGTTGTTGCTGGCACCAAATCAAATAATGAAGAACATACAAAATGGAGTGGTATGGTAGAAAGTAAGCTTAGAATACTAGTTCAGAAGTTAGAAGTAACAGATGGCATTGAAATAGCTCATCCTTATGTCAAGACATTCGAAAATGATTACTATTGTGAAAAATCGAAAGTACAAGAAGTGGTCGATAATTACGGTACTCTTAAAGGTGAAGAAATTACCAAAAATGTCGCATCTTTAAAAGAGGTTGGAGCAGATAAAAATATGGAAACTCATTCAGAAGTTCATTTAACTAAGTTATTTATTGGATTAAACATAGACTTACCTAAAGACGGAGAGAAGAAAAAAAATTTGGATATTCAATATCCTTGCTCTGAATTTTTTAATATTTGCAAAGGCTGGCCAACATTTGATGAAAACATCCATAGCATTCAAATAAAACACGTTAGACTCTACGACTTACCAAATGATGTGTATGTTGAAGGTGAGAAGAGACCAGTTAAGAGTTCAAAGAGAAGAAGATCTACAACTAAAGCTGAGAGTACTAAGAGACCTAAAAGTATTGGCGCTACCCCAGTCGCTAGCAATTAAACAATTTTACATAATGCTTTTAACCTCTTGCATACATACAATTTTGTACATTTGAAAATAGATAATATGTATATTAATTTCATATATTTACAAGTCGCGTAATTCGTAAAGTTATTAGCACCAGAAATTCCATATTCTTTGATAGAGTGGCTTATTCTTAATACTGGCTTGTTCTTCTTCCAATTCAAATTTAAGTAACTCTATATCTGTATTACGTTTACCACTGTCTAAGTCAATTTCTTGCAATGGTATCCATATTTTCCAATTTCTGGAGTAAAGTTTGTGGCAAACGTAAAAGACAAACACTACGATTACACCCAAGTAGTTTTGGAAGAAGCTAGTAGCATCTGGCTTTGAACTATTGACTGGAAATAATGCAACCCAGAATTGACCAATCAAAACTAAAATTAATAAGATGATGGCGTAAATAGAGCCATAAATTCCAGAAACTGATACGAAACTAAGTTCAGAAACTGACCTTCCTTGGGCCCTTAATGCCATTCTGAATCTTAAGTGACAAATATTGATACTAAGCCACAGGAAAATGGATCCTAATCCAGCAACACTCAATAACCATATGAAAATAACACTTTCATTAGAGTAAGCACTTAAAAAACATAAAAGCCCAAATATAGCAGCACATAGAAGACCACCCAATGGTCTACCTTCTCTATCAACATAGCCTAAGAATTTAGGACCTAAACCTTGCATTCCCAAACTTTGGATAGTACGGGAACAACCGTAGACGGCAGAATTACCAACTGAGATAACAGAAATTAATATAACAGCATTAAAGATGGAAGGTAATACGTTAATACCACCATTCTTTATGGCAATAACAAATGGTGATGTTGAAGTAGATGAAGCGCCTAGTAAGTCTTTTGAATCATATGGTACTAATAAACCAATAAATGTAAGTGATAAAAAGTAAAAGAAAAAAATTCTCCAAAAGACTTGCTTAACTGCTTTTGGAAGTATTTTTCTAGGATTAGAAGTTTCAGCAGAAGCTAAACCTACCATTTCACTACCAGCAAGACTGTAAGAAGCAGTAACAAATACGGAAATAACACCTTTGAAACCATTCGAAAATGGGCCAGGATCAACCCAATATTTATTACCCACAAATGTATGGTTTGGACCACCTCCACATACCAAAACAACACCAAGAATAATAAAACCAACAATGGCTACCACCTTGACAATTGCTAAACAAAACTCTGCTTCACCGTAAATCTTAACTCCAAATAAATTGATTACGATGATGAGCACGTAGAAAATCGCTACCCATGCCACTGGGTTTATACTCAGATTCCAGTATTGAACTGACATAGCAGCGGCCACAAGTTCGATTGGTAACACAATAAGCCACATAATACCATAGTTCCAACCTACAGCAAACCCCCATGAGGGATCCACAAATCTGATTGCATAACTAGAAAATGCACCGTTAACTGGATATTCGATACAAAGCTCTCCTAACGCATGAACTGTGCAAAACACCATGGTTCCAACTATACCCCAACCTATCAAAAGGGCAGCAGGGCCCCCAGTACTCAACGATGAACCCAGCCCAATCAAAAGACCGGTACCAACGGATCCACCTATAGCGATCATCTGTAAATGTCTATTTTTCAACGATCTTTTAAGCTTACTGTTGTCATTAATTTCTGAACTTCCTTCTTCATCTGGTTTGAATGAATCTTTGAATGTTTGCCATTTACTTTGTGGCTCTGAGTCTGTATGGTAAAGTATCTCTAAGTCATTCTTGGAGATTTCTTCTTCAAGAGGTTTTCCTGACATCATCGAATTTTCAACTTTAATTTCAGGATATTGACGATTATTTTTTTGATATTTAAACTCTTCACCAGGAGCAAGTTCGATTATTTGTCTTCTAGATGTGTATCGTGGGTATTAGCTTTGAATACTAGCCTTTATATTTAATTTATTAGCCATGAAAAAGTTTCCAAGGTATATTAGCATTTTATACGGCGTTGCAGTATAACAAGAAATGGATCTATCCGGTTAAAGAAGGTGTTTAGCAGAGTTGACAGGCATTTTCTCAAAAGAGTAAGGCCAACGCTTTTTTACACAAAGTCAACCAATTAGTATGTTTAAGTCTGATAGTAATGCTAGTGTGACTAGGGATGTCCACACACTTTTATACCAGAATAGTGAATATTTGTACAACTTCCTGAATTTGTTCTGAGTACTATTCATATTCAGGTTTTGAAGGTATTCAAGTTTGTTATGCTCCCCAAAAAACAGATGGAAATGACTTTATTATGTCCATTATGCTATCGATGTTTACTTGTCTCTCTATAAATGTCACTGGCATTATTGTTAGCATAATGTACTTGTAGTTTCTGTTTCATTATGAATAAATAGACCATATAAGAATCAATTGGTTTTGTGTGAATTTCACCGAAATACTCATCTTTTTCGGAAAGATGCAAAATGTATATTAAATACAAACAACAACCATTTAAAGTCTACAAAAATCCATTTCTGCCAAAGTTAGATTATAATAGAGATAGCATCAAAATTACACTAATATTTTAACTTATTTGCTTCCCTAACACTACACATGTTAGCAATGTAATACACTACTCGGTAAATCGTTGTTGATGCGTCGAGAGATAAACCCCACAAAATAAAGACATAAAAACCTGTTCTAAGTGAACTACTATAAGAGCAAACATAGATAATGAGAATGTTGCATATTGACATGATCTACATGTGTGTAGCAACATCTTTGGCAACCTATTAACCAAATTTATACTTTTCATCGAAATATCCAATAAAATTTTTGGTTGTTCGCATATTATCGCTTAGAGTCGGTAATGTGATCCTCTTGAGCCTCACGAAGGACCCGATTCCACAACTGAAAGAGGGCCAGAGTACACAATAGTTCCACGTAAGCCTACAATTCTTCATGGAATCGAAACTACATACTCTGCTTCTACTATCACACGATGGTCTGCTACAAGATTTTATAAATTAAACAGCATCTATAGTATTCTCGCACACGACGGGTATCCCAATGAAGATACTTGTACCACTACTTACAGTCTATAATATCTACAAAAGGAATAACTAAACACTTATGTTATATGATTCTAGTGATAGATAGGTAAGTAATATCAACATATACTGCAATGATATCACTACCTAGGTACCATTCTCGATCTACCCATAGACTATGACTAGCATCAAGGGGCAAAAAAATATCGATTTTGTGTAACATTGGCAAACATGACGTTGTAGGAAGGGGCCATCAAAGAGAATGTCCAATACAGTGTTTTCATAATTAACTCATACTTCCGGTTCAAAAATCTACGCCATTGAAGAGTTTTGGTCTGTCTGTAAGTCTAAGGTTAAGACCATGGAGTTAACAGTTCGAAGTAAGTTAACACCTCAAGTTAAAGAAGGATGTAGTCAAATATCTATTGAAAGCTTTAGAGGATTTTGTAAGCATGCTTCTGAGAATTTCCAATTATATTTAGAAAGAAAAGCGATCTGGATATTGAAATAAAGAGAATGAAGAAAGGACATATGTTTAAATAACTATAGAACGTCAACTTTAGAGTAAAATTAGTTTAAAGTTAGTAGTAAGTATTCACCATATGGCTGAAAATATTTTTGATATTAGTTTGAGGTATTGTTATTGATGGTATGAATAGTTAAGCATTTTGGTATAAACGATTTCTGACTAAAGGTGTGAGAAATTAAAAACCGATGGTACGAACAATTCCGAACCGGTGGAGTGAGTACAAAATACAAATGATGTACAAAAGGCGTGACATTGCTCTTGAAGACAGATATGCTACATTATCGTCTATAACGGTCAAAGTTGTAACGACAGTTTTTATCGATGTATATAGCAATCATTGGATTTCATGCTCGTGTTACAAATTATTTCTCTCGCTTAATTGAATCTTTCGTATTTATGAAGACTGGCAATCGACTTTAGCAAGTAGCCTCTCTAGTGCCTGTGAACTGTATCTGCTCTGAAGTGTAAAATAAAAGTAGCATACTAACCATTTACCCTGAAGTCCGTGGCCATGTGACTGGACTCATATTTTCGCAGTGATTCAGAAATATCTAAGCATTCAAAAATAAAATATAGTAAAAATTGCTTGTTTCGTAATTACTTGAGGATGGCGTACAGTAGTGAAGACCGTTCAACTCCAAACGTAGGATGGGAGCATAATATGGAATACGAAAATGATAACATGGACTTTGTTCCATCTTTAGAGTTGAATCAGGAGAACATGAATATGTTGAATAATGCCAACAAGATGATATATGAAACAAACCAGAATGACCGTAATATTCCTGAAATGAACAATATGGAGGGATTATTCTCGCCGAACAATTCTAATTTTCAGTTTGGTAATCTCATGTTTGCCAGTCATTCTATTAGTAACTCGTCGTCTCCGTCCACCGTTAAAAGTATCCTTAACATTTCTGGTTCGGAACAACAACAGAAGAGATCTCCCGATACATCGTCGTCAGTTGCAACACACGAGTCAGAGAAAGTACCCACATATAAGCCAAAGACAAAGAAGCAGTTGTTGGATGAACAAGACGCTATATTGATAGCAAGAGATGATTCTGAATTAACTGAGGAGGAATTACAGATGAAGAGAAAGGCACAAAATAGAGCGGCACAAAGAGCATTCAGAGAAAGAAAGGAGACAAAATTAAAAGAACTCGAAGCAAAATTACTTAAAAGTGAAGAGGAGAGACAAAAGCTCATGGAACAGTTAGAGCTCATAAAGAAGCAAAATGTAACGATAGTCACAGAGAACGAAATTTTGAAATCTAAAAGTGACCTGAATGGCCGTAATAATGACCAGCAAGAAGGAGCAAACAGAGGATTTATATTTCCAAAGGATCAAAATCAGTTTATCAAGGGGCTTTTAAGTGATACTCAGCACCACATTGACACATCGCTTGTTAATACAGTATACGATTCCCCTGAAGCTCCCGGAAAGAAGATATTGGCTATTGGGGCAGTATGGGATTACTTACAGATTAAAGCCGAAGAAAGAAACCTTGACAGTCAATCCTTTGATGTTATAGAAATAATGAATAAGCTCAAGGGTAATGAGAGATGCCATGGTTTTGGCCCAGCTTATTCACTTGAGCTTGTGGATGAAATAATAGAAAGTTCGATGCGGTGAGGAATCCTTCAAGGATATTGTGAATAATCTTGACTTCATTTCTTGCTATTTTATATTTACTACAGTTAGGTTTTTTTAGCACTTACGTCTTCTATAATCTAATTAGTTTAGGGGAGGATAATTGAAATAATTATTTATGGAACTATAGTGTAGAATTATTATCTAGAAGCTACAATTATCAATTTATAAATTACTCTACGTGGAACATTCCAGAAAAAGTTGCGACTAAATTGTTCGCTCCTCAAAATTTATATTAATACGAACAGCATTTTCAGAATATTCATCTCATTGTACAATTAAATCACACAAGAGTAAGATGTCTGCCGAAGAATATAAAGCCGAAGGAAATAAATATTTTGCTTCCAAAGATTTTAGCAAAGCTATTGAATTATTCACTAAAGCAATTGAGGCATCCCCAGAACCAAATCATGTTTTGTTCTCTAACCGTTCTGCTTCTTATGCTTCATTGAAGAACTTCACTAAGGCATTAGAAGACGCCGAAGAATGTGTCAAGATCAATAGTACTTGGGCAAAAGGTTATAACCGTGTAGGTTCAGCACACTTTGGTTTAGGAAATTTTGATGATGCAGAACAAAGTTATCAAAAGGCTTTAGAGTTGGATTCTAATAACGCAATGGCTAAGGAAGGATTAAAGAGTGTTCAAAATGCTATAAGTCAAAGAAACCAACAACCAGATTTAGGATTAGGAAACATGTTTTCTGACCCTAATTTAATTACAAAATTAATGAATAACCCAAAAACAAGTGAATTGATGAAGGATCCAGAATTAGTCCAAAAAGTCATGAACATGCAATCTAATCCTAAAGCTAATGTTGGCCAATTATTATCTGATCCAAGAATGATGACTGTTATGGCTGCATTAATGGGAATTGATATGGATATTCCAGATGTCAATGCTCCTAATCCATCTTCTTCTCAAGAAAGTAGCATTCCAAAGAAGGAGGAACCTTCAAAAGATACCACTTCAACTTCCACCGAGCAACCTTCTAATGTTGAAAAAGAAGATGTCGAAATGGAAGAGGCAAAACCTGAAGGTAATTCCAAGGCTGAAGCTGAAGCAGTTAAGGCAGAAGGTAACAAGTTATATAAGCAAAGAAGGTTTGATGAAGCCATAGAGAAGTACAAGCAAGCATGGGAGTTACACCAAGATATAACATTTTTGAATAACCGAGCTGCTGCTGAATTTGAAAAAGGTGACTACGATGAAGCTATTAAAGTTTGTGAAGATGCGATCGAAAAGGGCAGAGAAGTAAGAGCTGATTATAAGATTATTGCCAAGTCATTTGCAAGAATTGGTAATTCCTACTTCAAGAAAAATGATTTACAAAATGCTGCGAAGTATTTTGATAAATCATTGACCGAGCATAGAACTCCAGATATCTTGAATAAATTAAGAGCAACTCAAAAAGAAATTAAAGTTCAAGAAGCTTTAAGTTTAATTGATCCAGGAAAAGCAGAAGAAGCAAGATTAGAAGGTAAGGAATATTTCACGAAGGGTGACTGGCCAAATGCTGTAAAAGCTTATTCTGAAATGATTAAGAGAGCCCCAGAAGATGCCAGAGGTTACTCCAACAGAGCCGCTGCTTTAGCAAAATTGATGTCTTTCCCAGATGCTGTTCAAGATTGTAACAAAGCCATCGAGAAAGATCCTTCTTTTATAAGAGCTTATATAAGGAAGGCGAATGCACAATTAGCAATGAAAGAATATTCACAAGTGATGGAAACCTTACAAGAAGCACGCGAAAAGGATTTATCAGTTGAAGGAAAGAATATTTCTGAAATTGATCAATTATATACTAAAGTCATGTCTCAACGTTTCCAAGCAATTGAAGGAGAAACTCCAGAACAAACCATGGAAAGAGTCTCTAGGGATCCAGAAATTGTTAAGATTTTACAAGATCCAGTTATGCAAGGTATTTTGGGTCAAGCAAGAGAAAATCCTGCTGCTTTACAGGATCACATGAAGAATCCTGAAGTTAGTAAGAAAATTAATATGTTAATTGCAGCTGGTGTTATCAGAACTAGATGATTAATTTTAATTATCATTATGTAATCTTTGATTATATAAGAATTCTAGTATATTATATAAATTATAAATATGTCAAATAATATTAAAGTTATGTACCTAGATTATTATCGTAGAAAAAGTTGGGTAAACTCGTAAAATTTATTCCTGCCAGATTTTGAGAGTAATCCAGAAACATGCCATCAACCATACTTTCAATGTTATTTGGCGATTCAATTGAATTGTAAAAACGATCAATGGAAGGTGTACGAACTCTGCTTGTTTGATTTGAATCAGAAGCAAGCATGTATTTATTTTGAGAATCTTTTAAAGGAACATTCGTTAATGTTGCTGGTGAACGGTCTCCAGTATTAGCAACTGATGATACTGAAGACATGCTTTCTTGTGAATCTTTTATGTTGGAAACGTCGAACCTATGGAATACACGTCTAAACGGAACCTTACTTTTCTTAACTAAAAATTCAGGATAAATATTTGCATAATCATTTAAATGATCTCTAACCTTCTGATTATTTGCCAATAAGTCAACACCTGTCTTTTCTTCAACTATTTTTACTAGAATCCGTAACATCACCCGAGACAGTTGGTCACAAATTAATTCTCTTTGGCTCCCTGAAGTCAATATTGTATCCATTGTTATAGTTGAAAAATATTTACAATTGTATGAGAAGAACGTCATTGATGTTTCAAATAATAACTCTGCATCACCAAAACTTTCTGGGGCATCAGGCTTAAATATAATATTTCCTAATAAATTTAAGAATGAAGAAAAAGGAAAGAACATAATCCAACTAACCCAGGAAGACTCTATACTTGATCTATCCAAACCGTTTACAATATGCAAGATAGTGCGTGCACTGTTTAAAATAATATTTCTGAATGCTGTAAGCTCATTTGAATTTTCGTCATAAAAATAATTGGAGAATTGTATTTTAAAAGGAAGCTTATTAATAACCATTAAATGTGTGAAATAAATTAATTGGAAATTCAAGATATCTTCTTTGCCAGACAATAGTTTGAAATTAGGATCGTTATAAAATACTGGTCGTATCAGAGCGTCCATTTGCTCTGCTAAAGAAAACATTTCATTATTCATAGACTGCAAAGCCGCGATAAGATTTTCAAAAGGAATATGCTGCACCGAAGCACTAAATAGCTCATTGTATGATCGTGCCCTAAGTTCATTCAACTTTAAAGAATGTAAAGAATAATACGGTGGGAACACCAGAGCTTGGATATAGTTCAAAAATCTATTATCTATGGTGTTAATCTGAAAGTTTTCAAACAATAGCGAATTATTATCTTTAGCCGTCAATGTAGAAACATCATCGCTATTTATTATAGGTGGTTTTCCTGCCCTATAACACATTTCCATATCAAAATATTGGCATACCCACCATATTCTTCGTCTGAACACTCCTTCTTCTCTAGATAAGTCTCTGAAGGATTCAAATCTATGAAGACCAATTTCTTGGGCAAAGCGAATAGCAATAGCAATTAAAAAGTTGGCAATATGACAATCTAAAGTATATGTTTCAATATAAATTACAAGAATTAATATAGCTTGTATGGTCCTGATACCTCCACTAATCACTGAAATTCTATGATAAAATGACACTGCATTTCTTAGCATGTCCATTTGAATCAGATACAAGTCTTTGTTATCAATTTTATTAAGGATTTCTTGCCCTTGTCTTGTAAAAGGATTAGTAACCAATGTAGTATGCAAGCCTTTATTTTTATCAAAACTGTACATTGACAAACATAAACACATAGAAACATTCATTATTAATAATTCGCTACTTCTCAAATTTTTCCTCTTGTTACCACTGTAATAAATATTAAACCAACTTTTAATCACTTCAATGTCACAAATAAAGTTAACAAGGAATATTTTATTCAAATACAGCAAGAGATAAAAGGTAACGGCTTTATTCTCAGGAAATTCACCAGAAAAAGGTAATTGGCGAGTTCCAACCTCAGAATCTGTAAAAGATGGTTCCGTGAATATCGATACCAAATGGTTCAAGAGCATGTCACAAATCGAAGGAAAAGTTTCTAAAGGCAAACATACTTCATGATCCCGTAGCGAAAGCTTTCCTTTGATCCATTTCATACTTTCTTCTGAAAAAATATTAAAAGTAGCATGGATTCCAAAATATTGCTCTGCACAATCTACAGTATAGACAGGCTGTGTAGGGTTGTTTGACTCTTCTGAATGAGCTCGGTCATCTTGAGATGCTGTACTAGAATCTGAATCCTCTCTATCTTCCAAAGCATCCATCGCTGCTATTTCTGGTGATCCTATCGAATTGTCGTTATTTACTTTTGTCACAAGAGTAGTTATCAATGATTCCAACTTCATAAGCCTAGACTCCAAATCTTTCATTGTTTGATTTTTCTTTTGACCCAGCGGCTTAGAAAGTCTAGGTTTTCTCTCCGAATTAGATGGATACTCACATTCTTTAGTACCTGATTTACAGTTAGCACATGGTATACCCCCATCACATTTTATCTTTTTTGTTCTGCAGCGAACACAGGCTGTAGATACTCTATTTCGTTTTGCTCCTGTTTCCTTATTCATTTACTCTAAAGTATTTTAAATTACTTATTAAATTCTAGTTAATTACAAAGTACTAAAAACAAATATAATCTTAAGAATTCTAAAGGTTGTTCATCAAGAGAAGTAGATACCATATATACTAACTGCTATCATTGGGTTTGCCATCGCACTATTTCAATTTCTTGGAGTAGTGGAATTCTCAAATTATACGATCGTACCTAATTTTCTAAACACCTAAATTATTATCAAAGAAAAAGTTAGGAAAGTTCGTCATTTGTGAAAGAACCGAGTAGCCTAGGTCCGGATCGTTGTCAATCAATAATTCGTTATATAAATTAGGCGTAGAAGAAGGTGTCGGTACGTTAGGATTTAGTAGATTACTTACAGGCATAGGCGACCTGCTTCCCAGTTCAGTATGACTTGTCAATGGCATTGGCACTCTTCCGTTGGAATGGGGGGAAATACTATTTGTTGGTCGCATCATTGTGTCAGACGTAAAATTCGGTTTAATTTCTCTGTCAAAATCCTCTAGGTTTCGAGCGATTTTGAAAGTATTTGGTGCGTTATAGATATCTGGACACTCTTTTCTTAAACTCTCTATATGTGCCCTTAAATTTAAATCTCTCTCTATTATCAGAATATCCATTTTATATTCATAGGCTTTCACGGCAAATAGTAACATCATTCTTAATATCAAACTCACTACTATCAATCCCAGAAAATGCTTACGAACTGACTCTTTCAGAGTCCATTTCAGGTGACACTCAAGAATGCTTATTGAAAAGGCTTTAAGAATTTGAATATCGTTGAAAGTATTAGGTAGTTCTGGATGATTAATGCACGAAGAGCATAAAGCCATATATCCCGTAATTGAGTGGAATAAGGAATAGTGATAAAACGAGAAAGAGGTGCTATCTCGGGTCCAAGCTTTATTTAGCATTAAAATGGTTCTTGCTGCATTCAATGTGTAGTCTCTATACTTGGCAGTTTCATTAGGATTCTTAAAGAAGCTAGTGTCATCAAGTAGGGATGGTACTCTGTTTATTATGATCAAGTTTGAAAAAAAAGTTAAATGTATTTTTAAAATGTAGGTTCTTTCCTCTGCACTCAAAAGTTCCAGTAATTCATGATAATCAGGATCATTTTGAAGTATGGGCCGATCATCAAAATTCATTGAATGTGCCAATTTGAACATTTCGTAATTCAAATCATCAAGAGTCTTGAAAACCTCACCAGTAGATTTATTCTTTGTATTCGCTGAAAATAATTCTGAATAACTTCTAAATCTGATTCTTTCTAATAATTGAAAATAATAGTTGTAGTAAATAAAATTGTTCTTAGAGAAGAGTCCTACTGTATGCTGCATCTTCGAATTATTCATATGTGATACATATGTGACATATATCATATCATCCATTGAAGGCGACGTATCAAACACACTTTGGTGAGGGGGTTTACCAGTTCTAAAGCTAATCTCAATGTCAAGAAATGTACATGTTGTCCAAACAGCCAACCTCTTTTCTGACTCAAGCCGGGAAAGTTTACTATAGCTTTCTATTCTGTGCATACCTAATGATTGTGCAATTCTCATAGCAACTGAAATAAGTGTAAAACTAACAAAAGTAAAAGTATGGTTTGATTCAATATAAATTATTAAAAATAATATTCCTTGAATGGTAAGTAAGCCTTCATGAATTAAAGAAACACTATGATAATAGTATGTGGCCTTATTAAAAAGGTCATTGTGTAATCTTAACAAATCATCAGCAGACATCAGATCTATAAATCTAGATGTGCCAGTAGACGAAACTGGAGTAGAAGTTTTAGAGCTTAAACTCTCATCAATCTGACAACAAATACAAATGGCCAAGGCCATCGACATTAGTAATAATTCAGAAGGTCTAAACTTCTTCTTCTTATGTTGATAATATTCTTCAAACAATCTTAGCACAAACTCCTTCTCACAAATATTTTCTAGCATACTAGTAGAAAACTGTGCATCAATGCATGTAAAAACGAATTCTGAATTTTTTGGAAACGGACTCTCAAATATATTTATATATTCTCTTTTTGTTAACTTTGGAGGGTTTAACCATCTGTCGATAAAAGAATGCATATTCAAATGAACAACACGGGGAAGATTCTTAATACCATTCACCAAGTATGCATCATTAGGGGAAAGTGCATTTTCAATCCATTTCATAGATTTATCTGAAAAAATACTTATAATACAATGAGCCCCTATGAATTGATCATTTTTACAATCCTCTAAAATATTTTCGTCCTTAGGTTGAATTGCAGGAGCATGATCTTGTTGCAATTCACTGCAAGAAAGTGTTCTATTCAAATGCTCTTCATATTTAGACGAACCATTTATACCGATCGAGTTAACTAAACTTGATTTATCATTTGAAGCACTAGAAACTTTTTTTTCATCAACATTATCATCTTTTTTATTAACTAGATTTACAATTAAATCTTCTAGTCTCGAAAGTCTATTTGATAGGTTACTTACGTTTTTGATAGGTTTATCCTTAGAAATACTCTCTAAAATTTCCTTCTTAGTCCTTCTTCTTAACCTTTCAGTATAGTTGCAATCAGCCTTCGGATTATTTATACAATTCAGACAAGGCTGCTCGCCGTCACATTTAATTTTCTTTTGACGACAGCTATTACATGCTAGTCTTGTCCTTGTTTTCGTATACAGATCGTTCACGTTAATATTGCTTTCATTAACTTCGTAAGACATTATTAGTTTTATCCTATTTCTTTCACACCATGTATTCTAGAAACATAAAAAACTCTTCAACTCGAGAATGATTTTATCTTTGCCAATATAAAATATAAAATATAAAATCAGTAAATCAAGATTATAAATAAACACAAACACAACAGCTTCTTAAAGGTTATCTCCAACTTTTGTATATGTACTATGATTAGTTATGTTTCAAGGTTATTCATCATTAATATCTCGGCTTGTGATATGATTTACATCCGGAGAGTTGTCCTGCACGTAAAACGTTAACATTACAGGTCAGGCTATTCTAAAGAGAAAATGAAGATATACTATATGAAATGGACTAAAGAGTTGATCTCAATAGTACAAAACTGGAAGATGCCTTCTAAATTAAAGAGGCAATCGATGGCTCTCATCTGACAATTGCGAATGGGTACAAACCTCAGTGCCGCTTAAGAAGCCAAGTCAAAAACGAAGTAAAATTAAGAAAGTACCTTAAGACTATTTTTTACGTTGATTAAATAGTAAGTGGTTCATAATTTAAAAACTAGAAACTAGAATTTCATGTCATTATTAACCACTAACCTAGTATATTTTAAAACTTGGTAGTTTAAAAATGGGGAAACTAACTACAATTTCCCCAGCTTATTTTTTCTCCATAGGACTGTATCAGCATTGCAAATCAAGCTGGATCAACCGCTCTGTGTGATCTGAGCTATGCGAGAAATCTCTTACAGTTTATAATACGGGCCGAAGCTACAATATCCGAAAAGAAAGTTATGTCACAAAACCACCTTGATCTGAAAGGTCGTGCACGGACCCGAATGGTTTTCGAATATCAACGAAATTCAATCGACGGCTACCATTAAGACTAATACGACAAGAATTAAGATGGTTGCTAGAAACCCTATATTTGTATCTAAAGAGGATGCGAATTTCAGCGAAGCTTTGAAATTATATGACCAAAAGCAGTACAAAAAGGCATTGAAATTGGTTGAAGCAAATTTGAAGAAGAATTCAAACCACTCTGAATCATTAGCGCTTAAAGGTTGTATTAATTACCACATTGGAAACCTTTCTGAAGCCGAGCCTTACATTTCCAAGGCATTGAAGAAGGAGCCTAATAATTATCTAGTTGACCATTTAGCTGGTATTTACTATAAGGCTGTTGAAAATTATCCTGCTGCAGCAAAATGGATGAAAGCTGCCACCGACAACGGATCTCCAAACAAGCAAATCTTAAGGGACTTATCACTCATGCAAACCCAAATCAGAGACTACAAAAATTTAGTAGATTCCAGACAAGCATACTTAGAAACCCAACCGGGCTACAGAGCAAATTGGACTGCTGCTGCAGTCGCTCATCATTTGAATAAGGATTATAAAGCAGCTATATCTACATTAACCAAAATTGAAGAAACGATCAAGAATTATTTGACCGATGCTGATAGGTATGAGCAAAGTGAATGTGTTTTGTATAAAAATTCTATTATTGGTGAATCCGGCGACTTCGAAAAGGCGTTGGATACTTTGAATGCAGACGACTCTGAAATTAAGGACAAATTGTCGGTTTTAGAATACCGTGCAAAGTATTTGTTATTGTTGGGACGTAAAAAGGAAGCTTCCTCAGTTTATCGTCAGTTATTACAGAGAAATTCCGACAATGTTTCCTATTATCATCTTTTGGAAACCTCGTTAGAGTCCACTAGCAAACCTTTGGAAGTTAGAGTTAAATTATATGAAAAACTTGCAAAGTTTTATCCTAAATCAGAACCTCCCAAGTTTTTGCCTTTGACATTTTTACCTGCATCACATTCTGTATTTGAAGAAAAGGTTAAGGAATACATCTTACCCTTATTACAAAGAGGTGTTCCAGCTACTTTTGTCAATGTTAAGCCATTGTATAAAAATAAGTCTAAAATGAAAGTCATTCAAAAAGTTGTCAATGAATTTTATGAAAATGAAACTCAGAATTTCAATCCTACTGTTTTAGTTTGGACTAAGTATTTCTTCGCACAACATTATTTGTATTTGAAGAATTATGAATTAGCTTCTAAACATATTGATGAAGCGTTAATTCATTCTCCTACGCTTGTAGAATTATATATAATTAAAGCCAGGATTTTGAAGCATTTGGGACAAGTTGAAATGGCCGCTGAAACAATGGATGAAGGTCGTAAATTAGATTTACAAGATAGATTTATTAATTCAAAGACAACAAAATATTTGTTAAGAGCCAATAAGGTGGACAAAGCAATTAGTTGTATTTCCTTGTT
Source organism: Schwanniomyces capriottii (assembly GCA_032927745.1). NCBI lineage: Eukaryota > Fungi > Ascomycota > Pichiomycetes > Serinales > Debaryomycetaceae > Schwanniomyces > Schwanniomyces capriottii. The sequence goes on from JAVSEF010000012.1 coordinate 206,210, forward strand.
TACAAAGTTGGATGAAGATTCTGTCAATGGATGTAAAGACTTACATTTGATGCAAGTCAATTGGGTCTTAATTGAAAGTGCTGAGGCATATTCTAGATTGTATCACCAATATGAGGAAAAGTTGTCTGAGCATCAGAAGAAAGAATCATTATCTGACGAAGAAAAGTTTGTAGAATCAGAATTAATCGAAAACATTGAATTATATAAAGGTTTGGCATTAAAGAGGTTCCACGGAGTTTTGAAAATTTTCAAAATCTTCTTTAATGACCAATACGATTTCCATAGTTATTGTATGAGACGTGGTACTCCTAGAGATTACATTCAAACATTAACTTGGGAAGATAAGATTCATTCCACTCCTATTTACACAAGGGTTCTCAAGGGGTTATATGAGATTTATTTTGAACTTTATGAGCAGCAACTACAAAACAAGGCTAGAGAACCAGACAACAAACCGAAGAAGAACAACAAGAAACAAAAGAAAGCAAAGAGCCAAATTCTTAAGAAAAAGAGTGATCTTATTGCTAAAGTGGAATCAGTAAAAGAGGACAGCGATCCATTGGGCGCAAAATTATTAGCTGATTTGGTTAATAATAGCAATGGTGACATTATTGACAATTTATTTGATTTATTTAAACCATTAAGTGAAGAAGGAAAGGGTTTAAGATTGACTTGGGAAGTATTGTTTGAAATTCATTTAATAAAGGCTAAATATGTTTTGGCATTACAATCTCTAAAGAATTTGGACAAAATCATTAATTCTAATGCTAAAAACAATGACGAAATTGACAAAAAGATCGTTAAATTATGGAATGTTTGTGGCTCTGATGAAGAGGCAAATGTTGCAATTAAAAAGGTTGTTGAAAAAGGGTTGTCGACTGCTTTTCCTAGATTCGAAGAATTGACCAAACAAGCCTAAGAATTTACATCAAATAGAAATATAGAATATAGACAATTGTATTCGGTAATATCTATGTAATTAATTATGAAAGCCAACTGTCAACTTGACTTCTAGCAACAGAGCTTGCTAAACTTAATGTCTGTTGCCCCATTGGAAAGTAACTAACAGTATACCACGTAGCACTTAATAATTGGATAACTGCAAATACAATTGACAACAAGGTGCTTTTTAATGACATGCAACTGATCAATGTCATAATTATACTCGTTACAAACACGACGGTGAAAACCAATCTAGTTGACAGGAACAAATGTTCCATGTAGCTTTTAAATCCTTGTAAAACACCAAAACTTACCAAGAAGAATATAGAACCCAAGGACCAAAGAAAGGCAAATTTCTTTGGTCTAATTGCCAAGATAGGAAACAAAAAGATACAAATTAAATAGCACGATATTGATCCTGCAAATGTCAAACCAAATATTAACATTCTATCCCATCTAGATAGTTCAAAATAACCTGGATTGGAAGTTACGTAGTTCTCATCGTCTTCTAAGTAAATTGAACTATTTCTGAATGGATTTAACTTTTGAAGTTTTGTCTTGAACGAATTGGAATTAGCGGATTCTGTAACTGGTGGTGGCAATGGTGCCCCATCATCTTGACTAAGTGGATTGTAGTTATTACTTTTTTTAAATGCCTTAAAGAAACTCATATTTGCATAACTGTGTATTTGATAGTAGTTTTAGAAACACCCCAGATTTTCGTCTCGACTACTTCCCTTCAGCCTGTGTCGTCATTTCAGATTTTTAGATCATCTTCCACCAGCCCGCTAAGTCTTCTTACTTAGACCCTGATAGGATATGAAACGACTACCGAAAATATTGCTCAAACGGCCTACTATTATCTCTTCGGATCAGATAGTAGTTGTTAGCTTTTCAAATTTACTCATCCGGTGATTTGGTTCAATTTAGATGACCATAGTTTTTCTCTACAGTATCTAATAATACTTGTGCAATAAGAGCTATTTAAAAATACTACACACATGGCTTTTTATCCAGACTAGGGGCCATACACTAAATGTCGTATCAACGGCATAAGACAAAATACGACTCACTTGTTATTTTTAAGTAGTTCCTCTGTAATTAAAAAATCAAGATGACACCAAAGATTTGAGCATAGATGATTTAAGTTTTCTTTTAGAGATCAGTTTTTGCCTGTTATATCTAATTTATATACCATTATATATAAATATATTACTGTTTTCTGGTTAAATAACCTCTGAGAGTTCATCTAAATAAGAATTAAGGACTAAATCTAACTTAAAGGTCCGTAAGTTTCCTAACTTGGTAGTATGGTAGCGCCGCATCACCATGCTTAAATTCATGGATATTACTAGTGTTTATAGGTGTTATTGCTATCTCCGTAGACATTCTCTTTCCGCCGCCCTGATCGCCTGGTTTCGTATGGACGTTTTCCAACCACGATTGGTTCATTGATACCCCCAATATTTCCATCGTCTCTACATCATAAGCAGCATAGAATAGTTGCTGTCCGAGGTTAATAGTTGGCATAGTCATATTTGACGGTGTGTAGTCTCCAGTGTCCTCGCAGTGCTCAATCACTGCCTGCGCTAAAGCCTCTGCACCTCCATTTATATATATTTCCTTAAAGTAATCTGATGTGTAGTTGCCACAATCTAATGTTACGACAAATCTAACTAAAATGTGAAAAATATCCAGTTCATATTTAAGCCTAGTAGTAGTACTTTCCTTCGTATACTTAGGTATATTGATTCATTTGAAGGACTTCTTTATCTTAAAGAGTTCATCTTTTGTATCAATCGCGCTAATAAATTTCGCCTTCGTCTTCCTAATAATAATCTAGCTGAAACCAAAGATGATATTAAGTCGTCGGTTACTACAACTAGGAACTAGGCAAAGACAAGGTACTTTATACAGCTATAGAGGAATAAAGTCTTTAGCTCCTTTGTCCTATCCGAGAAATAATACTAGATACGCTAAAGAGATACTGGAAGAAGAAGTGAAGAGATACAAAGAACAACAAAATTATAGACAGAATGAGTACTATTACCAAACCAAACCATCAACAGACTCTCATCGCTATTCCGAAGACCCATCATCGTTTAGAACTGTTTTTAACGATCCTCCAAACAACAATGGAATAATTACTCATCAAGACGGTATTTTTGATATATTGAAAGAACCAACCTTAGTCATCGAAAGACAATTGGAAATGATGAATGTTTTTTTGGGGTTCGAACAGGCCAACAAATACAAAATTATGAATTCTTTGGGTGAACAGGTCGGTTTTATGGAAGAAGAAGATATTGGATTGCTAAAAGTTTTAGGAAGACAATTTTTCAAGTTGCATAGACCTTTTAAGTTGAAGGTATATAATAACCATGGTGATTTATTGATGATGATTAAGAGACCATTTTCTTTTATAAACTCGCATATTAAATGCTACTTACCTGGATATGACAATAATGGTGAATTGATGTATGAAGAAATTGGTGAGTCGATCCAATCATGGCATTTATGGAGAAGGAGGTATAACTTATTCAAGTTAGAAGATGAAACAACTAATGATTATGAGCAATATGGAGCAATAGATGCTCCATTCTTATCCTTTGACTTCCCAGTTACTAATGAGAATGGCGACGTGATTGCATCTGTCGATAGAAACTGGGTTGGTTTAGGAAGAGAATTGTTTACAGACACTGGTGTATATATTATTCGTATGGATCCAGCAAGCTTTGCTGGGTTAGGTCACTTGTACCCTTCTGTTGCTGGTCCCTTAACTTTAGATCAAAGAGCTATCTTGCTAGGCAACGCTGTTAGTATTGATTTCGATTACTTCTCTAGACATAGCAGAGGACCAGGTGGTGGATTCTTAAGCTTTGGAAGCTATGAGTGATAAATATACTATCTACTAATTACTATTTAACAAAAGACCTATTTATAATTTCGGCCTTGCTGCCTTGCAAATCTTTGTAGACCCTTTTTTCTAGCCTCTTTTATTAATTGATCCCATTCTTCATCACTGTGATCTTTACTGATGTTTTTAAGCATTTCAATAACCAATCCCATATAATCATGTACTCTTTTCTCATTATCATCCTTCCACGATTCTCTTTTTGACTGCTCAGATTCGCAAGAAAACTTGTCACCAATCTTTTTATAATACTCTAGCTTATTTATCGTCACGCCTAATAAAGAGAATCTCAATTCACCTGGAAACATGGAAACTCTTCTGCCCAAAACTTCTGGTAACTTAATACAGAAGTCATCATCTGTTTCACATTTGATATGTTTAATTGGGTATTGTCTTAACCCATCAAGTTCATAAATATGTCCATTAATTCTTATGTATGCAACAAAATGGAAAACTTCATTATTATCCTCATCGAATAAATTTGACTTAGGCTTTTCTTCGTCAACAAAGAAAGAGGGAGGTGAGAAGGAGTTGTGAACAGTTCTGATTAAATCACTATTGGATATCGTCTCTCCAATCATCATTCCATCAAACCCTTTGACAAATGACCGGAAGTTAGCCAAATCATCACCAATCTGTTCATCTTCCAATTTGTTCATTAGAATATTAAGAACTGCTTGAGTAGCGCAAGCATTCTGAATAGTTTGGTTTGCAAAAAAAATACCATGGTCCTGATAATCCTTATCATAATCACCATCTACAGGTTGATTTCCGTTTATATAGCCTTTAGTGTATTTGAACAAGAAAACAACCCCATAAAGTGGCTTCATCGTTTCGAGAAATTCTGTATCGAACGAATATAAATCATCGAATTGTACGTTCTTAACGTTAAGCTTCTCAACTAGCTCAGTAAAAACACCCTAGAATATTAGTAGATGATCCAGGAAAGTTCATCTTCAGTGTACATACGGCATCAGAGTCGATTAAATTCCAGCCACTATCCATTATTGATAATGATAATGAATTCAATAAGATAAATCTGAATCTGATATTGCGCGGCACTTCAACGAACCTCATCGTTTTATCTCCTCCAAAGTGTACCTATACTATTTTGTTCCACTCGTCTATATGTATATCATGAGTTCAGTTGTATGAATGAACTTCTGAGCCTATCACAAGCCTAGTTAGACTATCTTTGTTTTTCCTGTTAAAGAGGTTGAGTAGTCAGAACTTCTCCAATTGTAATATGAAAAGTGAGCAGTTCTATTCTATTCTATTCAATTCAAAAGTAAAGAGGCCACTTCATATGAGTTCTCATACAACATTCATAGCGCATTGGACCCCTTTGCCCTCCATAGAATCTTGTATGGGTGTGGAATAGTTGCAAACACATAAATCTAGAGGTAGTGTAGAACCGATAAAATGGTTTGAAAGTGAGGCCCTGGAAATATGAACAAGTAGCCAAAAAATCAGAAAGCGACAATCAGTTATTACGATTATAAACATAATAGAATGTCTTTTGAGCCATCATACGAGTATTACTCGAGAATTTTCAGTTTAGAGTCTACCCCAATTGAAGCTAGTAGTCTAAGCGAATATTCTACCATATTTACTATTCTCTTAGTTTTGACAGGTATGTGCATTTCAAGATTAGAGACGATATCCAGTTATATACACATACAATTGGATGATTGATCTACGTGTCAATACTTATTCCAGCTAGTTAACTAACATATTAAGCATTCATATCATTATCAATGGCATTATTAACCGATAAAAGATTCTCCTCTCCTATGACATTCTTTACGCGTGCTTTGATTGCCTCCTTATCAATTGGACTAGGCTCCATCTATGTTGCTAACTTTGTGGGTGTTTATATCTGAATGTCATGCTAAAATTTACAAACTAGGAAATTACCTTCGTTAGACTTTCAATTCACCATAGTTTAATTATGAAACTTTTTTACACGGTTCTCTGACATAAGAACAAGTCATCGATCTGATGCTATTTTCTATGGCTGGACCTTGTACTTGTGGTTCATAGAAGATTTTATTAGAAGATTCTCATTTTGAAAGGCTTTCTATCTGATTAATGTATGTCACACTGGCAATATTCGGCATTTGGTTTTACATATATAAATATATACTAAATTATTACTGTAATAATACATTTGTAACGCTTCTCTTGTAATCTATTATAAATTAATCGTCCTAAATAGTTGCAAACTTCATTTACCTAGATCGGATAACTCAGCGTTCTCGGCCCTCAATAAATTTGAAAGATTTTGGATTTTTTCAATTACGTTTAATAGATGCAAAAGGGAATATGTATATTTGGAATTATATTGTCTTGTTAGTTCAAGTTGCGACTATAGCTCTTGCTAGACCTCTGGGTGATGAGTACGCAAAAGATCCAAATATCTTTGAGCTTACTTCATCGAATTTTGACAAAGTGGTCCACAATTCAAACTACACTACTATTGTTAAGTTCTACGCCCCTTGGTGTGGATATTGCCAGCAATTGAAGCCAATATACCAGAAGTTAGGTAAATTTATTCACGAGGATAGTAAATATGCTGTGAATGTTGCTGCGGTCAATTGCGATAAAGACTATAATAAGCAGTTGTGTTCCCTGTACCAAGTAACCGGTTTTCCAAGTTTAATGGTGTTCAGGCCTCCTAAATATGACCCAAAGAAAACATCATCTAAGAGTAGACACGCTGTTGAAACGTATAACGGTACCAGAACATTGAAGGCAATGGTTTCATTTTTGACGTCCAGAATCAAGAATTACGTGAAGAAGTTCCCGTCTTTAGACAGTAATGGGCTAAAGAATTGGTTGGAAATGGAAACAGATATGCAAAAAGTTCTCTTAATTACTAGTTCTATTCAGTTGAATCCATTGTATAAATCGTTAGCCGTTGACTTCCTTGATTCTACCAAATTTGGAATGGTGTCTACAAATTCCTTAAATGATGCTATTGAAGTTAACAACTCAGAAATACAAATTCCTAAGGGTGACCTTCCAATGCTATTAATATATAAAAATGGAGAATTCACTAAATTTGAATCTGAGAAATTAAACGATAAATCAAAAATCACCAAATGGATAATAGAACTAAACGGCTTACAACCTTCAGAGGGGCCCTTTTCAAAAATTGGAAAGAAATACGAAAAATACAGATTTGGCAAAAAATCCAAGTCAATCCATGACGAATTATAGATCTATAGTGCTTTAAATAAAACTACTTAGACTTTACCCAAATTGTCTATCATATCCATTAACGAGTCTAAGTCGTCATTTTCTTTCTTCTCTTCCACTGCAGCATTACTAACATTGTGAATCCAATTAGTGACTTGCTCAACTAAAGGTTTAGAGTTAGGAACAAAGTGCCCACCAGGATGTTTTAAAATGTCAGAGCTCGATTTTGTAGCCTCGTATAATGCTAAGATCTTTGATTCGTCAACAACAGTATCTAATTCACCGTAAACATGTAATAACTTTACGGGATCAGTATTAGCTGATGATGGATAATAGTCCTCATATTGTTGATTACCAGATTTAGCTGAAGTGTCCAATCTAAAACCAGCATATAATACTGAGAACTTTAAAGTATCAATGTCAAACAACTCTTTAAATTTATGAATAATAAGACCACCAAAAGCAGCACCTTGTGAAAAACCTATAACTCCAACTATTGGTAATTCCATTTCTTCCTTTGGTGCCTGTTTTTCTTCTTCATTCTCTGAAATAAATTTACCCTTAGAGATGTAATTATTTATGGTTTCTATAGCATCGGTAATATCAATTTCATTATTACCTGTGGTCTTCTTAGTCCACCATGATCTGTAGTTCGTTTCTTCTTCTTCAGTGCTGCCAACAGAACTGAACTTTGAAAAGGAATCAATACTTGATAAATCTGCTGGACTTAACTTCAAAGGTCCCTCGAGATATACAGGAAAATAGTCCATCTTCATCAACTTTTTTCTCAACGCTGAAGTCTTAGCATAGAATATTGAAGATGACTGAGTGTATCCATGAAGGAAGATGATCCTTCCCTTTAATGCTGTACTTTGCTTTGGTGGCATCTCTATATCTATAATATATTTTGAAAAAGAAAAAAAACTTAATAATGAAAGATAGCGAGATCTGTATCTTGGAAATGAAAAGATAGCGAGATATTTATTATCAGGAATATAATTATCATGAATACTTAATATTTTTTCATTCTATTAATTAGAACTTATATTCATAATTATGAAATTCCACAGCTCTTCTAAAAATCATCTACACCCTGTTGAATAAATATATTATTTTATTTTAATAATAAATATTCTAAAATAGCAAATGAACATATATAGGTTTCTATAATGCTTTTTGTAAGTCTAAAATGCTTCTGATTATAATAATTTTGGATTTATCACTATTATCCCCATTACCATAAAATTCTTTAAAATCATTCTTTTTTCTTAACTTCTCCAATTCTTTATCTTCTTCAACAAAATGAACCACTGTACCAAAGCCAAGCTCATGGGCAGCTTTCACATTGATCTCACTATCATCAACAAATGACTGGCTGGCCATAGCAGATAGGTTTTCGTATTCTATTTGAGTTAAACGCAAAAAATCCTTGAAATACTTTGGCATTGGCTTGCAAATTATAGGAAACTTGGAATAATCACAATAAGTCAACCCATCAAATAAATCTCCTATTCCAAGAAATGAGATGACCCTTAAGGCATGGTTCTTGTAGGCGTTGGTAACTAACCAAAAATAATCATAGTCTTTCTTTAGGGATATGAGCATATTTCTTAAATCCAAGTCATATGATAAAACAGAGTTGAGATCTAATGCATCATCTACCTTGGAATTATATTCCAATGCATCCACCTGGTGATTTCTAACCAAGCCTTCGATAGCTAACCCGTAAGTCTTGTAATAATTCATGTGCAAATTATGGGCTTCTTCGTCGTTCAACTCCAAGTTGTCTTTAAAATATTTATGAATTTTTACTTGCATCAAGTCATGAATCTTAGTAGAACGTTGATACAAACAGTTATCAATATCAAAGTAGAATATTCTTTTATTTTGTAACTGGGATCGTAATGGTCCAAATCCGAAGGGCAACTCTACCGAGTTACCAACTTTACTGTCTTGGATTTCAGGATTTTGATATACAAAAGGCTTAATGTTTCTTGTTTCTGCAACGGTCATGTTAATAGTTAATAGTTTTATTTGAATAAATATAATATAAAAGAATAGATAGTATGACTTTAATTCCACGGGTATGATTCACAATGTGAAGATCGTAGTTATATACACTACTATGAATAAAAGTACTCCGTGTCTTGAGAACCAACCTCTTTGTTCAACTGCTTATGAAGTAGATTTATAACATGGTATGAAGATGTAGTATATTTGATCATCTCATCCTTATAGTACAACTGACTTCCATTTAAATTGAGAACACCGGCAAGCTCCAACTGATTATATAATTTTATTTCAACCTTGCTTATAATAGTAGCTAGATCCTTCAAGGTGGATCTAAAATTCCCCCCTTCACCATTTCCTTTGGAAATTAGAAGAGACCTCTGATAGTACTGATAAAATAAACTCTGGAAATGTAATAATTTGTAGTAAGTCAGATAAATTTGATTCACCGAGGATATGCAATGTTTTGAAGAAAATGTCTTGAGATCAACAAGTTCAAGATCTTCAAGAAATAATTTTAATGAGTTGACTATGTAATTGCTATCCTTGCCCAAGGAGAAGCTACATTCTATTATCGTAGGATTGATCAACAAGGAAAAGCTTAGAAGAGATACAACCTTCGCACTGTCGTTTTCATTACAAGAAGATTGTAATACATTTAAAACATGGAAACAAAGCTCATGCGTTTTCTTGTTTAGTTTGTACGGAACATTATTATACTTGTAAGCAGTAAGCGACGAATCAACCATATTTTTAATTTCGGAAACTAGTGTATAGAAGTTCTTATCTTCATCATCGGATATTTTTGACAAATATTGCAATCTCCAGGTAACTAAATCCTTGAAAATTGTAGAACTAAAATCATTAAGCATAATTTGCTCTTTCTTGTTCAAGTTGTAGTCGATTATTGTTAGAATGAATGCTTTAAGGATGTTCATATAGAGATTTTCTGATTTGTTGCATCGTATAACAAATTTAAAAATTATTGTTAGCCGCAAAATATGCAACTTTATATCCATTAAATCGCATCTCATCTTCAATGGAATAGTACTTGAGCCCAATATACTTATATCACCTCCCATGCATGCAAGATAATAATTAAAAGTTTTTGTTGAAATATCGACCTCTGCTTGTGGAGCGTATTCTGTACATTTTAAGACAGTTTGAAGTTCAGATATATTAGTGATGTTGGTAATGCAATAATTTATGAATTGTGTAAAATTATACTTGAACATGTTAAATATATGGTGGGGCTTCATTTGAAATAAATGGTCATTGATGCGTAATGGCACAGAACAATCTAATGCTTGACTAGAACGCTTCGAGTAAAAGTAAAAATTCCTTACTAAGGAATCATCTCCAAGATCATTCACTTGTCTTACCAATTTTTCTACCATATTGTTATCTTTCTCATTATCTAAAGAGCATTGAGCGTTTGTTTCCAGATCATTTAGCTCGTTGAGTATTTCTTGTTTCTGCAGTAATATTCTATTGTGCTCTGTCATAACATTCTCCTCTTGCTGTTGAATATACTTCTTGATCTGTTTATCTTTATTCAACAATTCCTCATTCCGCTTTGCCTGTGTCTTAAATATGCTGGGAATCTCTATGTTGAAGTCATCATTATCTTTAGATGGAATGGAGACCTTCGGTACAGCACTCCTGAGTCGTCTTCTCTTTGGTGATTGTACAGAAGTTTTACTCTTCTTATTGCCACCATCAATTACATTAAGAATATCAAAGTCTTCTTCGCTTGAAGATGAATCGGCAGAGGAGCTCATAAGGAGTATAAAGAAGTTTCAATAAACCACATTACTGTATTTTGATAGTGAGATCATGTGACTAACACATGAAGCAGAAGAATAATATATATATAACGCTATATGTACGTATTAAGTAGTTGGACGGCTCATGAAACCCGTTAAGACGTCAAGAACTTCATAAAATGACATTTACACTTCTGTCTAATAAAATTTCTTAGTGTAAGGCATTTTTGTATAGCCATAAATGTAAACGGCCAAATCTCACAAAAAAAAAACCAAACCTCCTTAAAAGGTTTATATTTTGGTATTTACATAATTTAATAATCTATAGTATATATCATACTTTTAGGAACTTTTATAATGTCTTACGAAAAGTTACCATTAGAACCATTGTTCAACAAGATAGATGAATTGAAGCCTCAATTTATCGAAAGATTAAGAAGGGCAATTGCCATTCCATCTGTTTCTAGTGATGAATCTCTCAGACCAAAAGTTGTGGAAATGGCCAATTTCTTGAGCGATGAGTTAAAAGACTTGGGATTCCATGACATCCAATTCAAAGATTTAGGATTACAACCACCTCCAGTAAACGACAAGAACTTAAAGTTGCCACCAATCGTTTTAGGTAGATTTGGCAGTGACCCAAAGAAAAAGACTGTTTTAGTCTACGGACACTATGATGTTCAACCAGCTTTAATTGAAGATGGCTGGAACTCAGACCCATTTGAAATGCTCCATGATGAATCTAAAGACATTTTATACGGAAGAGGTTCCACTGACGATAAGGGTCCAGTTCTCGGATGGTTAAATGTTATTGAAGCTCATAATGCATTAAAGTGGGAATTACCAGTTAACTTAGTTGTATGCTTTGAAGGTATGGAAGAAAGTGGATCTCTTGGATTAGACGATTTAGTTGCCAAAGAAGCTCAAGAATATTTCGCAAAAGTCGACACTGTCTGTATTTCTGATAACTACTGGTTAGGTACCACCAAGCCAGTTTTAACCTACGGTTTAAGAGGATGTAACTACTACCAAATTATTGTCAATGGTCCTGGTGCTGATTTACACTCTGGTATTTTTGGTGGTATTATTGCTGAACCAATGACCGACTTAATAAAGGTCATGTCTCAATTAGTCGACTCTAATGGTAAAATCTTGATTCCAGGCGTTTCTGACATGGTTGCTCCTTTAACCGAAAAGGAAGAGAAGTTATATGATGATATTGACTTCTCTGTTAACGAATTAAATGCAGCCTCTGGTTCTGAAACTTCATTGCACAACAATAAGAAAGATATCTTAAAGCATAGATGGAGATTCCCATCCTTATCTTTACATGGTATTGAGGGTGCTTTCTCTGGTGCTGGTGCCAAGACTGTCATTCCTGCTAAGGTCGTTGGTAAGTTCTCTATCAGAACTGTCCCAGATATTGATTCCGGTAAGTTAGATCAATTAGTCTTTGATCATGTCAACAAGTTATTTGCTGAAATCGGTTCTAAAAACACCTTGAAGGTTGAATTGATCCATGATGGTAACTACTGGGTGTCTGATCCATTCAATGAAGCTTTCACTGCGGCAGCTAGGGCCACTGAAGATGTTTGGAATATTAAGCCAGATTTTACCAGGGAAGGTGGTTCTATTCCTATTACCTTAACCTTCGAAAAGGAATTAGGTACCAACGTCTTATTATTGCCGATGGGAAGAGGCGATGATGGTGCTCATTCAATTAACGAGAAATTAGATGTCAGCAACTACATAAATGGATGTAAGACCTTAGGTGGATACTTACACTACTACGGTAGGGCCTAAGCGTTTATATAAGCTATTTAATACATTTATTTAAAACGATATTAATAATAATAATACTATGAATTAATAAAAATAGCTGTGCTCGAGTAATTAGTTACCCGCACTGATGCTCTATTAGTGAAAAATTTGATTAGTTCATAGTTCGATTTGAATCGTTTGAGATATCCAACGTATCATTTTATTTGCATAGCATTTTATTCACATAGAATTGGTAATTTGTCTAGTCGACTGCTTCCATATTCGTATTATTTTATATTATTACTCCCTTTATTGTTTTTATTACTTTGCATTTTAGGTTCATAATATAAAGCAAAACATCGACATGTCTGAGAATTTAAAAAGAGCAGAATCATTATTTAATAGAATCATGAACCAAAATGGATATAGCCACACATCATCATCACCTAAACCATCCATAAATTCTACGGATTCGAATGGAAGCATATCATCCAAGTCAAATTATCATCATTCACATCATTCGTATCACCAACATCCACATCATCATAAATCATATAAATCATACAAATCCAGTCACGGTGCATCAAACGTTAATTTGCCTAGAAGAGACCCAGTAAAGATATCTAAAGAAGTATTAAGTGAGATACCGGAAAATCATCATGTTTTACCGTATTGCTGGACCGTGTGGCACCATTCAAGATTAAGATTAAAAAAGGAAGAATCTGAAGAATCTGTGGATAGCACAAATCAAACTGCTGCTCCGGTTGATTCGTATTTGCAGACCACTAATGAAATTGAATTTGCTGTGGTTGGAAATCCAAACAATACTACCAAAAACATTGGATCTCTCGAACAATTATGGATGAGTTTTTCTACTATTAAGAAAACATACGAATTACCTATTGGAACCGAATTCTTAATATTTAAAAGTGGTATTAACCCTGTCTGGGAAGATCCAATAAACACTAAAGGTGGTAGATGGGTCTTTAGATTTAATCGTCGCTCAAACAATAACGAACCTACAGAATCAACCCTAAAAATTAGACAAAGAACAAGTTTAATCTGGGAAAGATTGGTTCTCAAAACTATCACCGGATCCATTATTCCAGATTCGAACTACTCGGAAGAGATCCAGGATTTGTTACTAAATGATATTAGCGGTTTAGTTTTAAGTGTCAGGAAAGACGAAGACATCATCAGTATATGGAACTCTAATTTAAATTTCAACAAGAAAAAGGACGAGTCTAAGAAACTCACTTCCTTCCAGGCAAGAAGGGTCATTTGTGATTCCATTTTAAGAATTATTAGAGAATGTGATTTGATTTCTCAAGGGTCTGACTGTATCGTCACTCTCGACTCGGGTTCAAACGAAAGAGTCTACGGTGTGTCATTCGAATACAGATTACATGCTGATAATAACAATCCTACTGTACCTAACGAAAAGTATACTAATCGTCGTTATAAGCTGTATCATCACAACAAGCTGGAAGCAGATAATTAGTAAATAGTTAAATACGAAAGCAACCAAATTCGGTCTTACCAAAGTCACGTGCTAAAGCATCTTTTCTTTTTAATTTTGTGTAACACTTTCTAATGAAAAAAAAAATACAGGTCTCAGGACTTTAATTTAAAGATCTCTTTAAAGTTTATTATTAAATAGAATATTTAATATTTGTGGACCCAGTATAGAACTAGTATAATACCAAGAAGAATAATTAAGAAGAATAAGCCAGATGTCTACTTCAAACCACAACTTTGAAGCAGGACCATCTATAATAGAATTGTTTAATTCAGCAAAGAAGCTATTGTCTCTCCAGAATAGAGTTGAAAATAGGAAATTAAGGAAAGATAACTCGAAAATACAGAAACACCACTTATTACAATCCGAAGAAGGGGGTAGTCACGATGGGAATATAAACGGAAGCAAAAATGTATTGGATTTATTATCTCCACTTTCAATAGATGATTTGAAAAGCAGTCCTCCATACATTCAAAGAGTTTTAAAAACTGAAAAGCCTGAAGCGAGTATTATCACACCATCAAGTATAGATGATTCACCGCCAATCTCCACATCGAAATTTTCTGCAGAATCGAATAATGGTATCAGAATAAAAAAGGAAGCTTCAACAACATTTTCACCAGTCCAGGTTTCTGACTTTAAAAACAATACCACTTCCAAATCTAACCTTACTAAGTCACTCTCGCAACAAAAGGACGAATCTAATAAAAAGCATACTGAATGTTCTAATTGTCACACAGTGAAGACACCTTTATGGCGTAAAGATCCAGAAGGTAATACATTATGTAATGCATGTGGTTTGTTTTTAAAACTTCATGGTACTACTAGACCATTAAGTTTAAAGACAGATGTTATTAAGAAAAGAAGTTCTAGAAGGTCTTCGACTGCTAAGGCTACACCTATCCAACCCTTAAGAAATAGCTACGATCCACTGCATTCTAATAGAATAAAATTTTCCAATTCTAGCAGCTATATCAGCATTCCAAATTCTAAGTCATATACCACATTATCAAATAGCTTTCAGCCTCATTCAACAGGTGCAATTTCTGTTAGTACGGGATCCAGATATAAGAATGTACTCATATTACCAAAGCCACCTACAGCACCAAATACTCCAAGTAGTACTTCAATCCCAAAACATATGGATATAGATGCGGGAGATAGTCCAAGATCCCCAGAGAATAACTCAAGTGTAGGAAGTCAACAGTTTAAACGTATAAAATCAGAGGTAAGCATGGTCAATCAAGACTATTATGGGGATGCCAGAAGGCCAATTTCAATTATTCACGGTAAGAGAAATTCTATAACGCCATCGTCATTTCAGTCTTCTCCTTTGAGTAGGAGAACCTCATTAAGTACATTTCCCCAACGTCAAAACTCATTAATAAATTCAAACACATTTACACCACCAAGTAATATATCGATGACCCCTTCAAGTACAAATACATTTGGCAATAAGATGACGAACAACACATATTTTGACAATATTAATTCTAATTTCAATAACACAGATATACCGAATGATAATTCTATTGAAACGCCAGGCTCAGTTACATCACAATATTCATTTGCAAGCAATAATGCGAACGCTCAATCTTTTACTTTGCCTTCCGAATTCAATAGTTACAATTCTTTTAAAGCACCTGAGATCAATACACCAATGAATACGTTGGGATCATTACCTTCAAAAAATGAAGACGCAATGGAAACCGACGATTTTTTCAAGAACTACACACAATTACAAAACGACGATAATTACGAGCATATGGACGATCTGTATCCTATTAAAAGAGAGGCAAAGAAATCATCTTTAACCAATGGTTTGATGAATCAGGCCCAGGAGAATGAATCAAAAGATTTAGATTGGTTGAAGTTCGAAATCTAGGGAGTATTCTCACACTGTATTTTATTTGTTGACTAATGCTCTATACAAAGTTCTGGATGTATTGCAAATTGCGCCCCCAAACACGTTTATAACAGGATTCAATTACGTTATCCGACACTTCATGCATATTCCGTGGCCTCTCATCAATTGTTCACAGGAAATATGTCAATTGTAATTATCTTTCAGATTCATTTCATCGCTATACACATTACACCTGGTATCATAGTGATCTGGCTTATCGCACACTGAAGAGGAATCAGCCATTTCACATTTTCATTTAGAATTAGTAACATATAATACCCTCATAATTACCAAAACAAACAATTCTAATATATAAACCGTAGCCGGTCCAGTAGTTTTAAGCCATCGTAAAAGCTGGATAATCTACAGGGTTCGATAATTTTGATACTGGCCATCGTATAAATTGCATGTGAAAGGTTTTGTGAGCCAAAAAAAAATTTTCAGCTAAACGAGCAGAACGTGTTTATAAAGGAATAGAATCCTCTCATTCAACATTATTTTCCATTTTTCAGTATTAAGTAAATATATTTCAAAATGTCTGCTCCAGCCCAAAACTATAAAGTTGCTGATATCTCCTTAGCTGCCTACGGTAGAAAGGATATCGAATTATCTGAAAATGAAATGCCAGGTTTAATGTACATCAGAGAAAAGTACGGACCATCCCAACCATTAAAGGGTGCCAGAATTGCTGGTTGTTTGCACATGACTATTCAAACTGCTGTTTTGATTGAAACTTTAGTTGCTTTAGGTGCTGAAGTTACCTGGTCTTCTTGTAACATTTTCTCCACCCAAGATCACGCTGCTGCTGCTATCGCTGCTGCTGGTGTCCCAGTCTTCGCCTGGAAGGGTGAAACTGAAGAAGAATACTTATGGTGTATCGAACAACAATTATTCGCCTTCAAGGACAACAAGAAATTAAACTTGATATTAGATGACGGTGGTGATTTAACTACTTTAGTTCATGAAAAATACCCAGAAATGTTAGATGACTGTTTCGGTTTATCTGAAGAAACTACCACTGGTGTCCACCACTTGTACAAGATGGTCAGAGACGGTAAGTTGAGGGTTCCAGCTATTAACGTTAATGACTCTGTCACCAAGTCCAAGTTTGATAACTTATACGGTTGTCGTGAATCTTTAATCGATGGTATTAAGAGAGCCACCGATGTTATGATTGCCGGTAAGGTTGCTGTTGTCGCTGGTTTCGGTGATGTCGGTAAGGGTTGTGCCATGGCCTTAAGAGGTATGGGTGCTAGGGTTATCGTTACTGAGATT
Source organism: Schwanniomyces capriottii (assembly GCA_032927745.1). Taxonomy (NCBI): domain Eukaryota; kingdom Fungi; phylum Ascomycota; class Pichiomycetes; order Serinales; family Debaryomycetaceae; genus Schwanniomyces; species Schwanniomyces capriottii. The sequence continues at coordinate 223,504 of JAVSEF010000012.1, forward strand.
GATCCAATTAACGCTTTACAAGCCGCTGTTTCTGGTTACCAAGTTGCTACCATGGAAGAAGTTGCTTCTATTGGTCAAATTTTCGTCACCACCACTGGTTGTCGTGATATCATCAGAGGTGAACACTTCGAAAAGATGCCAGAAGATGCTATTGTCTCTAACATTGGTCACTTCGATATCGAAATCGATGTTGCTTGGTTAAAGGAAAACGCCACATCTGTCGTTAACATCAAGCCACAAGTTGACAGATTCTTATTAAAGAACGGTCGTCATGTCATCTTATTAGCCGAAGGTAGATTAATGAACTTAGGTTGTGCCACTGGTCACTCTTCTTTCGTTATGTCTTGTTCTTTCTCTAACCAAGTCTTAGCTCAAATCGCTTTATTCAAAGCTGAAGACGAAAAATTCAAGTCTGAGTACCCAGAATTCGCTAAGAGTGAAAAGTTCGGTAAGGGTGTCTACTTATTACCAAAGATCTTAGATGAAACTGTCGCCAGATGTCACTTGAGCCACTTAGGTGTCAAGATGACCACTTTAACTGATGTTCAAGCCGAATACTTAGGTATTCCAAAGGAAGGTCCATTCAAAGCTGAAATTTACAAGTATTAAGCGATTGTTTAGCTTTTACTTATTTTTCTGCCTGTTGACATCTTTTGGATTAAATTGTTGTTTCTTGAACTGTATTTTTAATTTAATTGCATCAACTGCACTTAATGAAGGTTTACGATTTTAATGTTAATATAAGTTAACATACTTTTTTTTTTACTTGGGTTTTACTAATTAATAAAAAAAGACTAGGGTAGATTATATATTAGATTTTTTTAATAAATTCATCCTCAACGGATCAAAAAAATTAGTCTAGATGTAGATTTGTGGAGCTTTCGGTTTTTGATACACCCCCATACGCTAAACTCCATAGTGAAATTTACAACAAAAACACCAACATTTAAAGTAGATAACGATTATAAAATTGTCCTTGGGACTTATGAACTGAATAACATGTACAGGGTCTGCAATGGGGTTGGTCTCATCAAGCTTAGTGATTACCTCTATGATCGATTAAAGGCGCAATGTGAAGAAATAACTACATAATTCACTTTTGGTGTATAGCAGACTTTATATCGAGGAGAACTGTGCGTTCTGCTGTTCCTCCCCGTTCCGCTTTCTAAGAGACTCTAGTAGTTCGATTTAATTACATTACAAATTATTCCTGTCATTCTAGACAATTGCATTCAATCTACTTGCCATAGCAATTATACTCTAACATGATGATAATGAAAGAGTCAAAAGCAAGAAGTATAAATCGAGAAACAATTCTCAACAATAGTATAACATGAGAAGTAAGGTATTTTCGATACGAATAGTAGTAGTTAGCTAGTTAATTACAAGTTCGAGTCCAGATGGATATATTAGAGTATAATTACTATATTAGTTTCCAGTTCCCTTACAATTCGTAGTGGGAGCCCCTTATAAATCGAATTCATTCAATGCAGATATTACGTAGGGATTTTGATTCAATTTCTGCGGGACTTTGTGATTGGGAAGTTCTTACACAGTTGGTAGTTTCTAACTTAAACAAGATATCAACCGACACCCTTGAATTCATTGAAACGTTATCCAAGTACCCGACATATCATGCAGTAGTTACTTTGCCTTTGTAGTTGATCAATTATTTGAGCGATATTGGAGCACCATGCAAAGGTAGTTTCGTTAATTGGTGTACAAACCCGTTGAAACCTGGTCTACAGTCCATTTCTTCTCTTTCACAGAAGAGACTAATTCTATAACAATTCTATATTTCACATTTTCGTCTTTTTATTATCCTGCTACAAAAAAGACTTTATTGCAACGATGGCAATTAAGAATTGAACGCATTCATCTTTACTGTAAGCTCACAGACAGCACCTCTGCTAAACCTTTTGCAAAATTCGTAACCACGAAAATCGTTGCTAATTTTCACCAACATACTCATTTATGACCGTCTGCATAATTATTCTATTAAATGAATTTATGGCTTGAATCTTAAAAATAATTCATAGTAGTACATACTTATTGTCTAATCGCTGTTGTTTTGGAAACAAGGAATCAAACGTACAGTGTGGCCATTTAGCGATTTAGGGATAGATTTATAATTTTGCATTAGCTATAAATAACTCAACTGAAACATAGTCCAGACTCTTATCTACTAGTATCGGATTTCCTTTTATCCTTGGAACATATTTATATATTTAAGCCCCTGTTGAATTATGCTACAGTAAAGTTTATTGACATACTACTGTTATGAGTTTTATAAGATTGGATTTCGAGTGCTATGCTAGAGGTAGGAGAAGGAAAGTTTTGGCAGCATCAGGATTCTACAAACCACGATGACATCTTGATAGATCCCAAATGACTATGGCATTTTGGTGGGATACCAACCTCCAAGAAATTTCATCTATGTATCATATTGATGTAAAAAGTTTATTGCTAATTGTCTCTAATTGTGCCACCTATTTTGGAAAGATCTGTAATTCATTGCACTCTGCAAATTCTGTGTTGTCCTAAATAGGGTGCATCTCGTATTGTAAAAACCGTCAATTTGGTGGAGATAGTACAGATGAAAACCTAGTCAAAATTTTGTAGTTCAGAACGAGATTCGTACTTCCAAGCTCCAAGAAAATCTTCCAATTGTTTACATAATATGCATCATTTATGTTTAGTGAGACGAAAAGTGAGGGTGTCACATGATGCGATATTTGAATCATAAAATATTTTTATCTGAAAAGATAGTGGCTGACTATTTCCCTCTCCATGAAAAATGCTTAGCATCTGTCATGTCGCTAATAAGTTGCTCTCAGGTCATAAGCCTGCGATGTATAGTGTTGCTTCCCCTGCAGTGAGAAGGTTCTCAAAGTATCACAATAACGAGCAAATTTATATCCATGATCACACTAACAATTCTTGTAAGATTTCCTTGTCGCCTAGGGAACAGTCTCTCCCCATAGGCTATTCAGATAGTGTTAATGACATTGTTCCTGAGAAGTTCAGACCTAATCCTGAGTTTGTGCAGCTTCTACATAAGCAAATTCAAGATCACATACAGAATGATTTTTCTTTTATCATAGAGGCGGGAGTCAACGCCAATTCATTTATGCCTATCTACGATTTCAGAGAAATACCTCGTTACGGAAGAATCCCAGAAATAGACAATATATATGGGTATGTTCAAGTAGATAGCGATGGTAAAATTGTCCCTGGGACTTATGAACTGAATAACATGTACAGGGTCTGCAATGGGGTTGGTCTCATCAAGCTTAGTGATTACCTCTATGATCGATTAAAGGCGCAATGTGAAGAAATAACTACATAATTCACTTTTGGTGTATAGCAGACTTTATATCGAGGAGAACTGTGCATTCTGCTGTTCCTCCCCGTTCCGCTTTCTAAGAGACTCTAGTAGTTCGATTTAATTACACTGCAAATTATTCCTGTCATTCTAGACAACCGCATGCAAAATAGTTGCCCAGGAATGTAGGGACTTAGATATTTTTACCGCTATCTAACTCCTACGATTGCAGCAACAACTCTTAAAATCAATATACATATTCATTATTCATAATAAAACCGTTTCCAGTATATTCTAATCTTCTATGTAATGTGTATTTGCTTACCAGATATGTTGAAGAACACAAATTTCCGACAATAGCATTCGATAACACCGACTTATTTGAGTAAATGGCCCGAGTTTTATGGCAACAGGGATGAATACCAATTTCGAGTTAAATTACATTGTTGGTTTGCGAAACACAAAGATCCATTATTCTATGATGGAGCTCTTCAGGTTTCTTTAGTTACCATTGGAAACTTAAAGGTGCATTGGATCAATGATTCAACTTTTCACTATCCGACCATTTTAGGTGCCGTTATGCAAAGCACACGTATAATGCGAGATCTTCAAACCATTAATATTTGCGTATCATGCAAATTACACTTCTTACAGTAGTCAGCTTCAAACTACGAACCACTTAACTACCAATGACTTATACACCCCCTGGAGTTATTTTAACGTCCAATCATATCAGCATCCATATGGTAGCTTATTCTTGTTTAAACTTTTGGTCACTACTCGAATATGGCTTACCAAATGTATCGGATTGCTTAGCCGCACGAGTATTTACTTCTAATATCTAGAGTCAACTAAAATTATAAAAGGTGGTGCAACCACCCCGTCTAAACCAAGTGTTGTAAAAAAAAGTAGTAATAAAGAAATTGATTTTTACTTTTAATATTATACTACTATAATAATTAGAAGTATTAAGAATTAATAATAGAAGACATAGGATTGAAGGGCCTATTCAAATTTAACACTTGATTATAAATATCTACTAAGCAAAATGTTCTTAACATTGATCTTCATACTTCTTCGTCTCACTCAAGTAGTGTGGTCTATTTTGTGTTTGGGTCTTTCTGCTGGATTTATAGGAATAGTAGATTGGTACAATTCGAGAGCCACCTACAATTTGGTTGTTTCCCTCTTGTCTCTTATCTACTTGGTAGCGCTCGTGTTTCTACAAATATTCAAGATCTGTCAACCAGTTACAGTACTTATTGGGGATTCAATCTTCTTTATCCTTTGGCTTGCCGCTTTTGCAAGTATAGCTGATGCATTCGGCACAGTTAGTTGCAGCAATTTTTACTTTTCTTATTCATGGTGTTATATTGCCAAGGCATTGATTGCCTTCGGAGTTTTAAACTGGCTCACTTATGCTGCTACCTTGATCTTATTGATCATTTTTGTTCTTGTGCCTCTTTACAAGGTGGGAGGTTATAACACATGGTTCCAAGGAGATGGATTTGAGGTTAGAAAGATAAATTCTGAGCCTAGCGTAGTGCCAGATGTTGAGAATGATGCTGGCTATGATAACAATATTGAGTCAGAAGGAAAAAATGAAGATTCGTCTAATAATGAACTTCCAGAAGAGGTTCTGCCGGGGGAAGCTCTCCAAGTTCAAGCTGAAGCTGAAGCTGGCCTTCTTAACCCTGTTGTCGATGATGACAGACAAGCTGAAATCGGTAGAAAGGCTCCTTCTCCTTAGATAAGCTTATATTAATTCTACTTTAATTATTTTATATAATGTATTAATTGCAAATTTTTTATTAGAAAGGTCTAGCTAACTTAAGTAAGAAAGAAAAATATAACCTGTATTTTATGTGGAACCAAAAGAACACAGAACTATCCTAAATTTAATTTAAATGTATCCTTACATGTTCCATCGTCTAACTTAACAGGAATCTGTTGATATTTACCATGGCCATGAGATCCTTCAATATTAAAGCACCAATTATCTTTACTTCCAAAACCTATATTCCCAGTTTCTTTATTGAATTCGAATTGAAATTTAGATGGCGTGTTCAAACTATTGCAATTAAACTCTCCAACGTTTGATATACCACAGTACCCCTTAGATGATTTTATATTGTAGCCACCAAATTGCAGTTTTAGAATTTGGAATGTTGCACAAGTTCCATACTGATACCACTGACCATTACTGATAAGACATCCAGAGTGATTTGGCAACTTAATATATCCCTTATGAGGTGAAGTTGGTGGCTTTGGAGTAGATGGTGGCGTCTTCCAATTTTCCTTTGGCAAAAACTTAATTCCTGTCTCTGGACAATTAGAATTTAAAAGACTTGGGATCTGTATGAATTCTTCTTGTAAGAGAGATCCATGAATATAATGATAATACCAGATTTCTTGCAAAGCTTGGTATTTGTTACACTTGAAAAAGACCTTATTACCGCCAAAGTTTTTGGATAAAGCCTCATCTATTTGAGCCTTAGTATATGTTTCAGTTTTAGATGGAACAATTCCCTCTTCCTCTAAGAACTTAAACGTAGGTAACTTTTCGTAAATATTCATGGAAACCTTAAAAAAATCATAAACATTCTTATTTTTGACGTATTTGGCGTAGCAATTTGGGTTTATCGTCTTAACACACGTTCCGTGTTTATTGAATTCATGGATCCATAATGATTCATCATTCCCATTGAAATTCTTCCAGTTCTTCTGCATCTTTTCAAGCAACTCCTCATCATGAAATTCTTCAAGAATGATATCTTTGACGCCTCTGATGGTCAATTCGTCGTTGCAGAACTGCTCATAGGACCCATCGCAATTGTCTGGCCACAAACCATGTAACGTGAAAGTATCATTAGGCCCAATAGGTGGGTAGTAATCCCAGAATTGAGTCTGCAACAAGATCCCCCCAGGAGACTCGAAACAACATGAGTCTTTAATAGGCGTGGAATTGGAACAGGTTATCGGTATATCAATGGGGCACAATGGCGTATCTCCCAAGGAATTGGTACTAAAAACATTCTGAAACTCTTTCAAATTGTTCAAGCTCAATCCCAAGGCAATTGATACCAATGAAAGGGTGGAAACGGTTGATTTAAGCATGTATATCTTAAAGAAGAATACAATAATATTGGTGTTATACCATGTGTTTCATCTTATCTGGATAAAGTAATTGGTAATCACACGACTTGGACGTCATCTCAGACTTTATCTGTCATTTTCCTGGAGAGTAAGTTTTTTGATTTTCAATGACACTGGCGTGACTGAAATATTTATGTTGAAGGCTTTACCTAAATAATACGGGGTGCTACTGATACGAATATCTGCGAATCTATCTAAAATATATGCATAATCTTCTCCACCATCTTTGAACAAGCCACATTTGGGTATCGCAGTATCATACATTACCTGTTGATATTTCTGAATGAGCTTTCTGAATTTCGCATGCTTCTGCTGTATGTCGTTTAAATAATCAATGTACATTCCAATCATACAGCCCCAATAACTATATGTTTACGGGTGGTTACACTAATGGAACCATTCAGGTACTTTTTATTAAATACAAAGAAAGAAGAATTGCAAAACTAAGCTCTGCAACCTAGGGTTCTATAGGCTTTAAAACTCGTCTGAAAGGGACAGCTCACTTTTTCTTAGGAATGAATCTGATCCCCTCATCAGGACAGCTTTGTTCGGTAAGTGATGGGATGGGAATGAAGTCTTGATTTGCAAGAGCTCCCTGAATATGGAAGTAGTACCATACTTCCAGTAAAGCATTGTTATCATCACATCCAAAGTAGACCTTGTTGCCGCCAAAATTTTTTGATAACGCATTATCAATTTCGCTTTTGGTATAGTTTCTAGATTCAGATGGAACAATACCTTCCCTTTTTAAGAACTTGTAGGTGGGTAACTTTTCGTAACGCTCCATAGTTATCTTGTAGAAGTCGTACACATTCTTGTTTTCTTCACCTGGATAACAGGCTGGATCAATGGTGTTGATGCAAGTTCCATGTTTATTGAATTCATGGATCCATAATTCAGCATCGTCACCATCTTCGTTCTTCCAGTATTTCTGCATCTTTTTATATAAGCCATGATCGTTGTATTGGCCTACAATGATATTGTACACATCTTCCTCTGTGATCTCCAAAGATGCATTACAGAACTGGCTGTATGTACCGTCGCAATTGTCTGGCCAAAGACCGTGAATGGTGAAGTCATGTTCAGGGCCCGTCAGCGGATTATAATCCCAAAACTGGGTCTGCATTAATACACCACCAGGTGATTCAAAGGAACATGAAGGCTCGACATATGAAGTGTTGGAGCAACTGGCTGGTAAAGAGGTTGGACGCAAAGAAGCAGCCAAGGCATTTGCTGCTAACAAGAGTGTACAAAAGGGCAATCTAAACATACCGAGAAAATTTATAAGATACTAGACTCGTTAGAATCTAGCATCATAGCATAGGCTATATATATATACGTATGTGCATTGTGCCATAATTGTGCCATAATTAACTCGTTTATCTTCCACGTTCTTATCGGGCATTTCAAATTAATGAGACAATGGTGGTTTTCATTTTGAAGCATTTATAACCGGCGGCCCACTAGTTTTACTCAATTCTTGAATACTCTACAATACAGATTTAAATTATTATTGGTAATCTGTTTACCAATATTACAAAATTAGATGTCCAGAATCGGGATTGGATTTAACCTGCCAAAATAATAAATTATTAACATCGACAAACTGTAATAGCCAATAACTTGAGTTCCATTGAGAAAAGCCCATTACACTCATGGCCCTGGTATATTAGATAAGCTATTCGGTAAGTCCTGGTTAACAATAGATTTGCATATACTAAGTGTAGAAAACTAAATGTTACTAAAATAACCCGATCTCAGCTAATCCGTTTGCGGAAGTTTTGGAATGCGACAGATAATATTTAGTTTTGTATCGGGATTCCGTCGGATAGTTAACTTTTTTTTCATACATCTGGAATAATTAGGCTCTGTGGATATAATTTAATATTAAATACAGTCTACAATCGATTAATTCTATCCATTACCGTTATATTATACATGCTAAATTGCCTATCCTAACATACTTCTCTTTCTTCCTCTAAGTCTTACATCTTCCAATTTCTTGATAGTCTCTATAAACTTCTTTGAACCTCCTCCTTTACTATATTCTTTGGACTTGAGTAATTCTTCGTAACCTTCAAGAATCCATCCATTGTACATTTCAGCGTAAACCGAATGCGTACTAATAATGGCCCTTTCCAATACATACAAGTCTACTGCTTTGTCCTCAGCCAAAACAGAATAAGAGGAAAGACCAAAATCGATTAATGCCGGGACTTCCTCTTCTAGCATAATATTAGACGAAGTTAAATCGCCATGGATCATATCGTTAAGATGCAATTGTCCAACAATCTTTCCGACAGACTTACAAACTCTTTTCACATTCTCGTCAACACACTTTTCAAGATCATTTCCCCTTTCCAAAAGCCATAGCCAATTCTTAAATGAACTAACTTGACCGTTTTCCATTTCAGAACCCAAATAACTCATCCAAATAATACCCTTTGGCAAATCTGTCAGGATTAATGATGGACACCGTATTCCAAGCTTGGCCAATTTATTCATAAATCTCACCTCACCTACAGTTCTATTTTTGGTGATAGCAGCATCTACTTTGGGGTGTCTATATGGCTTTGATGGTCTGAACTTGATAATGAATCTTTTTTTTGCACCGGATTCGTTGTTGATATATGGGTGTACATTCGTTTCAAACACCAAAGCTTCCGCTCCTTGAGAAACCACCTCGAGATTAATGTTGGGAATATATGATCCCACCTGTTTAACCAAACGCTCTGTCATCTATTCCTTCTTAATGGTTTCTATAAAACTCTTCAGATCTTTTTTTATTTTTTTTTTTTGAAAAGTTCAAGATTCCAAAGATTGCGCAGGTTACAAATCTCCTTATAAAGAGACCCCACAACCAAGGAATATAAACATTGCCATCATCACCATGGAATATCCAGAATTGATGTATATTATTCCACCATATCTCCTTAATACATTTTTAGGCTCAAATTTGAAACAAGAGCTTATTCTAAAAGACAGTGAATTAGGAAATCAAAATGCAATAGCAGCAACGTCACCCCAATATTTTAAGCAAAGAGTTCTGAGTTCTCTTCTGCCTAACAAATTCTCAGTTGATCCCATTATACACCAGATAATAAAGTATAAATTAGTATGCAAAATGGCAATTCTTGGTACTCTAGGTACGTCGCCATTGCCACCTGAGGAGTATGATGATGCAACCCTCTTTGAGTTGTTTCAGGTCTTCAAACACAGACTTTTTGAAGAGCTTCCTGATGACAAGGAGGATAGTTTGGATAATCCGGATGATGAGAAAGCTTCTTCCAAGTTTAGCTCTAAAAAGATTGGTGAGATCAGTATCATGGCACCAAACGACCTACCAGAATCATATCAAAAATACATGTCCTATCCCTTGAGGGATTTGCTTAAATTATCTAAGTTTGAGTCCAATAGCAAGTACAGATATCCTTCTAGTTTTGTTCAATTTGAAGACGGTACATTTTTTAAGTATCCATTACCTGTATCATGGACGCCATTGATTTCCAACACAAATTTGAATTTGTTAAATAGTGACTACAACCTCTCAGTTGACGTGGAGGATGGGTATTCAACCATAAACTTATCAGTTGGCTTAGAAAATAAAGAGATGAAAAAAGTGGAAGATACCAATAAGTACTTCAATTTCATTAGCGATAAGCCCATTTCCCCATCATGTGGAATATTTTATTACGAAATGGAACTTATTCAAGAAGTATCCAATTCTACAACATTTAAGCCTATCATTCCGGTCAATGATGCTTCTATTTCTTCTGGTTCGCTATTAAAACTTGCTGCTGGTTATACGAAAAGACACATTAATTTTGAGTCTCAGTCTTCTAGTACTTCTTCCATAGCTTCATCTACTAAAATAGATTTAGAGGACCTAAAGGCAAGTATTACCTTCAGCCATGAAAATGTTTTAGAAAATACGAATAAAGAAGATATTGAGGCATTATTATGTTTAAGACCTGGTGAATTTAGAGGTAGCTACGCCGTTAATTATGATGATATGATATTTCATAATTCAATAAAGGGCTCTGAGTCTGTACAACGGACTGCCATTCTTAATATGAATAGGCGTTTATCATCTTTGAATAGATCGAGTCTTGAAGAATTGGATTCAGGTAAAGTTGATATGGATGTGACTTTTAGGATGAAGACTGTTAGCCAATCTAACACAAAGAAGGTATTTAAAACAGATCATATTGGATATGGTATTAATTTCATTGATAAGTCTATCTTTATAACTCTAAATGGAATTTTGGTAAAATCCATAAATGAAGAGCAAATAAAATCAACCACTTTACTTAATGATAATTTATTTAGTGAAGACAGCGATAATTCAGTTTATCCTATCATTGGTTTTCAGTTAAATTATTTCAAGGATGTCCAGGATCTTAGTGAAACAAGTTTAAAAATAAACACAAATCTAGGATTCAGAGAATTCAAATTTAATATTAATAATTATGTTGAAGGTTACAGAAACAAAAATCTAAAATTCTTACATTTGTTAAGCAATGATAAATCCTTGTCGGAATCCCCAATCGAGAAAGAATTGTTAAATCTTAGTGATGATCCTTCAATATTACATAAATTAATTAAAGGATATTTAAATCATGAAGGGTATATTAACACATTTAAGGAATTTGATTCAGATTTAAATTCGCTCTCGCAAGTAGTAACTAAAGATGAAATGAAGATTAATTCATCTATATTGGCCGATTCCCATGCATTGAATAGGCTGATAATCAAGAATTATGTGTTGACAGATCAGTTTAGTCATGCAGTTAAATTTATCGGCCTTAATTATAAGAAGGAATTTGAAGATGGAGAAGGAGAATCTTTGATATTCCGTATTCATATCCTAAAGTACACACATCTATTAAAATCATATGTACAATCAAAAATTGATAACAAAGATCCTCATGCATCTGACATTCTTTTCACAAATGCATTAAGTTTAGGAAAGACATTACGTGAACAATTTGGCAAAGAAAAAGCCAGACTAGCTATTATAAATGATATATCTGCACTTCTCTTGGTTAATAATCAGGTTGCGTTAAGTAATATGCCTAAAACAAATAATATTCTAAAGAACTACCAAGAAAACTTAGAAAATATTGTGAATGATATCAATAAAAAGATTTTGGTATCTTTAGGTTTTAGCAACGTGTCAAATTTGGAGAAGATAGTAGACAATGTTAATCAAAACATAAAAAATTTAAGTCTCGAGCATAATGATGACAAATTTATGTTAGTTAATCTAGAAAGAGATTATTTGGAAATTTAATGCTGTGCATTTAAAGATTTCATCTAACAGTTTTCTTCTTCTTTTTTGGTGGTTCTTCAATCTCCTCCTTCTTTTCTCCACAATACTTATGTAAACACTCATCATTTATTTCAAAAGGTAATTTTATATCAATCATTTTATCTATTTTATAAATATCATACATTTTCAATGACCAACAACCTTTCTCCAATTGATCCATGTTTACAGTACTATCCTTTTGTAATATTTCAAAATAAGCAGGGAGTAATTCGTCCGTATATTCTTTGACGTTATATTTTATCTTAGTTTCAGGCCGATTGCAATCTACTACTAAATATAAAAAGCTCTCATCACTGAAAAATGGCGGAACAAGCTTTGTATTTATATCGATAGTGAGAGAGAGTATTAAACTTGCTGTAGCAGGACCCACCCCCTTTAACTCTGTGATTTTTTTAAAGCTTTTCTTGATTATATCGATGTAATCTTTTCTGTCATTGGATTTTTTCCATATATTTCTATTTCCAATTTTCGAGGTATACTCTAGGAATATATTAAAGCCATCTGTAGTCACTTCTTTTACATCATTATCTGGATTTGATTTTATTAACTTAGGAAGAATTGGTCTGAATTTCCCTTTTGCAAGTTTCCAATCCATTAAAAGGACCAATTCGTCCTTTTCTAGCCAGGTTTTGCCATGTTTACTGTATCTGCTGGATAATTTTTCAGGTAATGTAGTTGTTCTCCATTTGTCAAATTCACTTAAAGTCAATTTATTATCGTTGTAACGCTTGGAGGATTGATTTGATAATTCATCTGTAATTAATGGATAAAGCGAAGAGCTGGCCTTCACTATGTATGAAATTGCATCCATTGTAGTAGCATTATAATAAAAAAGAATTACTATTATTCTATTATAATTGTTATCTGAGTGCGCAAGAAGTTTTGTGTATGCAAGTCTTTATATTTACAGGTATATACAGATATTAATTATCAATACTGTTGATAACTTCTTTGGATATAGTCAACTTATTCTCTTTGTAATTTAATCTCTTATTTGGGGTAAAAGAGATAGGTAACAGCAAATCCATAATAATATTCTGGATTAGTGAATACACTTGTGAGCTTAACCAGTATAAAACTAAAGCCGCTGGAGCTGTAAAGGAAATGGCCATCATAAAAACAACAGACATTCTTGATAAATTTGCAACGGAGTCTGTCAATGTAGGCCTAAGCTTTGTTCTCTGAGTCAATCTCAGTAATTCAAATGTCTTGAATGTCCATTCAACATTACAGAGAGAAACGACACCAAGAATTAATGGTAGAATATGCATATTGTCTAGACTAGTTAAATCTGAAATCCATGAGAAACCTTCGGTATACAAACTTGGGTCTAACGGCTTGTTTGTTAAACTGTCCCAAGAAGACCATCCACTTAAATTTCTCATTGTGAGAGACATACATATCCAAAGGGGGATCTGGAATGTTGGAAGTATAAAGTTTTTCCATATCTGAACATTATGCTTTTTGAATAATGCTTTTTGTCTTTTTCTGGTTTCTTTTGCTGATAATAATAATATTTCCTCGTATTTCATATTCGTTAATGGCAGTTGTAATAACAGATAATTGTCTGACTTATTTTCACTAATTTTCTTCAATTCAACTTCTGCTTTCTGCTTAGCTGCTTGCACCTTTTTGGCTAGATTTAACTTTAATATCGGATTTGTTGCACTCACAATAGGTCTAAGTTCACTTTGTCTCTGGATTCTTTTTCTTTGTAAAACTGCCAAAGGTAAAGTCCATATGCTTCTCAAACTGAATGTGGTTATAGGTATAAGTGCCCACCATGGCACTCCAGTGTAAATATGCAAAGCTTGCATTGAATCTGTCAATACAGAAACTACTTGTTGCGGCTCAAAAGATATTTGCCTTTTGCCATGGTAAAATAAAGTATTGTTTATTCTTAAATTGGCTTTGATCGCTTGTTTTACAAGGATCATGTTGTAGCTAGAAGCAAAATGAATAGGATGTAGATTCTATAATAAATGCTTGATAGATTTTCATCAAAAGTTTGTCACATGATCAGGTCTCAATCAAAAATATTGGAAGAACAATATGCAATGTATTGAAATATTTAATAAAGGAAAAGATGTCTAGTAGAACGGAAAGAGCTTGTATGTTATGTGGAATAATCCAGCCATTCAGAAAATTTGTGGATTCAGGTTGTCCAAATTGTGAAAGTGTATTACATTTCCAAGATAATGAAGATGGACAAGTTCAAGATTGCACCTCACCATCATTTGAGGGATTAGTTGCGTTGGGAAATGATAATAAAGCCTCTTGGGTAGCGAGATGGTTAAGAATAGATTCATTTGTAACAGGATTATATGCTGTGAAGATAAATGGTAAATTACCTCCGCATATTATTAGCGATTTGAGTGATCAAAATATCAGTTACAGACCAAGAGATGGAAGTGCCGAAGATTAGATATTTTTGGACGTGGCTCGGTCAGTTGTCGAATTGTACTATAGGAACTGTGTTGTCAGTTTAATTAGATAAGAATATTAACGATATGATCAAAAGTTTATTCATTAAAATTTTATGTACTTAATATACAAACGTTTTATCTCAGAGAGATTCTATTACAGTAGAGGACTCAATAAGTTTTTCTACGGTTTTAGTTTTATCCCAGCTATTTCTATCATTCCAAACAATTTCCATGAATATTGCCATAATATTCTCTAACTTCTCAACATTGCAATTGTGTGTGACTTTTAATATCACATCATCAAAAAATAAGTCAAATTTATCGCCTAGTAATAGTTCCTTATTAACATCAATTTGTAACTCTTCCTCGATTTCTGATTCTGATTCCGGCTCTGGCTCTTGTACTTCATGATTTTCAGTAACTGTTGTTTGTTTCGCAGTAGGGTCTTCATTGTATGAATCTGGTTGGTCTGCTTTACCATTCATATCTTTTTCTTCGGAAGCTACATGGACTTCAATACTTTCATCAATGAGTATTGAAGTATTAATAGTTTTAGGGTTCAGTGAATGTAACTCAAAAGTACCATTTAATTTTGGTTCTTCTTGAGCATCGTCTACTTGGATAGGATTCAATTCACCATTGCCATTCTCATTTAAATCTTGGATATTTTCTAATTGCTTCTTCTTAAACTCTTCAGTTAACTTCATATGCTCTTCTAAAATCTTTGAGTTTCTCTCGATTTCTCTCAGTCTCATTTCTTTACATGATTTAATAAATTCAGGAGTACTGAAATCATCAATTCCAAACTGTGCATTAGTTAACATCTCGTTAGCCTTCAATATCCTGTCCCTATCCCCAGAAGTAATCGAATCTCTGACAATCATTTTAATATCTTTCAAAAATTGCTTTGGTTCACTATAAAAACCATTCCATAACCTTTCTTCAATGATATCTAAATCCATGTTATGATAATACCGGCCTGTAGAGATTTCCTTTATCATATTTTCATGATTGGGATCTTTAGATTTTTGATATAAGATTTCGTAGTTTCTTTCTGGGATTTCTAGTATAGTAGGGTCGAATAAATGATAGAGTAGGTTTTCATCGATGAAAGGTTTTCTAAACCTTTTATAACGATTTTTGAATAAGTCAATTAAGCCAGCTAACTTGATTTTTAGTACATTTTTAAGCTTTGTATCTTCATATTCTTGTTGTCTCTGCTTCTTCTTAATGGATATTTCAGAGTTTGAATTTATTTCTGTTTTGACTATTGGCAATTCTTTTAATTTTCTCTTGGGCCTATTTTCAAAATCATTAATAAACTCAAATGGCTTTGTAAGTAATGCTTGTTTTAAAGACTTAAAATAACCCACCTTTTGTCCCAGGGATGGGTTTGATAAATTAACCTTATTCGACGCGTTAGCAAGTCCAAAGATTAATTTAATTTCTGGGTCTAAACTTTCATAAGAAGTCTCTGCAATGCCGAAGAGTAGAATTTTCTCTTCGCTCTTGAGGTTTCTTAAGAGGCTTGTAAATGTTGCTTTTGCAGAATGTGGTACAATACTAAACCATATGTCAATGTTTGGTATGAAAATCACAGATGGTGTATTTCTCTTTGCCTCGATAAAGGCTTGCACTATTGACAGCTCCGGAGTTCTGCTAGGGTCTCCAAAAATACTGCCCATATCAAGCGACTGTACTTGAAACCCTTCCAAGTAATTCAAAACTGCGGCACTGAGATATTGTTGACCATTGCCATTTTCACCACAAAGGAGGAAATGAGGTTTGCATATCCTTGCATTTTCAATATTCTTTAAGAACTCATGCTTGGAAAATCCTCCATCTGGGTCATTTGCTGTAGGGTCAACATATAGGGCCTCATCAAAAATCGAAACCTTCTTTCTATTGGTAGCGACGCTAGGTAATAGGCTATCTATCTTTTCTATTATTGTTCCCAAAGAAGGCTCTAATAATGGTTTTAAATGCTCTGGCAATGGAGAAGATCCAGATGTGGCTGATCTTCCACTTGACGGAACTATTTTTTCTAGAGCCTTCATAAAGTCTCTTGCCATAACCTTTACCTTCGATGGATTTACTTTTAACTTATGGGAAGTCTTGTAGATTTGAGGATACTTTCGTTGTATACTATTCAATGCTGCTTCAGTACATAAAGCCCTCAAGTCAGCACCTCCATAACCCTTTGTTAAGCCTGCAACTTTAGTAATAAACTCTGGTGCTAATTGAGGGTTCCACTTTCTGGTATTTATCTGTAAAATCTCCTTCCTAGCAGAAATATCAGGTAGAGGAAAGTAAAATTCACGGTCAAATCTTCCAGGTCTTCTCAAGGCTGGGTCGACAGAATCTGGTCTATTAGTAGCACCAATAACAATAACCTGTCCTCTATTATCCATTCCATCCATTAAAGCCAATAAAGTAGAAACAATACTAGCATGGATCTGCTCTTGTTTAGAAGACCTTACAGGCGCTAATCCGTCAATTTCATCAAAGAAGATAATTGCAGGTTGTTGGTTTCTGGCCTCTTCAAATAACAATCTTAATTGTCTCTCAGCTTCACCAACCCACTTACTTAAGCAATCTGCACCTTTCCTCATAAAAAAAGTTATTTTTCTCTCTGACGTAGAACAACTGGCAGCTAACGCTCTAGCCATTAAGGTTTTACCAGTACCTGGAGGCCCATGGAAAAGAACACCCCTTGGAGGTGTAATTGAAAAGTTTTGGTATAACTCTGGATATAATAATGGCAAAGCCACCATTTCCTTTAACTGATTGATATAATTACTAAGGCCACCGATGGCAGAAAAATCGATATTCATATCTACTCCAAGGGGATCTGTATCGCTTAAATTGTTTTTCTTCTTTTGTTTGGAATCATCAGAGCCCCCAGTTATTAATTTGGTTATGTTACATGGCTTGTCTGTCTTTCTTTTCTTTGAAACAGTAGCTTCACCGTTGATCGGAGCAATTTCATCTTCTGATGAATCTGAATCACTTTGACCTATAGCTCCCATATTATTTGGATTTGTATATCCTGGAATTGGGATTCCACCAGGTGGAATATTAGTACCAAACAATGATATTACATCACTGCCTCCGAAGGGACCTGCAGTTGGAAAAAGTATCTTTCTGTATTCACTTTTATTGACGTTCTTCCTGCCTCTACCCCTTGAGAACGATGCTACTGTGCTTGATATTGGTGGAATACCAGTTTGATTATCAACATTCAACGGAGGAGGAATGGTATAATCGACTTTTTGATCTCTATCTCTAAGTTTGTGCTTTATTGGACTGTTATCAGGAGACGAATCATATAGTTCTTCAATTTCCTTTTTGATGTTTTCTTCTTCGTCTTCAAAACTTTCGTTTCCGCTATTTGACTTCGAATCTTCAGCTTGTGATCTGGTCCTTCTGGTCTTTCTGTTCTCTGTAGACCTAGATCTTGAAAGGCGGATTCTTCTTCTTCTTGGGGGTTTATTATATCCATCGGGTTCATCATCATCTGTTGCAATGAAATTCTTCTCAGCTAACTTTTCTAGGAAGTCATCGTCGGTAACTTCTTCATCTTCAAAGTCTTCATCCTCTGAAGCAATTTTTCGAGATCTGCTTGTCCGTTTCCTTCTACGAGAAACTACATCATCACCAACATAGTCGTCCTCATCGTTACCATATATACCAGCAGAATTCTCAGGATCGTGGTATTCGTCTTCCTCCTCTCCGGCTTGTTGGTCTTCATTTTCTCTCTTTTCAAATAAATATTGTTTTCTACCAGTAGTTTCACTATTACCATTGTTTTCTTTGTTCTCGTCCAATATTTCATCAAGATCGTCGTAGTATTGATCTTCATTGTAACTTAATTTCGGTCTTGATCTCAGCTTTTTAGTAGAAAACGATTCTTCGTCAGTGCTGTCGTTATCTGGCAAACGTCCACTTCTTGATCGTTTTCCTCCCATTTCTCTATAAACTTTACCTATTCAGTCTTCACCTATACAGTGTCTTGGGTTATGGGTACTTTTATGGTTCTTGGGTCTGTTGCAATGATATAAAAAAAGCTAGTTCTTTGCCTAATTCAAAACTTGTCAACTAATATCAAAGCTATTCACTTTTTTTTAAGAAAAAAACGAATGATATATTACTACTATAGTCCTGTATTATGGGTTAATTGATTGTAAAAAAAGAATTCAACTCCCCCTTAGTTATTAGTAACAACCTTCAGTTTTCTTCAAAAATACAATTTGTAAGTTGGCGTCACTAATGGGCGTGTGCGGGCTACCTAACCTATTTTCACCAAAATTTTCTCTCTATATAACTACAGACATTTTAGCCAACTATACTATAATTATACGTTGAACCATTCAAAAGTGACTTATACATAGACACAGTCTGTTTAAGTCTCTTGCGACGGACATTGTTTTAATATATAGAAATAGCATCTCAGGAAAAAATACGCCTACAACTGTCATAGCTATCGGAGACGGCGAGCGATTAATGACAGGATGCATTAAGATAATTTGCAGCCATTTTTATGATAGCAGGAAATTCTTAAATTTGTTACTCTAGGTTTGGTACATTTGAATATTGGCAGGCTTATAGGGCAACGAGCAATAGAAAGTTTGGCGTTCTATATACAGGATATATCACTCGTTGTTTGAATAGACCTGTATATAAAAGATTATTGGTTACACATATGGTTACCCAATATCTAATTTTCTATATATTGAGTTGTATGGTACAATTGAATAGTATAAAGGAGCAATACGAGATTCGGGGAATGGGTCTGCGTATCTTTGATTATATTTTTGACAATAACAATATTTTAACTTTTGTAAAGTTGCTAATCTTTTTGTGAGCTATATAAGTGGATTTTATGTAGCAATATCTCTATCCTACCCTTATGTAGAGCAAATTATTCTCTCTTAATTTGGGTATTTTCGGTTCCCAAGTCCCTGTTTGTCGTAAATTAATTATAATTGGTTTAGGAATTTCATTCATAGAGTTGATTTTGTGTCTCAGAATTAGCACTGTAATATTATACTATTTTTTCAGCAGGCTGAAAGCTCAAGCTCTACTATATTTTTCGTTCATCGTTTGACATTGTATTTGCATGTAGTTTCTATTCTATATAGTCATTAAAATATATCTAGGTCCTATTGAACTTCTCTGATAGGAATTCTTTCAATTGGGACCTTGTGTTTCTTGGAGTTTGCATCCACACCATACGACAAGTCTTTTCCAATCTGACAGTAGTGGGATCTCACATTCTTTGGATCGACATCTAATCTTTCAAGAATTTTAGATGATAAAGAAGGCATGATTGGATTAATTAATATGGAGCCTATTCTGCATGTTTCTGCGGCAAGAAAGACATAATAGTTTTGCAATATACGGTATGCTTCTAGCTCGTCGTCTGGGGTATCAGAGTTTTTTAAATGTTTATTATATAACCAAGGTTGAGATAATTGGAAAAATTGATTCGAAGATTCAATAACTGCCCACCATTCTTGTATAGCCTTCATATGATCGAAAGCTAAGATCTTAGAATTCATTTTTTCATGCAAACTGTTCAACATTTCAATTAACATAGATTTATGTTTGATAATCGCTTGCGATTCTGAGGGACGGTCTTTATTTAAGCAGTACTTAGAAATTATTCCATCGATCTCATCGTATTTATGGTCCTTATAGAACTTAATGCTCTCTTCTATATCAAATGCATTACCACCGCATCTTGTCACTAAATTTGCATATTTACCAATTAGGTTTTCTCTTGTAAAGTGTAAATTCTGTTCACTGAAATTACAATCGCTTTCGATATTTGAGTATTCGGTGAGAAAGAATCTCAAAGCATCCTCGCCATAATAGTCACTAGTTTCGATTGGGTCAACCACATTACCTAAACTCTTACTCATCTTAAATCCATCACATAACCAATGGGAATGGACGATAACTTGTTTCGGTAATTCGATACCAGCGGCCATCAAAAATATTGGCCAATATATACAATGAAATCTTATAATGTCCTTTCCAATAACATGACAGGCAGGCCAGGGACTTTCCTTTAAAGCTATTATATTTCCATCTTCTTTAAAGGAACCCGGAAAGCCAGCTGCAGTTAAGTAATTAATTAACGCATCAAACCAGACATAAATTCTTTGTGAAGCATCTGTAGGTACCTCAATTCCCCATTTGAGTCTAGATGAAGGTCTTGAAACTGACAAATCGGTTAATTTAAATTCACGTAGTTCTGCCAATAATTCATTATATTTTATTTGAGGTCTAATAAAACTAGGGTTCTTTTCAAGAAATGCAACTAAGGATTCTTGAAATTGGGAAAGTTTAAAAAAATAATTTTCTTCCGTTTGATAAGTAACTTCATTCTTTGTTTCTTTGCTGACCATCTTAGATTTCTTGGTTTTTGTATCAATAATTTCTTCAATTTGATTTTCTGGATAAAATGTTTCATCAGAAATAGAGTACCAACCAGAATGAGAACCCTTATATATCATGTCTTTGGAAACCATCAAGTTCCAAAAATATTGAACTGCCTCAATATGGTCCTCATCAGTAGTCCTGATGAATCTATCGTATTTAATATCCAATTTGTTGGCTAATTCCTTGAAATTCTGGGATACTTTATCCACCAATTCCTTAGGTTCGATACCTTGCTTTTCGGCCACGGCTTGTATCTTTAACCCATGTTCATCAGTTCCTGTCATAAAGAACGGTTTTTTATCTGTGTTTAACTTTTCCCATCTGTACCTTGTATCACAGAGTAACATTGAGTATAAATGTCCCAAGTGAGGTTTAGCATTGACATAAAATATAGGAGTTGTAATATAGAATGGTTTAGTAGAGTTCCATCTCCTAGAGTAAAGTATATACCTCGAATAGTTCTTATAACTTCTAGATGTGAGGTTCATGTTGAACTCAAATAACATACGCTTTCTATTGTATTCTATTATATTGAAATAAATTTTCAAATTCTCAATAATGGGGTTCTAGTGAAACTAAAAAAGTTGAAATAAGTTTATATTTACCTCTAAACTCTCTAATTATAAATGTAAATTATTATATATAAGAACGGTATAGTAATGGTTCTTTTTTTTGATGATGTTCCATTATACAACTATATAAATTAGTCTTAATGAAAGATGTGTGAATTCATTAATCAGTTTTCTCAACGAAAATGGCCATTAGGGCGAAAACACTATAAAACAATCCCAAAGGATAAGCAATCAATGGCCTTACATTGTGTAATTTCAATACAGAAACAAAGAACCCCGAAGCTGAGTATGTACACCAAGTTACAGCCAATACGCTTAAAAAGTAGCCAAACAAATTATCTAAGGATATCACAACTCCTAAAACACTAACCAACACAAGAGGTAGTAAGCAGTAACCTATAACAGACGTAGATCTTATTAAATCGATTTGGATGTCATTACTCATGAACTTAAACAAAAAGTGCAAACTGATAGTACCAAATAAACCAACACCATATATGTAACCAAATTGAACCTTACCAGACAATAATAACAATATTCCAAATAGCAAAACAAAAAGAATAGGGCCCGCTAAATCTGAATCCGTCATGATGTCTGAAGTGATATTCTTGTTTAATGGGTTCAAAACAGCTAATGTCTTAGTTCTGATGTGTTGAAAATTGATACCCAATTCTTCTAATAATGGTGGCTCCCCAGGGTATCCTGAAGTTCCAAATGCAGCAAGTAATCCAGGTGTCAATTCACCATTGCCCATCACACCGCTGACATCAATATTATTTCCAAAGCCAGTATCCATTGTACCCATTGAACCTGCGTGCAAATTAGGATCAGGCTGGCCAGACTGTTGAAAATTATTTGAATAATTTGACTGATAGAATTGCATGTTTTGTGGGTTATTCATTTGCTGTTGATAGTAGGCCATTTTCAATATTTCAACCTCCAAATTTTATTCTCTTTTCCAGTGAAATAATATGTGTGAAAAATATTATCTAATACTTTCACGTAACTTCAAATAAATATATTGATTCCTTATAAAACCTTGGTTTAAATTGTAAGTATATTGCTAGTTATTTTCATTGATCTATGAAGTTTGAGTTAAAAGTCAAAGAAGACGTGTGGGTGTCAATTTTGAAATCCTAAACCTGCATGTGTGCCCCAATATCAGATAGGAATAAACGATCTATAGGTAGAAATTTAGATGTATTTGGAAATACATGACTGTTTTCAACTAGAAAATATAGAATAGGTTGCTTAATAGTGTGATGTTTCTCCTTTTTATCACTTTTCTTTTGAACTATTCTCTAGAAGCGCAATTCTGCATTTCGTTAAGAATGTATTGAACTAATCCATTATAAACCATTAATTGAACAGTTCCATAAATATATATATATAACTTAGAATATAGCATCTTCTATAGAAGATTTAAAGGAAATGAATCGAGACACACATCAAGGTTTTACTTTGCACCATATTGAACGTTGATTGTTTCTAGATATAGAATAGGAAAAAACTTTTTTACGAAAGAGTAAAATAAATGAGTTCACAATAATATCTACAACGAACTAAGGTATATATTCACATGAACACTATATTAAGATCTTCTCCAAATAATTAATGTACTAAATCCATTCGTATATGCGTCACTAGAGTAAGTTAAATATGTGAATGTTTCAGAATAACTATTATTATATCACACCTCTATTTCGATATTAGACAAAACTTAAAGTAGTTTCTCCAGCTCACTAAGAGATGAAGAAAATATTACAGTATTTAGAGTAATTAAAGAATATTTCGACTCATATCATTCAATATTAGGATGAGTACCTGTAAATTTATCCTTTTCCAAGAAGTAGTGTCCCAGTGGCCGAGTGGTTAAGGCGACGCCCTGCTATCTATTAGCGGATTAGGCGTTGGGTTTTACCTGCGCAGGTTCGAATCCTGTCTGTGACGTCATTTCTTTTTTAATCACTTTTTTACATTTCAACGACATTTTTTATCAATGTCTACATTTACATTCCTTTAAACGAAAGGTCAAAGATCTTTAATTGAAACCTATAAAACTTTTCAAGAATGTCCCAATCTTTAATCATATTTAGACCGTCCGGTAAGATTGAGTATCAGCTAAATAATAAAATTTCTCCATTCAATGAATTCATTTCTAGTCTTGTAAATGAAATGCATATAGAATTAGAAACCAATTACTATACGAAAAGTATTAATCAAAAGAGATACTATGCCTATAAAAGAGATGATCTCTATGCTGCTTTATACTTTGATGTTGTTACTTTACTTGATAGTGATAAGATAAAGCAAGCTTTATTATCCATTTTGAAAGTCTACACTAAGATATCAAATGATGATAACGAAAAGGACGATGCCAAGTTGAATACCTTGATTGAAATCCAATTTAACCAATTAACTAATCTTAAGACTGAGAATATAACGGAGAATAATACTGTGGATCAAGATAATAACAAAAATTTAAAGAATATACGTAAGGTACAGAAGAAAAGTGGAAACAAGAAAATGAGAAGATGGGATGGTGATGAAATGGTTGAAACCGTAGATGGAGAGACTTTAGACTATTCAGAAGTTACTAGAGATAACTCTCCTTTTCCAGAGGCTAATAATGAGCAATTAAAAATTGATAAATCTGCTTTTACTCGTGAGAATGAACTTTTAATTATTAATGAGTTGAATGATATTTTGGATTCTGATGAACAAGATTCTGATGATGCATCTAATACAAAGACTCAGGGTGGATTTTTCGGCAAGATATCATCATATTTTGGTGGATCAATAAATATTGATGAAGTTTCTAAGAAATTTCATGATCAACTTGTTTCAAAGAATATTGCACCTCCAACTGCTAGAATGATTATTGACAGGATAAAGGAAAAATTAGAAAATAAAAAATCAGTTACATTGGAAACATATAAACAAACATTGACAGATGAATTAACAAAAATTTTGACTCCAAATGTTTCAACTGATTTATTGTATGAGATCAAACGTAATTCTTCATCGGGTCGCCCATATGTTATATCTGTTGTAGGTGTCAATGGTGTTGGTAAATCTACAAATTTAGCAAAATTGGCTTATTGGTTTTTGCAGAATAATTTAAGTGTGTTGATCTGTGCTTGTGATACATTTAGGTCAGGTGCAGTAGAACAATTGAAAGTCCATGTAAATAATTTAAAGAAGCTCAATAGTTCTACTTCTTCTGCCTCCCTAATTGATATTTTCGAAAAAGGATATGGTGGAGGTGATCATGTTGTCACTACAGCTAAACTGGCTATTGCTTATGGAGCTGCCGAAAACTATGATATTGTCTTGATTGATACTGCCGGTAGAACTCATTCTAATGCCAAATTAATGGCTCCATTGAAGAAATTTGGAGATGCTGCTAATCCTGATAAAATTATTATGGTTGGAGAAGCCTTAGTTGGTACTGATTCCGTCGAGCAGGCTATTAATTTCAACAATGCCTTTGGTAATAGACGGAACCTCGATTTCTTCATAATTTCGAAAGTTGATACTGTTGGTGATTTAGTTGGTGCAATGATTAATATGGTTTTAGCTACCAAAGTCCCAATCTTATTTATTGGTACTGGTCAAACGTATACTGATATTAAGAGATTAAGTGTTAAAAGAGTTGTCGATATGCTAATGAACTAATATGAATAATTAATAAAGTAAAACCTTATTCTAGACTAAAATAATTTCAAATCATTAAATACTGGTTTAATATGCAACACTGTTCTACAAATAGTGTATATGGGTATACTTCCAGAATGTATTAAAAATAATAACCTCATTCATACTTATCACTCACTAAGTTTTAGTAGCGACCTTGAAAATAGCTGACTGGGATGTAAACTTCATCTCCCTTTATTCCACGGTTCTCTTCAATACTTCTTACTTGCCATCCAAGGAAGTCTAAATCATGTTTAATCTTATCTATTTCTTCAAATTTTGCTTCAATTGGTATCGGTTCTAAAAGGAACCTTGTGGTAGCTACAGGAACAGTAAGACCTGCGAATCAACCTAATATTGAACTTGTCTTAAACCCCAATGACATCAATAAATAAAACCAACTTTAATTATAGGATAAAATAGGAAAGAGTAGATAAGGGAACTCTGTATTCATATTGATCTTGTGGGGTTACGATATTCTCCGGGGTAAGAGAGATCCGACACGTTTTATGCAGATTTTCACTTTGCATTACATTAACTAAACTAATTATATAACATCTAATAGTGACTCTAAAGAAATTATTTTACTTGCTTACCTCCGTACAAGCTTCTCCATTCTTCAATTTTCTTTTCATCAATTCTAGTGAATAAGTATTGTGCTTTTCCAATGCAATGGCCTTGTTCCAAAACTAATTCAAATTTATCAGTGATAGACAAAGGTGGACAGTTTAAGATTTCACAGATTTTATTTCTAGTTTCAGGCATGAATGGACATATAACAGCACTGACTAACAAAATTAAGTTAGCAGCAACACCAACAACAGCATCTGACTTGTCTGGATAATCGGCGTACAAGGAATTGTCTAATTTATTGTCTTGTAAGAATTGGTTACCACGAGAAGAAATAGCCATAGCAATTTCCAAACCTCTTCTCAAACTGACACCTTCCATAGCTTCGATATAGTTGGATAACAAGTCATTAATATCACTTTCAAACTTAGCGTAACCTGGAATATTTGAAGGATTATATTCTGGAATGACACCATTATACTTGGCAATAATAAACTTAACAACTCTATTGACGAAGTTACCCAAGTTAGCAAGTAATTCAGAATTGTTCTTGGTAACAAATTCGGTCCATGAAAAATGAGAATCAGATGATTCAGGTCTAACAGAAGCCAAATAATATCTCCAAACTGAAGGAGAGATTCCTGTGTCTTTAGCATTGTTACCAAATACACCAACACCTCTTGACTTGGAGAACTTACCTCCTTCGTATTGTAAGTACTCAGTTGTGTTCAAATGGTGTAATTTGGTCCACTTATCATTAGTACCAATTTGTGTTGCTGGGAAAACAACAGTATGGAAAGGGACATTATCTTTACCCATAAATTGATAAAGCTGGACATTTTCTGGGTTTCTCCACCAAGATTCCCATTCATCTGAAGAGTTTGCTTTGAAGTAATTTGCTGTTATAGAAACATAACCAATTGTGGCATCAAACCAAACATATAAAACCTTGTCCTTGAATTTTTCCAAAGGAACAGGGGTACCCCAAATTAAATCTCTAGTGATACATCTTGGCTCTAATCCTTGCTTTGTCCAAGAGTTAGTAATAGTCTTAGAGTTCTTAGACCATGCCCCCTTCTCAGAAGCATCTTTAACCCAAGCCTTAAGTTCAGGTTCCAATTCGTTAAGTTTAAGATAAATGTGAGTAGAGTTTCTCTTTACTGGAGTTGAATCGTCAAGCTTACAACGAGGGTTGATCAATTCAAATGGATCTAACAAGGTACCACATTTATCACATTGGTCACCTCTAGCATCTTCATATTGACACTTTGGACAAGTACCTTCAACAAATCGATCAGCCAAGAACGAATTGTGAACCTCACAATATAATTGTTCAGTGGTTTGTTCTTCTAAATAGTTATTTTCGAAAAGCTTAAGGAAGATATCTTGGGCAATTTCAGTTTGATATTCAGTTGTAGTTCTACCGAAGTAATCAAAATCAATGTCAAACCAATCGTAAACATCTTTATGAATCTTATGGTATTTATCACATAGTTCCTTAGGGGTGACCTTTTCCTCTAATGCCTTTGTCTCGGTTGCAGTACCATATTCGTCTGTACCACAAACAAATAATGTGTTGTAGTTTCTATTCTTAGCATAACGAGCGTAAATATCAGCAGATAATACTGAACCAACGATATTACCTAAATGTGGAACATTATTAACGTAAGGTAAAGCCGAAGTAATCAAGATATTTCTTTCGTTTTCCTTTGGTCTAATAATATCTTCTTGCTTGCTTACAAGGTGACCAGACTTGACTTTTCGAACACCAGTATTTTCACTTTTAACTCTTTCTAATTTAGTTATTGATAAAGCATTCTTAACACCGGAAGCAACCTCTGGAATTTTTGAGAATTGCTCAAACCATTCATTGGATTGAGTATCCTTGTCCTTCAATGCGACGTATAACGAAGAAAACAATATGATTTGGGAAGCAGAAATCTTAGCTTCTGAAAATTCGAATGGGAAATTTGCACCGGCACTGACTACATTTTCCTTCTTGTTAGACTTAAGAGCTTTGTACAAAGCACTTTCCTCAAATTCAATCTTATCATCATGATCGAAGTCCTTTGAAAGATATTTTACGATAGCATTAGGCTCTCTTAATTCAAATAAAGTAGTTTTATCTTTTAATACTAATTCTGAGTCATCTTCACTCAAGCTGACTTGAAGCTTTGGTTGAAAACAGCTAACAGCTAATGATAATTTTAAGTTATTACTTAAAGAAACTAAGGATGAACCTTTATCTCCCAATATGTGTAAGGACATATTTGTTCTTTGTTAATAAGCGTTTAATCTTCTAATGATGAACCTAGTTTGATTTATGGTGTGAGGAGAATCTACCAAAAACTTTTATGACACAAAATGTAATAGAAATATCAGAATCCATTAATCTAGTATTAAACTGGAACTATGCTTCGATTTTTACCAAAGATCTGCAAAGATGGATTTCTAGGGTATAGAAAGCTATGCTCTTTTACAATTAAAGACCAATGGAATAGTATTGTGTCTTCTAGAACTTCTAGAGAACCTGATTTATCAGAAGAAGCTCTAGTTGGAACAACCTACATTGTCAAAGATAACATAGCTACCAAAGACGAAGCAACGACATGCGGTTCTCTAATGCTTTCCAATTATAAGAGTCCATTTGATGCTACCGTCGTTAAATTATTGGATGACGCAGGGCTGGTATTAACGGGTAAATCCAACTTGGATGAATTTGGAATGGGTTCCTCAACAACTAATTCATATTTTGGCTCGACTAAGAATCCAACATTCAATGATGAGGACCGTATTTCAGGAGGTTCGTCAGGAGGCTCAGCTGCTGCAATTGCTGGAGCATTGGCTACATTTAGTTTAGGAACAGACACTGGAGGATCAGTTCGACTCCCTGCCAGTTATTGTAATATTATTGGGTTTAAACCAACTTATGGAAGGATATCAAGATGGGGAGTTATCGCATATGCCCAAACGTTAGATACAGTTGGTATATTTTCTAAGAATATGAATACAGTTTCTGAAGTATACCAAGTTTTAAACAAACATGATCCTAAGGACCCTACTTCACTTTCAGAAGAATTGAGAAGTGAAATATTGGATTATAAAAAAAATAAATTGTGCATAGGAATACCGAATGAATTTATCTTGGAGGGATTA
Organism: Schwanniomyces capriottii; assembly: GCA_032927745.1. NCBI lineage: Eukaryota > Fungi > Ascomycota > Pichiomycetes > Serinales > Debaryomycetaceae > Schwanniomyces > Schwanniomyces capriottii. Next base: position 252,184 of record JAVSEF010000012.1, read on the forward strand.
TCTGAAGAGAATAAAGAAGCATGGTTTGCTGCTTTAGCTAAATTTCAGGATTTAGGATATGAACTCAAGCCTATATCGATTCCTTCAATAAAAAAGCTGCTTCTGGCATACTATACATTGGTATCTGCAGAAGCAGCATCAAATCTTTCAAGATATGATGGTATTAGGTATGGATATTCGGACGCAGAAAAGAAAGATTCAGCTCAAAACCTCATTGTCCTGAATAGATCAGGTGCTTTTGGGCCTGAAGTTCAAAGGAGAATCATATTAGGTAACTATACATTATCTTCTGAGTCAGGAAACCATTATCTTAAATCCACTGTTATACGTAAGAGATTAATTGATGAATTTAATGATATTTTCAATTTGTCAAACATCTTACTAGAAAAAAAAAGCACTCTTCGTACAGATAGGTGTGACTTAATAGTAACTCCTACTGCAATTGGAAAGGCACCAACTATTGAAGAATACAGCAAAATGAATAATGAAAACTTTCTTTATAGTTATATTAATGATATTTTAACAGTTCCAGCATCATTAGCAGGACTCCCAGCCATTTCTGTCCCATTCCAAGATTGTGGAATACAAATAATTGGACAGTTCGGTGATGATGATACTGTCTTGAGGGCATCAGAGATATTAATAAAATAATGTACATAGATAATTAATATATTGTGATCATTTAGGATATAAGGATATATAAGTATGAAGTTGAATGTCATAACATCATTAACTACTAATTAGCAATAAAAAATTTTCAAAAAAGAATTAAACAACAATGATTTACAAATGCAATTAATTAGTAGGAAATAAAAATGAAAGTGATTGTTGAAACTACTTTCTAAAGTAAAAGCTTACTTCCTTCCAAGTAATGTTAAAAACTCTTCTCTGGTTTTTTGTTGATCACGGAAGCATCCCAACATACAACTTGTGGTTGTAGATGAACCTGTCTTTTGTACACCTCTACTAACCATGCACATATGAGTTGCTTCAATAACAACAGCTACACCCCTTGGTTTTAATATTTCGCTTAAAGCCATTGCAATTTGTTTGGTCAATCTTTCTTGAACTTGAAATCTTCTGGAATACATTTCAGCTAATCTAGCTAATTTACTTAATCCAAGAACTCTCTTATTTGGAATGTAAGCAATATGAGCCTTACCGAAAAATGGAACTAAGTGATGTTCGCATAATGAGTAAATTTCAATGTCTCTAACAATAACCATTTCATCATGATTTTCTTCGAAAACAGCCCTTTTGATAACATCTCTTATATTATCTTCATATCCTTTAGTAAAGTATAACATAGCACGTGCATAACGTTCTGGTGTTTCTAACAATCCCTCTCTGTCGACGTCTTCTCCCAATTCGCTCAAAATTGTCTTAACAGCTTCTGCAATTCTTGTTTCTCTAGCTTTAGCCTCTTCTTCGCTTTGTTCAATACGGGATCTAGCACCTAATGAAGGCCAAGATAAGCCATCATTATCTATAGGAGGGTTTAAAGTGCAAGGTGATGCTACTCTAGTTTGCAATGGAGTCCCATATCCATCTGCAATTTGACTCGATCCAGTTAAATAGGATCTTTTTAAAGGTAAAACAGATTTTGGTGTAAGAGCACCGTTAAATTCTGTTGTATCTGACTTTTCTGTACCTGTCATTATTACTATAACACCACGTACAAAATGTTAGATATAGTTTTGTACTATGACTATGACTCTGACTTTTCATAAAAAATTTATAACTAATCACATGATCGCTTACAATTTTTTTGGACTAACATCTTATCAGTCTACGGCATATCCGCTTAGTTCGCAGATCATACTAATAGCATAGGGCTTGGCTTCTTAATTTTAGAGGGGCCAAATGAGTAGATAATAATAAATAAAGATTTTATTAAAGATATAATTTAAAAAGTAAACACTGAATTGTAAAAGCTTACAAGAATTAAGATCACTGAAGTAAATAATTATCATAAATTCGTATATAGAAAATAAGTAATACTAATTATCAGCAATGAAAGGATTCAATACGCGAACAGTCAAACAAGGTAAGGCCATACCAATCTCAGCTCTGATTAACACAGGAACTTCCTCTAACTCCCTGATTTCTTGAACGTATGAATCGTCTTCAACCTTCGTAATAAGATTTTGTAAATATGGCTTCAAACCAGTGTTTGAGTTTTCATTCGTATCAATAGTCGATAACGAATGATTCTTGTTATTTTTTGATACTAAAGGTTGGGTTGGTAAAGAAGGTAACGATTTTGTATCGAGATCAGCTAACAATTTGTTTCTTAATGAAGGAATTCTAATATGGGGTGCTTCTAGATTCAATTTGCTAAATTTGTTTACTATTGAATCAGTGTTATTCTCAACGAAAGTCTTTCTTTGGATATTAGCCGATTGTAACGATGAGGTCCTGTATTTATTCTTAATTGAATTTCTGTACGATAAAGAAGATTTTTCATCAGCTGGTATATAAGTTGCAGAATCCACTCCTTTTTCCCAATACAACTCCAAAACCCTTTCCGCCTTGTCAAATTCTGCCTTTACTAATGGTAATTGGTCACCATGAACTCTCTTTTCAACGCCAAATTCTGGAATAAACACGTCAAAAGAAGACTCGTACACTTGAACCACAATACCCATACATAAAATCTGGCCAGCATCTTCACTCATTTCATTAATTGTCTGGGAAAGTAATAAATGAATAGCTTGTTCTTGAGCACCAGAAGCGCAATCTTTCTTAAAATTGCAGTATTCAGCTGTGGCCTTCAAAGAATCGATGTCCTTTTCATAACTCAAACTATGAATAACTTGTTTTAATTGTCGATGTACCACTAAATCCGCATATCTTCTCAAAGGTGCAGTGAAATGAGTGTATAATGGTAAATTAAGGTAATAATGACCAAAAGAATCAGATGACTGCTTACCAGCAACAAAATATTTACCTCTGGCCATACACTTATACAACAATGTTTCCACGCATTGTCTCTTAACAAGATCATCAATCCGTAATATAGACTTTTGTAAGGTCGAAGAGTTAGTTGTATCAATTTTATAGCCTAAGTTGGTGGCTTTTCTAACGAATGTTTCGATTTTTTGCAATGTAGGTAATGAATGACGACGTAAGAATGCAAGATCACCAAGTCCAGCATGTAACTTTACAGCAACAGTGCTATTGACTTTATAGGAAAATTCTGATATAATATTAAGAGCTGGACTTTCCTTAAAAATATTCAAACTCAACCGGACTTTTTCGTCATCTAATTGGTCCAATAAGGTTAAACTTGGAGAAATACCTAATTCGGTATTCTCTAATCTTTGACGACGGAACTCTTTAGCAATCAAACTAAATGTTTTGACATAATCAGAAGTAGCTGATGAAATTCCATCCACATTGTCACCATTTAAGACGCTATCAAATTGATCATAATTAACACATTGTTTTGGTACTATAATAGATTCATGAATTGAAATTTCGTCTACTTCAAAATTAGTGGTATCAATTTCGAAAACAACTGAAATAGCAAGGTTTCTCTCGTTTTCCTTAAACGAAACTAACTCATTAACCTCATTAGGATAAAGGTTAACTATCTTTTGAGGTAAGAACACAGAAGATGATCTCTTCTTTGCTTTCCTATCAAGTATTGATCCTGGCTTAATGTAATAAGATACATCACTAACATGGAATCCAAGTGCAATCTTTGTATTATTAATACGCTTGACATGAAGAGCATGATCAACGAATTCATTATTTTGGGTAAATGAAATTATATAATCATTCAAATATTCTACTCTGTCACCACTAGCCAATTCACTTTCAATGTTCGGTAAATCATATATCATTTCTTCAGGATACTCGTCACATAAGAAATTATTATCTCTTAAAATTGAATCGATTTCAGTTTGAGATTCTTCAATTTGACCCAATTTACTTACCAATGTACCAAATGGATGTAATGAAGTAATAGGCCATCTTTTTATAGAAGCTACAAATAGCTGATTAGCATAACTTTCATGATTTTCAACAAATCCTGGTGGTGCTTGTTCAGTTGGGATTGCAATCAATGGAACTTTCTTATCAGTTGGCTTAAACCATACAATCTTAGGAGCTTTTGGAGTATGAACCGAAGGCTCTTTACCTGATTTTATATCTTTTGCAGCCTGTGCAGCTTGAGCTGGTCTCAACAAACCCAACGTACCTGAAAAAAGTTGACCAGGTATACGATCTACAACAGCAACAACATGACCAGCATACAATGGTTTTATTTCATCGTTGATTTCTTCTTCTTCCACCAATAATAACGATTGTCCTTCGACTTCTACATCATCGTTCTTTTTCATAGTCGGTCTTTGTTTTAAAGATCCCCTTCTTGCTAATCCAGAATCATTGTCGTTGTCTTCATTTTCATTTTCAACATTAGCAGGCGCAGATGTTGCATCATTATGTATATCATCGTTCAAAACAGAAGATGTATTAGATCTTGTATAAGTGTTACCCTTTCTTCTTTTTTTCTCCTCCTTTTCTTTCTTCGATTCCCAGACTTCGTCAACTACTAATAATTCTACAGCAACAAGATCACCTTCCAAAGCTCTATTACGATCTTTTGATCCACAAATGAATATATCTGCATCTAACAAACCATCAGTGGATACATAAGCATCAGACCGATTTTTTTTATTGACTCTTAATGTTCCCGTCACCAAACGACCTTCATCGATCAAACTAGGAAGAGAGGCCTGTGGTAAATAAGGTGCAAATAATGACTTACGCCCGTTGCTATTAGTATTGTTAGGCAAAAACTGAGATAATGAAGAAATCGATCCACCGGTTGAGTTACTACGCAGTTTATGACCAGGAGCAAAAGAATGCAGTGGTGCTTCAAATTGAGATGTATTTCTCTGATGGTTCTGTTGAGCCCTCCAATTTGTATTCATATTTGCTTGAGCATTTGGGTCATAATTCCTTGAGTTTGTTCTGTAGTGAGAACCACGTCTTTGGTGGCCCCTGTCAGGGCTTTGAGTAATAGAAAAGTTTGGAGTTGGAGGTAATAAATTATCCGCTGGAAACTTAAATGATTGCTGACCATACGCCAAAGATCTGGATCTGTTATGGCCAGAGGAGCTTGGAGGGCTTACTGAACCAGTACTTTCGGCATCAGACCCGGAGCTTTGGGGAAACTTAAAAGAACCTATATTTTCAGATTCAGTAGTAGTTGGTGTGGCTGGACTAAGAGTTGATCTATTATTTTGTCTCTGGTTCGCAGCAGCCTTAATGGCTTCACTTAGACCTAAAGAATGTCTTCTGTTATGGCCCTGTGCTGAGTTATTAGATGCTGATCCCGTTCGATGGTGACCACCTCCACTTGAATTTATTGAGGACGACCTGGAATGAGAGCGGAAATTCGAAGGTGGGGGCTTGAGCTCATTTTGGCTTGCTGGGGGATAAACAAATTGTCCCTGTGCTTGCTGAGACAATTGCTGTTGCAATTGCTTCTGTTGAGCTTGCACTTGTTCCAATTGACGCTGAAGATTGTATTGCTCCACTAGCTATGTTAGTACAACCTATCTAAGAAAAAAGTTTGAAAATATACATACTCATCAAGTTAGTAAGTTCACTAGGTGAACGTCTGTGCGCAATATGCAAATTCTTCTTCTTTGAACCTTCGCCGTCATCATGTTTCTTGTTTGCTCCGCTCATGGTTTCTACTATGGACACAACAATTCAAAATTATAGTACGAAATAGTAAATCAAAATAACGCAAAAAAAGTATGAAAATAATCCTCTATAAAATTCCAATAAGCTGAAAGTCTTTTAAAAGAAAATATATTTGGACTCGTTTACTTGATTCCAACTTAATACAAAACTAATGTTCTTTGATTGAAAAAGTGTGTAGATCCTACTGTGTTGTGCAATGTTATTTTAAGGATCGGCTTGGTCTTGTAACTTCAAAGCTACTGTTTTCTGCTTTGAATTATATAACACGTAGAACTATATTAACCTGGGTGCAAAGTGAATCCAAATAATTAAATATGTGGAATGCAATTAATAAATTATGAAGTGAAAGAAAGCAATTATCCTTAAATTAGTGCCACCGTGAATATAAATGAGGATTCTCATAAGTGAGTGCAGAGGAAAAAATTTTCTAAGTCACACGCTCCGCTGCAAGCTGCAACTCTGTGTATGAAGTTGCAACTGCCGTTAGCAATAGCAAGAAAGGAAAAGAAGGATCGACAAGTTGCTAGGACGGTATATAGTGTAGGCAAGTATTGAATTGAATGAAATTTAGAGAAATAGTTTGGATCCTCATGGGGTTTGACTTCATTCAGTATCTATTTATAGAAGCCATTCACTCACATAAAATGGTAATAAAAATTAAGTATTACTAGTGTGATAATAACCTATATACTAATAGTAATAATTTCGCAGTCCAAAGAGGATAGATCGAGTAATACTATCTGCCCCAGTTCGTGAAATTTAGGTATGCTGATAAGTCTTACTTTTGAGTCTTCCTGCGACAATACACGGGATTCGTAGTTCTCCTGGTTTCCAACAAAATAAACATGGGGTAATTCATTGTGAAACACAAATGGATCCCTGTTTTCAAATGGGTAGCAGTACAAGGTGTCGGGGGCCGTAGGTATAATGTTTTGCCATTTTATGTTACACTCCAAAATCAGACACGCGCTACGCAATGAACTCTTGTGATGGATGTATTTTAAGATATCCTCGACATTTTGCCCGGAAGTTCCTACCATTCTTACCCCATTGAGGTCTATCCACGCTGGGTTAGTTAAACTCTCGAACAGTTCTCCTCCGATATATTTTCTGTTCTTTGTAAAAAAGGACTTGTGAATTGGTTGTTGTGGAATACAAATTTCAGCAGGGTCGTTTGAACCCGGCATGATAGAAATTGATATGCTGGCAGAAAGGTCAGAGATAAACTCATCCAATTTTACTACTGATTCAGGGTTGAATTTAGATATATTCTTAGATCCGTAGTTATTCGTCGAGATAAAATCTTCATCTTTTTTCTCTTCAATTTGACTTATTGAATCACCTGCAATGACAAGTCTTGTAATTTCACTACAATTTTTCTTATCTTCTTCCAGGCCTAACTCACCGGATAAATATTGCTTTAGGATTTCAAGTTTTAGATCATGTTCTGTAGCATCTTCAATATTCAATCCCGACACAAATGCAACTTTTCCCTTGTTCCTGTTCACTGGGAAAGGTTTCTGTGGGGCCCAAGTGGGATATACAACATCCATAATTTCAAATATACCTGCTTGCATTTCAATGCCTAGTACTGCAATTATGCATCCCGTCACCAAAAGATTTCTATCCAAATATTCATCATTGTGAAGAATGGCTCTACCTGATTCATCTTCCAACATAACAGTAACCTTTTCATTTTCATCTATATACATCGAAGGTGGTTGAGGAAGCACATCATCAATACCATTGTCTACATCCCGCATGATGTTCAATTTATTTTTGGAGTCTGAAAAGACTGTACCGCTTACCCAGCATAATTGACCACTCGTAATATCAAGAATTTTGTCTTTCTTTATAATGACCTGTCCATCAACTTTTCTGGTACCATCCCCCCATTTTTCTAATGCATTTTGGTCTACTCGGGTCTTGAGAGTAGCCAACCTATACTGATACATCGAGAAAAACTGCTTGTCATATTTTCTATCTTTTGCCAGTAAAGTGAACTCATCCTTTTTTTCAAAGTTTTCATGATGTGCATTACGTATTCTGTTGACTGGTTGTGAATCTTCACTCTGTAGGTCTCTGTTTATATAGTTTTGATAATCCATACTAGCCTAATCCTCAATAATGATAATATAAAAAACGACTAACGCGTATAAATTTATTTCTGATATAATTTTAGTTTTTTGACACTGATTAAAAAGAATCTTAAAATTAAAATACCCAAAGAAAGTCTATACAAGATGATTTAATACATTTACTTAAAGAAGTATAGATATACAATATATGCTAAAATGAAATTTGATTTTAAATCAGTTTCTCTTCTGTTTTTTGTGCTTCTTTTCAATTGACTTACCACTAGCTCCAATTGTAATATTGACCTTTGGAGGAATATCAAATCCAAAAGATTTAGCGACTTTAACTAAATCCAATTTGTCAATTTGGTAAACAGTCTTTAGGTGATGTGAAGCATAAGCTTGTAAGTAAGATCTGTAACCATCCTTTGCAGATTGATGTAACCAGTAATTATTCTTAATCAATTTGGTCAATTGAGATTGAACATTGGCAATCTTATTAGCAGGAAATTCATATTCGTTTAATGGTACATTTGCAGCCTTTAAGTATCTTAAGAATCCTAATTCAGATGGGTTCAAGAACATCAAAGACTTACCCTTACCTGCAGTTCCTCTGGCAGTTCTACCAACTCTGTGAATGTAATCTCTTGGATCATCAGGTGGATCGAATTGGATGATCCAATCAACAGATGGAATATCTAAACCTCTAGCAGCAACATCTGTACATATCAAGATACCTTGTTTGGCATTACAGAATTCGAAGAAAGTATTAGTTCTCTTTTGTTGCTTTTGTTTACCATGTAAGTCAAGAACTGGTAAATCAATATAATTCAATAATTCTCCAAAGTATTTGACACAGTTACATGATGATAAGAAGACAATAATCTTCTTTTTAGAGTTTCTCTTTAAGAATGAGAAAAGTAACAAGAATCTTTTATCGGACTCACAAACAACATAACCTTGTTCTAAACCATCAGCAGTAGATACTTCAGATTGAGTAACAACATTAATGTATAATGGACCTGGTCTTAAAGAAATTCTTGCCAAATCTTCAACTTTAGTAGTCTGTGTAGCTGAGAATAGCATGGATTGTCTTTCTTCGCTTGGTAAAATCTTAATAATTTGTCTCATTTCTTCTTCGAAACCAATTTCTAAAATTCTATCTGCTTCATCTATAACTAGGGCCTTTAAGTTCTTGAAGACAAATCCTTGGGTGTTTTGCAAGTGATCCAATAATCTTCCTGGGGTTGCAATTAAAAGGTTGACACCTTTAGTCAATTTTTCTGCTTCTTGTCTTCTGTTGGCTCCTCCTATAACAATACCGAAAGTTTGAGTGTGGTGTTTCATTAACTCTCTTGCAACTCCAAAAATTTGTAAAGCTAATTCTCTGGTAGGGGAAACGACTATAACACCAGTACCATTTCTAGGCTTGAACTTCAAGGAGTAAAGCATTTCAATAGCTGGAATTAAAAAGGCTAAAGTCTTACCAGAACCAGTTTTAGCAGCACCCAAAACATCTTTTCCGGCCAATAAAGGTGGGATAGTTCTAGCTTGCACCTTCGTCATCTTGGTAAACCCCATTTCATTGATGGCCTTTAATGTTGGTTCAGATAAACCTGCATCTTCAAATTTATCAGAGACAATATCTTCTTCGCTTGCATTTGCACTTGGCTTAACCAATTCTTTTAAATTGTCTTCTTCTTTTTGATAGTCAACCTTTGCTTTCTTTTTGGATTCTGGGTCCTTGACATCATCTCCTAAAAGCTGGGCAACCTCCTCAAAATCTTCATCCAACTCTTCGACTAATTTTTCATTAGATTCTTCATCGGACGAAACTTCATGGGTTCTCTTCAAAGATTTCTTGTCAGAGTCAGCTTTCATATGAAGCTTCTTTTTTTCAGTCTTGTTAGCCTTCTTGGTATTAGAACTAATTCCGTTAGACATAATTAATCTGAATAGAAGTATTAAACTTAGTACATCGTGTAGAATATAATTTTTTTGTCTCATCTCATTATTGAAATGTGAAAAATATTTCACGTGACCCGACTATTTGAGACTCATAGCTTATGTATTGCCGCCGTATTATAGATTCCATTTAGCATTCAGTATTCAACAAGATCCAGTATGGCTACATATACTGTGACTTCTACGAAGTCGTTTATGCAAGCAATGCAACCAATGGCGGATATGTTGGATTCGCTAGACATACCTACAGATGCGAATCCACCTAAGATTGATCTCGAGAAATATAAAATAACGCCGGTAGATCAGATTATAGATAAATTTAACATAGATACTACTATTATTCAAAGAATAAGTGACGATAAAGTTTCGGATGTAACAGATGATATTAAAAGGGAATGTAGAAGGTTCAATGACCCTACCGAACAAAATGACGATGAAGTATTTCAGACTATACTCCGTATTTTGGAATCAAATCACAGCGACGAGGAACTTCAATCCTCCTTATTCGACATATTGGGTTTTGAAGAATTCGATTTGATTTCAAAAATTATTTTGAATAAGCTGGTTTTAATGGAGAATGCTAAGGAAAAAGAAGAGGAAGATGCAGTGAAATTTTTAACTTCTAGAGGAAGAGAACAGCTTTTAATTGATAACTTTGAAAAAGGAAAGAATGAAAAGTTGGCGCCTAAAGTTCTGAATGGAAGATACCCTCACGTTTTTAAGAATCCAGATATAAGCAACGTAATTGCTTTTACTGGAGGAAAATATGCTTTACCGGCTGGTACCCAAAGAAGAAGTGAAAAAAACTATGAAGAAATGATTATACCTATTCCAGAAGCTAGAAAGAATAAGTGGATATCTGATGATCAACTTGTGCAAGTAGATAATTTAGATTTCCTATGCAAAGGAACCTTCAACAATTATCAGACTTTAAATAAAGTGCAGAGTTTAATATACCCGGTTGCCTACAATACTAATGAGAACATGTTGGTTTGTGCTCCTACTGGTGCAGGTAAAACTGATGTAGCATTATTAACTATACTTCATACAATTCAACAATTTGTAGCTGAAACGATTGATGATGAACAAAATTTCAATATCAACATTGACTATGATGAATTTAAAATTATTTACGTTGCACCTTTAAAGGCATTAGCTGCTGAAATTGTAGAAAAATTTAGTTCTAAGTTGAAATGGCTAGGAATAAGAGTAAGGGAATTGACTGGTGATATGCAATTAACGAAGCAAGAAATAATGGATACTCAGATAATTGTTACAACTCCTGAAAAATGGGATGTGGTGACTAGAAAACTGACCGGTGATAATGAATTAATATCTAAAGTGAGACTTTTGATTATTGATGAGGTTCATTTATTACATGAAGAAAGGGGTTCTGTTATTGAAACATTGGTAGCACGTACGTTGAGACAAGTTGAGAGTTCTCAACAAATGATTAGAGTAGTCGGTTTATCTGCTACTTTACCGAATTACATGGATGTTGCTGACTTTCTAGGTGTTAACAGATCTATTGGTATGTTCTTCTTTGATCAATCTTTCAGACCTATTCCTTTAGAACAACAGTTAATAGGTGTTAAAGGCAAGGCAGGGTCTAAGGAATCAAGGGAAAATATAGATACAATCTGTTACGAAAAGTTAGTGAAGTACATTCAGGAAGACGTCCAAGTGATGGTCTTTGTCAACTCGCGGAAGGATACTTCCAAAAGTGCTCGTACATTCATAAATAAAGCACAAGAAAATCACGAAATAGGACTATTTGATACTTCACAGAGTTGCAGCAGTTATGAAAGGTTTAAGAGAGAAGTATCGAACAAAAATAGAAATAAAGATATGAAGGAGTTATTCCAATTTGGCTTTGGTATACATCATGCGGGTATGTTAAGGTCAGATAGAAATTTAACAGAAAAAATGTTTGCTAGTGGTGCACTTAAGGTTCTTTGTTGTACTGCTACTTTAGCGTGGGGTGTTAATTTACCGGCAGCTGTTGTTATTGTGAAAGGAACGCAGGTATATGATTCAAAACAAGGTGGGTTCACTGATCTTGGAATTTCCGATGTCCTTCAAATTTTTGGTAGAGCTGGTAGACCACAATTTGAACAGTTTGGTACTGGTATTCTCTGTACATCTAATGACAGATTAGATCATTACATTTCATTGATTACACAACAGCATCCAATTGAATCTAGATTAAATGCTAAATTAATAGATAATTTGAATGCTGAGATTTCTTTAGGAACTGTTACTAGCATCGAAGAAGGTATTCAGTGGCTTGGTTATACGTATATGATGGTTCGTATGCGCCAGAATCCGTTTGCATACGGAATTGAATGGAAAATGCTTCAGGATGATCCTCTGCTTTATACTAAAAGACGTTCTATGATCATTACAGCAGCAAGGCGACTTCACCAATTACAAATGATCATATTTGATGAAAATAGCGGGTCCTTTACTTCTAAAGACTTGGGTAGGATTGCTTCAGATTTTTACCTATTAAATAATTCAGTGGAAATTTTTAATCAAATGTTAAACCCTAGAGCAACAGAAGCTGATGTTTTGTCTATGATAAGTATGAGTAGTGAATTTGATGGTATTAATTTTAGGCAGGAGGAAGAGAATGAATTGAAAAACTTACTGGAAACCGAAGTGCCTTGTCAAATAGCTGGTGATATCGATTCTGCACAAGGAAAAACCAACATTCTTCTTCAGGCTTACATATCAAGAGCTTCAATTAAAGATTCTGCCTTAATTTCTGATACTAATTATATTGCCCAGAACTCCGCTAGAGTATGCCGTGCTTTATTTCTAATTGCTATGAATAGAAAATGGGGAGCTGTACTGAGGACACTCTTATCTGTTTGTAAATCAATCGATAGAAAGAACTGGTTATTCAATCATCCTATGTCTCAATTTGACTTATCTGAATCAATTTTATCAAACTTGAAGGTTAAGAATCCTTCGATGGAGGATTTGAGAGACATGGATGCTGGTGAATTAGGTGATTTAGTTCACAATAATCGATTAGGAAATACATTATATAAATTAGTTGGAAAATTTCCAACAATTGAAATTGAATCTGAAATATATCCTATTACTAGCAATGTCATGAGAATTCACTTAAAATTATACGCTGACTTTGCTTGGGATGAAAAATACCATGGAAATATTCAATTTTTTTGGGTTACAGTTGAGGAGTCAAATGATTCTGAGATTTTACATGTTGAAAAATTTATTGTCAATAGAAGGCAGTTGGGAAATCCGCATGAAATGGATTTTATGATACCTCTTGGAGATCCTTTACCTCCTCAGATAGTTGTCCGTGTTGTTTCTGATACCTGGATAGGATCTGAGACGGCTCGTGCTATATCCTTTCAACATCTAATTAGACCATCAAATGAAACTATCAGAACAAATCTCTTAAGGTTACAGCCATTACCGATAACAGCTCTTCATAGTAAAGAAATTCAATCTATTTATTCTGAAAAGTTCCGTTATTTTAATCCAATGCAGACAATGATCTTTCATTCATTATATAATACAGATGGAAATGTATTTGTTGGTTCTCCTACTGGTTCTGGTAAAACAGTCGTTGCAGAACTTGCAATTTGGCATGCATTTAATAATTTTCCTGGATCAAAGATTGTGTATATTGCTCCAATGAAAGCGTTAGTCAGAGAAAGGGTAGATGACTGGAGAGAAAGGATATGCAAGAATACGAATCACAAGGTTGTAGAATTGACAGGTGATTCTCTTCCTGAGGCTAATGAAGTTAGAGAAGCTGATATAATCATTACCACTCCTGAGAAGTTTGATGGTATATCTCGTAATTGGCAAACAAGAAAATTTGTTCAACAGATTTCACTTGTTATTATGGATGAAATTCATTTATTGGCAAGTGACAGAGGACCAATTTTGGAAATGATCGTAAGTCGTATGAATTACATATCATCTATCACTAAAAAATCTATACGGTTATTGGGTATGTCTACTGCTGTTTCTAATGCTATAGATATGGCTGGTTGGTTGGGTGTTAAGGAAGGGTTATTTAACTTTCCTCAATCAGTTCGTCCTGTCCCTTTGAAAATGTACATTGACGGCTTTCCTGATAATTTAGCCTTTTGTCCGTTGATGAAGACGATGAATAAGCCAGCATACTTAGCTATAAAGCAGCATTCCCCAACTAAGCCAGTTTTAATATTCGTTGCCTCACGTCGTCAAACTCGTCTTACAGCCTTAGATCTTATTCATTTGTGTGGTATGGAATCTGATCCTAGAAGGTTTATTCGTATGAATGATTCGGAACTTCTGCAAATCTTGGACAATGTTAAAGATGAAACACTCCGTTTGTCATTACAATTTGGTATGGGTTTACATCATGCTGGTTTAGTTGAATCTGATCGTCAAATTTCTCACAAATTATTCGAAACTGGTAAAATTCAAATTTTAATAGCAACGTCGACATTGGCATGGGGTGTTAATTTACCAGCTCATCTAGTAATAATAAAAGGAACACAATTTTTTGATGCAAAAATTGAAGCTTATAGGGATATGGATTTAACAGATATTTTGCAAATGATGGGAAGAGCAGGTCGTCCTGCTTATGATACTAGTGGTACTGCTATAGTATATACCAAGGAATCTAAAAAAATGTTCTATAAACACTTCTTGAATATTGGATTTCCTGTTGAGTCTTCATTGCATATGGTGTTGGATAATCATATTGGTGCTGAGATTTCTGCTGGTACTATATCTAGTAGACAAGAAGCGATGGATTTTCTTACCTGGACTTTCTTATACAGAAGAGTTCATAATAATCCAACATTTTATGGTATTGAGGATGTAACTTCTGCTGGTATATCTAAGTACTTAGCTGGGCTTATTGATCAGACAATAGAGAATCTTGCTGAGTCAAAATGTCTTGTATCAGTTAGTTCTGAAGAATTGCATCCAACTCCTTTCTTGCATATCTCATCTTACTACTATCTTTCTCACAAGACAATTAGAACCTTAGTTAATAAGGTCTCATCTCAATCAACATTTAGAGATTGTATGAGACTTTTATGTGAAGCTACTGAATATGATGAGTTAGCTACTAGACATGGTGAGGAGTTGATTAATATGGAGTTATCTCAAGCTCTGAGGTACCCTGCTGAAGATCTTGAATATGAATTTATCTGGGACCCTCATGTGAAATCATACCTTTTAATTCAAGCATTTATAAGTAGGATTGAATTACCTATTGCAGATTATGTTCAAGATACAGTATCAGTACTTGATCAGGCCTTACGTATTTTACAGGCTTATATTGATGCTGCGTCAGAATTGGGATACCTTAACACTGTTTTAACGTTTATTAAAGTTATGCAATGTATAAAACAACGTTGTTGGTATGATGATGATCCTGTTTCCATTCTTCCTGGGTTAACCTTGTGTAAAAAAGACAATAAATATCCTCCTTTAATAGAGTTGGGTAGAATGAAAGTACATATGTTGCGTAAATTTGCAGATGACGTAATTGATAATAATCAAGACTTAGCTAATGATGACAATGACTATGATAAGAATTCAATTAAAGACTTAATGGATCAGTTCGTACAAATTGCCACGCACTTACCTACTGGTAAATTGAAAGTAGACCAAGCAACGCCAAACGAATTAACTGTTGAATTTCTACATGATAATTATCCACTCAACAAGAATTTCAAAGTACACTGTCCTAATTTCCCTAAGGCACAAAGAGAATCATGGTTTGTAATTGTATGCAATGAATCAAATGAAGATTTACTTTTAATAAAGAGGGCCTCGCCTACATTAGTGAATAAGAAAGGAAGGATACATTGTGTATTGGAGATTCCGGAAAATATCAGAGGAAATTCAGTCAACATTATCTTTATTAACGATGCTTTAGATATGAAGTATACATTGAACCATGAACTTTTGTGAATATTTCAAAATTATAAACTAATGCAAAAGTCTATATAAAATAACCGAATCTAATATACAATTTTATTCTACTCGAAGAATTCGTCTTCTTCTTCATTACTACCTTCTTGGTGTGTAGGAGCATCAATCTCTTCGCTCAAAGTTGCATTTTGTTTTTGCTTAAAGTCATTAACATTCTTTCCTTTAACAACGTCATCAATTGAAAATGGCAATTTTCCTTCTTCAATAAGTTTTTCAACTTCCTTTCTGAATTCCCTTTTTCTTTGCTCTGTCAATTGCATTCCCTTCTTAGCATTTGGATTCTTTGAAGTATCTTCATCTTCATCTTTAGGATTTGGGTATAAAGAAATATACTTTTCAGTTTTTGGAAAGAGAATTACATATACAATGTCAACTTCACTATGTCTGACAACTTTTCTAGCTTTTTTGATATCCTTTCTGACCTCTGTCTTGGCGGCTTCTTCAAGTGTCTTTCTAGCTTGTTTCAATTTTCTGATAGCCTTTTTCTTCTCAAAAAAACGAACCATATGGTACTTCTTGGCAATCTTCCTAGCTTTCAAGTTCAACTGAACGTTTTGAAGTTCGACCCTAAGGGCTTTTAATGCTCTTTCATTCTCTATTCTGACATCTGCAGGTAAATTTTCTTTCTTCAACAACCTCTCTATATCTCTTATCTTTTTCTTAACTTTAGTTGATCCTTCCCCAATGACATTTCCTATATCTACGGATGATCCTACCTTATTTCTTGGTGTTTTTGGCATTTCTATTGAATAATTGATCCATTAGAAATTTTTAGTACTTGCGATGCTCTATAATTTTTTATGTTGTCGATATTCCTGTACGCAATATGGTTGATAGAATTAGAAAATTTTAAGTAAGATTCAGATTCAGACAACTATTAGAAGATATATGTTAGGTAGTGATGGGTATTGCGGAGAAAATACAACAGATCCAAGAGGAATTATCAAGGACCCAAAAGAATAAAGCAACTGAATATCACATTGGTTTATTAAAGGGTAAATTAGCTAGATACCGTCGTGAATTGCTTGAACCACAACCAGGACAAGGATCTTCTGGTGGTGGACAAGGGTTTGAAGTATCTAAGGCTGGTGATGCTCGTGTGTCGTTAATTGGTTTTCCATCTGTTGGTAAATCGTCATTTTTAAACAAAGTTACTAATACAAAGTCTGAGGCCGCTAACTATGAGTTCACGACATTAACCTCAGTAGGAGGTTTACTTGAATACAACGGTGCTGAGGTGCAAATAGTGGATTTGCCGGGTATTATAAAGGCTGCATCACAAGGTAAAGGTAGAGGAAGACAAGTTATTGCCGTTTCTAGAACCTCTGATTTAATTATGATGGTTTTGGATGCTACCAAAGGAAGAGATCAAAGACAAATTTTAGAGAATGAATTGGAATCCATGGGTATTAGGTTAAATAAAGAACGTCCAAATATCTCCCTCAAGATTAAGAAAACAGGAGGTGTTAAGCTTAATTCTATTTCTCCTCCAAAATATTTGGATGAAAAAACCGTAGCTGCGTTGTTAAAAGATTATAAAATACATAATGCTGACGTGTTAGTTAGGGATGATGAAGTGACAATAGATGATTTCATTGATGTGATTAACGAACAACATATTTCATACATTAAATGTTTATATGTGTACAATAAAATTGATGCTGTTTCATTAGAGGAATGTGACAGATTAGCAAGAGAACCAAACACAGTTGTGATGTCTTGTGAGATTGATTTAGGTATTGAAGACTTAAAGGAAGAAATATGGAGACAATTAGGATTAATAAGAATATACACCAAAAGAAGAGGTATCTTACCCAAACTTGACGAGCCTATGGTCGTGAGAAGTAACTCAACTTTATTGCAAGTTTGTGATGCTATTCACAGAGATATGAAAAACCAATTTAAGTATGCTCTTGTATGGGGTTCTAGTGCTAAGCACTCACCACAAAAATGTGGTTTAAACCATCCAGTTCATGATGAAGACGTTATTCAGATCGTCACTAAATAGATCCTTTTATATGCATTCTTAAATTAATACTGATATCAAAATGCGTAATGTAAACAAAGTACACTTGCTGGAGGGAGCTACATTGCCTATTAATGATCGACGATAAATATCATATCGTAGCAGAAATTGAGCATGAATCTCAGATTGTTTTTGAAACTTCTGACATAGAAAGTGATGAAGAATATACAACTAGAAACAAAGAATCTGCAGATGATAATAAGAATGATATAATACAAGATACTTTTGACATGCAAAGGGCAAAGGATAGATTTTCCAATGATATTATTGTCGGAGATATAGATCTAATGAATTTTCTGGGTGCCATTTCAAGCAATTCATTAGCAAGTTCGGGTTTTAAAGTTAAAAAAGTCAAAGAAACGGTGGATCAAAAATTAGCACGAATTAATAGAGAATTAGAAGAAATAAGACTTGAACAAGAGAAAGAAGATGGTCATAAGGTTTCAGATGAAATAAATATGCTAACAACCTTACTAGAAGCTGTTCAATTGAAAAAAAATTCTCATCAGAAATTAAACCCTCATGAAAATCATATAAATTCACTATTTGAAAAAGTCACCCAAGACGTTGGTCAGCCTCTAGGTCAGGAGCAAAAGCTATTCGATGTCCAAGATGTAAATATTGCACAGGTCTTAGAGTTGGACTCCAAAATTAATCATTTGGAAAATTTAATAGGGATAGGGCCATCGCAAAAATCACAATTTAAAAACCCAGACCTTGTTGAATCAAACAGCAATTTGATCAATGTCATAAGGGACCTAAAGAGAAAGGCAAATATTGTAAACAATCCGGAGTACAACTTACAGATAATCAAAGAAGAAATAGAGTTTGTTCGTGAACAAACTGAAAAATTGATTTCAGACAGAAGGCTTCTACACATTACACAACCAAATGATACAGTAGTGCTAGAAAGTGAAAGCCCAGCTTCAAACAAGATAGATGACTTGTATCTAAGACTTCCAGAATTTGAGAACGCTAATGCTAAAATCCCCATGATAATTAACCGTTTGAAGTCCCTACATACAGTACACAGCGACTTGGCGAGATCAATAGATGTAATCAAGAGCTTGGATTCGGTGTTGTATAATATGTCCCAAGATGTAAGCAGCTGGAATGACGCAGTTGACAATGTCAGCGTAAAAATAGACGCATATTCTTCAAACTTTGAATCAAAGAAAGACGAAGTAAGCAAATTGGTAAGTGACGTATATACTAAAGTAGAAAGTATTTGTACTAGATAGTTATCGGGTATGATTTTAATAAATCTATCTCATGCTATTCAGATTAGACGTCTTTTTCGTTGGTGTCTCGCTTAGGTATACCAATTTTTGTGCTCGCGAATCTTTTCCGAAAACGTTTCGCTATGTGTTACCCTTAGGGTGACATATGGAGCTCTGTTTTAAGCAAGTCATCGATATAAAACCATAATAGTATTCCATATTTTTAGTATTTTCATTCCAGCGCTAACTCTTTGAGAAGAAATATTGAAAGCTTATTATAACCGGACAATTGATTATGTTGAGAGCTACATCTAAATCGACTGCTCGTGTTTTAACTAGATCGATCAAGGCTACCCCAGCTTTGCGTTCTAATATTGTTTTAAGAGCCATCGGAGGAAAACAACAAGTTAGATTAGCATCACAATTATCCCACGTTAAAGTCCCAAAGATCAGCAATGAGCCTGTCAAGAACTTTGGCTTCAACGACACCAAAGACTGGGACTTGTTACGTGCTTCCATCACTAAATTCACTGACAATGGTGCATTAGACATTCCATTGGTTATTGGAGGAAAGAAGATTTACAAGAAGGATATTTTACCACAAGTTAACCCAGCCAACCATGCTCAAAACTTAGCTAATGTCTCCCAAGCTTCTGATGAAGATATCAAGGCTGCCATTGAAGCCGCAAAGAACGCTAAAAAGAAGTGGGCATCTACCTCATGGATCGACAGAGCTGCAATTTTCTTGAAAGCTTCTGAATTAATTTCTACTAAATACAGATACGATATGTTGGCCTCCACGATGTTAGGTCAAGGTAAGAACGTTTATCAAGCTGAAATTGACTCTGTTGCTGAATTGATTGATTTCTTCAAATACAACGTTAAGTACGCTGAAGAATTATACCATCAACAACCTGCTGAAACCTCTCCAGGTATTTGGAATCGTGTTGAATACAGACCATTAGAAGGTTTCGTTTACGCTGTTACACCATTCAACTTCACTGCTATTGCAGGTAACTTAGTCGGTGCTCCAGCTTTAATGGGTAACACTGTTGTCTGGAAGCCTTCTGCTACCGCTGCCTTATCAAACTACTTATTATTGACTATTTTGGAAGAAGCAGGTTTACCAGCTGGTGTTATTAATTTCATTCCAGGTGAACCTAACCAAGTCACTGATTTGGTCTTAGAAGATAAAGAATTTTCTGCCTTACATTTCACAGGTTCTACTGGTGTATTCAAGAGCCTCTATTCAAAGATTTCTAATAATGTTGCTGCTGATAAATACCGTGATTTCCCAAGAATTGTCGGTGAAACTGGTGGTAAGAATTTCCACCTTGTTCACCCTTCTGCTTCTGTTGAACACACTGTCTTATCTACTTTAAGAGGTGCATATGAATACCAAGGTCAAAAGTGTTCTGCCACTTCAAGGCTTTACGTTGCAGAATCCATGTGGCCAGAATTTAAGGAAAAGTTATCCAGTGCCATGAAAACTATTGAAATTGGTAACTGTTCAAGTACTAGTTCAATGCATTCTTTCATGGGTCCAGTTATTCATGAACAATCATTTGAAAAATTGTCATCTGCCATTGAACAAGCTAAGAGTGATCCAGAATTGACCATCGTCCAAGGTGGTAAGTACGATATATCTCAAGGTTTCTTTGTCGAACCAACATTGATTCAAACTACTAATCCAAATCATGAATTCTTATCTAGAGAATTTTTCGGTCCAATCTTAACCACTTACGTCTACCCTGATGCTGAATTCGAATCTATAATGGAATCTGTTGACACCATCACTGGCTATGGTTTAACTGGTTCTATTTTCGCTAAGGACCGTGATGTTATCAGATTAGCTGAAGAAAAATTGAGATACTCCTCTGGTAACTTTTATATTAACGATAAGTCCACAGGTGCTGTTGTTGCTCAACAATGGTTCGGAGGCGCCAGAGCTTCTGGTACTAACGATAAGGCTGGTAGTGGAAACATCTTATCCAGATTTGTTTCCATCAGAAGTATCAAAGAAAACTTCCAAGAATTAACCGACTATAAGTACCCATCTAACTACAATTGATTTGTAATATTCTAGTGCATAAGCTATATCCTTTAACTATATTTGTATATTTTTAATTTAATTTCATTACTTGTATAAAATCAACATTAATTCTTTCCATATGGAGGATTGTAGTAATTTGGATGTGAATTGTACGTTCCATGCTGTTGTTGAGGTTGACCTGGACTTGGACCTGGCCCAGGGCCGTTAATATTCTGAGGAAGGTTTGTTATTCTTCCTAACCCACGACAAACAGGACATAAATCTTCGTCAAGAAGAAAATATGTTCTTCCAGAACCTCTGCACTTTCCACAAAGCATGCCTCCTAGTCTTGGGTCGCCAGGATTCATGCGAATTGGTGGTAATGAGTAATTATAATTTCCTTGTTGAGGCGAAATCACCGTTGAGACATTTCCAAACGGCATGAAACTTGAAGATGTATACTGAACGTTGGCAACATTTCTCTGAGCAAATCTTTCCCAACAATCTTGACATGACCTTCCATTTTTTATCTTATATCCCTTATTGTGGCACTTTTCACATATAAATCTTTTAGGGTATTTGAATGGCAATGACGGATTGGGATTATAAGCATTGTTATTCAAATAATGTTTGTGCCAGCAGTCCGTACATATTTTTCCATTTTTCTTGAACCCCGTATTTTTACACTTTCTGCAAAAGAATCCTACCGGATATTTGAATGGTAAATTTGAATTGTTCGTATATAAAGAACTTGATTCTGATGAATTTGGCCCCGTTGATGATGTCAGTGGTCTATGATACTGTGCATTGTTTGGTCTAGGTGGCTGAGGCGGCGGGCGTGAAACGGATGAAGGTCTTTGAGGTAGCGGAGGTTGGGGTGGATTTGATGCACTCGACCCAATACTAGAATTGCTACTTATTGCTTCATGATATGAAGGTGGTAGATCTAAATGGTCATCATAAGAATCATCCTGATCTTTCATTCTTTAGCGTACCAGGTTTTAAAATTTATTAATGCTAATTATAACTAACTATATTATATTTCGTGTAGAAGTTCCAATTCCTCAGTAATTATAAAATCAAATAAATACAAACTTTCTTTAAAACATACTAATCAATAATAATGATCTGGTTATCAGAAAGACAGAGTAGGTACACTACAGTTTCCAATTTTTTTTTTTGCACAGATACTAACAAAGTACAGAATTCGGTGTTGGATTCACAGCAGGAGGATTTTTCTTCTTCGTGTTTGGAATAATTACATTTTTCGATTCAGGATTTTTGGCATTAGGAAATATATTGTTTATCATTGGATTAATATTAATCATAGGACCACAAAGAACTGTTACATTTTTTACCAGACCAACAAAGATCAGGGGCACCCTATGTTTTGGTCTAGGAATCTTGTTAATTTTGATGAAGAGATCTTTTATTGGATTCATACTTGAAAGTTTTGGAATCTTAGGTTTATTTGGCGACTTTTTTGGTACCATAGTTCAATTTCTCAGATCAATTCCATACATCGGTGACCTTTTAAGCAACCCAATCGTTGCGCCAACAATTGACAGATTAGCTGGAATAAACACTCTCCCAGTATAGATGATTAAAGACACAGAGTTTACTAATAGATATTATGGGTAGTCTTTTTTAGGTTTTATTTTGAAGAGATATTACGGATATTGGCAATTGTATTTTTGTATGTTGCATTATATTTTACATGAAATGCATAGAAGTTCTCATAATTTATTTGTGAAAGTATTTAAATTGTATGAATAGAATAGTCCTTCTGCAGTATGAATAGCTAGATCGCTATATTGTAACACTTGTAATAAATCTACCTGTGATAGAATTCCGCTATCCATTTTGTAATTTACGGAAGGGATTATTTCAATTTTAAAAAACCTTGGATTTACCTTTGTTATGCGATGTCTTACATGTCTAGTATCTGTATTACTTTTCATAGCCTTAAATTTAGGAATCCAAAGAATATATTGAGGAAATCCCAGAACAATATCATTTCGTAATACAATTCTACTTAAATTTGAATTGATAGTAATATTAAAGTCCCTATTCGAATAGCCCAGATTATTTGATGAAAAGTCATACATTATTATATTATCGCTATACTTATTCATTAAATCATACTCAAAAAATTCCTGATTCGTTGTTTGTCTCAAACTGAAAAGGGACACTTTATTTGATTTAAAGAAATAAGATCGTATCGATTCAACTATAATATTAGGATGATAAATTACGCCAATAAGATTTTTTTGTGCAATAGAGACCTCTAGAATTTCAGCTTGACTCATGATAGGCATGTCCATATTAAAGCTTTCATAATTATATATAGAACATATCAGTCCTAAGGCAAACGTTCTGAAATTTCCATTCCCTAATAACCCTTTCAATATAAGATTGACAATGAATTCCTTCTTATAAAATTGAATATCCGTTATAGTATTTATTCCACACCATGGTGTCGTATCAAAATTGGAACTGAAAACAAAATTAGGATTTTCTATTATTATTATTCTAAAGAATGAAGAACTTTTTTCATAATATAAAAAAAGAGATAATGCAATTATATATGCAGCAAAAGTGGATGGATGTTTTATTACCAAAACAACCATATGGTGGGTTTAGAATGAGAATAGATATACTATCAATTTTTAATTGTGATTGAGATCGCGATTATTTCTTTTCACAGTACAGATCATTCAAACTAAATCAGTCTATAATATTAGAGGTTATTCTATAATATTACTAAGATCGTATTTTGACAATACTAAAACACTAAAATCAATAATGGTATTGATTTAAAAATTATCACCAAAATTAGTTTTTATTAAATTACTTTATTTATTTCAGAAAGACAAAATTTTGCAAATATAGAAATGAGTAATCTTAATATTATTTAAATTATCTAATTGATATTTGAGAGCTAAAGAGCTAAATAGATTTTTAATCTAAATATTAGTTTTAGTTATTATTTGCAAACGTTCCATATCATCATTATTTTATTGTATATTTCCTGATTACTCAAATCCAAATATTCTTAGCTGTTAGGAAACTTACGGACGATTTAGTCCTTAATTCCAACTTAGATCAACTATCAGAGGTTAATTATTCATAAAACAGTAGTATTTTTATATATAATGGTATATGATTTGGATATAACAGGAACAACTAATCTCTTAAAAAATCTCTAGAAAGTGAATTTGTAAAGTTTGCAACAAATGCGAATTATGGCGAATTATATAGCTTGCACGTGAAGGTACTATTAGGAACCAATACTAATAAGAACTGTTAGGAAACTTACGGACCTTTAAGTTAGATTTAGTCCTTAATTCTTATTTAGATGAACTCTCAGAGGTTATTTAACCAGAAATCAGTAATATATTTATATATAATGGTATATAAATTAGATATAATAGGAAAAACTGATCTCTAAAAGTAAACTTGTAGAGTTTGCAACAAATGCGAATTGTATAGCTTGGACGTGAAGGAACTGTTTGGAACATATCCTAACACATTTTATAAAATGGTTTCGTGGTCTAGTCGGTTATGGCATCTGCTTAACACGCAGAACGTCCCCAGTTCGATCCTGGGCGAAATCATTTTTTATTTTTCAGAATAAAAAAATATGTAAAAATTGCGCAAACCCGGAATCGAACCGGGGGCCCAACGATGGCAACGTTGGATTTTACCACTAAACCATTTGCGCTGTTTTAATCTCCGCGACGGGGAATTGAACCCCGGTCTACCATGCGACAAACGGTAATTCTAGCCACTAAACTATCACGGATTTTTGTTGTTAAGTTTGAAGATTGAGATTTTAAGTTATGACACCTAATTGCCAAGTCACCTGATGTTATACTAAAATTCCTTGAATTGAAATAATACCAGACTGCATTACTGTTAATCCGTTTTGAATTGGTTAGTTTATAGCTATATGATATTCTCATTATAGTCCGTCATACAGACTAATTTCAAGCAATATTTGTGCACAAGTGCAAAATGTATGATAGTTCTAAAGAAATCCTTTCCTGCTTATTTATTTTATTACTATCTTTTAAGTTCTAAGAGCAATCCATTTGTAATTCTATGCATTATGTAAATCATCATAAGCTTCTATCATCTGTTCGCAATGAAGACCTGAGATGCAAAATTATTGGTAACATCATGAAAGTACCAATTTACTTGATAAATTAAATAGGAAATCTATGGAGTTAAAATGTCAATCAACCCAATTCATGATCTCAAGAGAAAAAGCAAGAGAACTAAAGAAGGAAGAAACTCAAAAGCATTGAAATCATAATGAGATTATCATATCAACGAGAGGGATTTATTGATAAGTTCAAGAAATTGTAAAAAATCTCCGTAAATATTCTTGAAGATGTAAATTCTTACCTATATAAATAACAGAAGAGAAAAGAAGAAATTAGCCGAAGCTAAGAGCCTCTTGAAGAATTTGCAACTGTGCTGAAATAATTGTACTAAAATAACTGTGCTCAAATAAACAAGACAAGCCTTACCTGTCGTTTAACTATGACATGGCTAACTGATATTAATGGGATTTTTAAAACAAGTACAGCGTTAATTATTCCATTCAGATGTAAAAAAATTATTTATTTAATCAATGTGGTCATAGGTAAAAGTTTATGTCTATACTTCTAAAAAATACTAATGTAATTCTTGATGTAGTCAAGTCTTATATTTACGTATAGAGACTATATTCTCTCATTATCAACCATTGATCTTAGATTGAATTCAATACCATATCTCTCTGTCTAAGATAATTTTTGAAACCGATGCGAAAAAAGATTTCAAAAAAATTCAGGCAATGAAAAAAAGTTTTAAGATTAACTAGAGTAATGTCTAAAGTTAATAGAAGAAAAGAGATTAAACAGAAAGAAGACTTACTAGCAAAGTTTCGTTTACTTTCTTCACAAACTAATTCTAAAGTAGCCAGCTGGTTATCCCCTCTGGGTGTTCAAGATCAGACGGATGCAAATGCAAGTTCTAAGCGGAATGACTCTTTCTTGAATCTTCCAATAATTCAGAATGGTGCTAGTTTAAGTGCCCAATTTCAAACTGGTCATACAAACACAATAAAAGACTTGATGGGTTCCAAAGATATCAACAACTTTAAGAAGAAGAAAGAAGCTACAGGAAGACAAAGTGATTCAAAAGCCTTAAATTCCTTAATAAATAAGATGAGAGACTCTAAACGAAGTAAAATAAAACAAGGGCCCACCCTTAATAATAAAATTCAGAAAGTAGATGGGAGGAGTAATAACAATAATGATAATAATACTAATAATAAACTTGATAATGACAATGATGAAAACGAAGATGAAAGTCTATTGAAGAACAGAACAGTGAAGAAAGGATCTGGATTATCCTTTTCAAGTAAAAAGAAGAAGGGCTCTTCAAGAACATTTTGAAATTCATATAGGTAAATCTCTTTCTTAACTGTTAATTTTATTAACGATTATAAACTTTTAATTAAATATATCAATACACTGCGCACGAAAGATTAGAAATATACATGCATAGCTAATTAATTATACACATTAACACATTTTTAAATATTAAAGAAACGTCTTAAGTCATTCTTCAGTCTTACGTCTTTTTAGCTTTACGTCTTCATAGACAGTATCAACAGTAGATCCTTCATTTCTATCAATTGGATCGGTATCTAATAATGAATTAACAGAAACCTTTCTTCTACTGTCAGTTGAATCCGAAGAGTTGTGAGTATTTTTTGTACTTATAGGTATATTAGTAGTTTCTTTGGATAGAGGTGAGCCTGATTTAGCTCTAAAATTATGAATATCCCCATTTAAAGGCGGTAAAGTAGGCCCTGGTGATTGTAAATGATGCTGTCTTTTTATGCTTGGATCAGAAATCGAATCTTCAGGAATAGTTTTAGTTGATCCGCTTTCAATCACACTAGTTATTCCAAGCGGCTCTGAGTCAGGGATTGGATCCTTTGGTCCTATGAGAATAGAATTTTTATGTAATGCACTTATTGATGGTTGAGAAAAAGACCCGAATGAAGATCTTTTAAGAGATGAAATAGATGAGATGGAAGAATGAGCTGAAAAAATCGAAGTTTGAGAAGACTGGGACCCAATAGAATCATTAGCATTTGGAATACTGGAACCAACTTTATCAGGCTTATATAATTCTAATAAGGAGGGTCTTAAGATCTCTCGAATTGAATGTCCTATTGGATGCGATGAAGGTTTTCTACTAAAATTGGGAGAACCTGGAATTGAAGTAGACGTAACTTTTTGATTAGGTGATTTTTCAAAGGCACTTGGAATTGACCTAGGTGCATTGCCAAAGTCACAAGGTTCTGGTGTAATAGGATCACTCATCGAAGACGATTTATGAATTGATGACGGTGGTGGTAATTTAATAGGAAACTTCAGATTACTTTCTCTGCCAATAGGGCTATTGCTTTGAGGGGATTGTGGTAATTGCACAAACGGTTGAGGCATTGGACTAGGCGCAAGTGGATCAAATAATAATGAAGGATTTCTTTGCTTTGTACTATGTTTTGAATTATCCCAAATCTTTTTAAACTGTAAATTTGAAGGTTCTTGTTGATGACTTGGATGTGCTTCTGCCTTAGGTCCGTTACTTGGTTCCGAATTTTGCCTGACCATTTCATTTTTTTCACTAGTTGGTAAAGATGCTGCATGTGTAGAATGTGGTCTCAGTATCATTGGTGGTATATATGATTGTGGCAGTGGGGATAAGTAAGATAACGATGAACTGCTTTGATGTACCCTGTGTTGCAAATGTTGTGGAATAAAGCCATTACAAGGTTGATGTTCAAGTTTATTTTTCATCTGGTTAGGTTCATTAGTAATTTGTTGTGGTAAATTAGAAGTTTGCTGTGGAGTATAGTGGGGTGCGTTAGGATTCATTGGCATTGGCATATGTTCCATATGCTCATATGGGTAGCCGTATACTTGGGGTTGATATTGAACTGGATAGGTTACGTGGCCCATACGAGGAGGATATCCATTTGGATGATTCATGTGAGGGTGATAGTAAGAACCTGAAACATATTGCAGTTGATAAAATTGTGGATGATTTTGATAGTTAAACGAAGAAGGCGGAGGGGTTGCCGATGACAATAGAACATTATCATTGCCTTGGACGTTATCAGAACCTCCTCTCAGAGTGTTAGAACTTGAACGCCTTTTAATGTATACAAGTGAACTTTCATCATCCTTCTTGAACTTTCCTGACAGATGTTTAAATTCCCAAATAGTCTGATCTTCATCCGAGGAATTCGAACTATGATTCGGATCACTCACTTTGTGAAATCCATACATATGTAACTGTCTAACAAAGCTAGCAACATTGCCATGTTTGAAGTATTTAGTAAGTGAATTAGCAAATTCATTACCTGGGTTTAATGCAAATGTGTTATTCTCGCTGTTTTCGGTCCACCATATCAAATGTGACATCTTAGTATCACTCAACATAGAGTAAAGCTTATGTACAAATGCATTCTTCTTCAGGGTGGGTTCTTGGGGCTTTTTACTCATGATGAACGTTGCTTTTATTGTTTTCTCTCAGGTAAAATATTTTAGTATCCTAAATGATACGCAAATTAAAAAATAAACCACTGGATTTCTCTTAAGAATTAAATCCCTTCAGGAACCCTTATATTCTTTAAACCAAAAAGATAGATTAATGGTTAAATACAAATTTGAAAACTGCAAGGTATCTATAAATCCGTAACAATTAGTCCTAAGTTGGTTGTTTGTCAATGAATCTGGCCCTTTTTTTTTATATTTAATATAACCGTAACGTATAGTACTTTAAGATTGTATCTCTGGATATGCTGATCCTTAAATAAATGTTCTATACTTCTGCCTAGAAGGTGTTCGTTGAAATTACTGGCGAACGCTTGTATTAGACCTTCTGAGATTCTTAAAAGATACAATCAATATTTCCTCAGATCAAAAACGTACTAGTACTGGGACTTTGCTTTGATTTGAGTTACCAAAAGTTATATTTGAGCTTCTGTTTGGACAAAGGAGAAGAAGAATACAGTCGCTAGTTAAAAAGAATAATCAGTAAGCTACACACCGAAATTCTAGAGCGATATTTTCCTGGACCGACATTGTTTCATTTCCGAACGCACGTCCGGAGAACATGGAGCGTCGGAAACCCAGAACCGACTTTTTCTCCAATTCTATCTCGGACTCGATGCAATGTGTTTGATGGTTCTACCATTTAATTTCCTACTATGTCCAAGGAATTGGCTTTAATATCATTACAATGTACGATTATATTCTATTCAATATAGTTTGAGTTTCTATCGTGAGTGTTGGGAGTTTAAGCCTTTGGTGATAAGATCGTTCACTAAAATCCACTTAAAGTACGTCGCTGCACGACATCGCCCATTTGAAATTATTCGATCCAGTGGCGAATTGATTGTGGAAATGCTTTGGAGAATGCGGCATACATTACCCTATTAGTATACTTGACAATAGAATACTAGTATATATTAATACCGGTGAAAATATGTCAGAGGTAATATGTAAGAAGGGCGAGCATGCAGTGGTTTTTTATGGGCGTTACAAACGGCAATATAATGGGCAGATGAGGTAAAGTGAAATCAAGGGTTCACACAGACTTCGGTTTTATATCACGAATATTCACAATGGTAAGTAGACAAAGAAGCGATCCAGTTACGTATGCCAAAAATCCCATCTTTTCGTGTTACAGAAAATTTTTACACTATTGAGATTTTTATTTTTATTTTTTTGAAAACAGGTACGAGACTTGTGAGTGATTCAATTTTATACTTGGACGCAATAATTGATTGAATCACAGCAAGACAAGTATTGGTTTAGGTTGTATTAAACTGATAATATTTAAGGTTGCACTATGAAAATCTGAGGCATGCAAAGTAACAAAAAATGGTGAAATAAGTGAGGGTACTGCAAGAGAGAATAACGGCATTACAAACTTTGTTTTCGAATTTCACACATGCGAGGGTTACTTCAGCCAACCGGGGTCATCAGAATGAAATTCTGCATTTTCTCGCAGTTTACCTGCATTCTACTCGGGCAAAGTTCACCTGAGATGGAGTGCGACCTTGAAGAATTCAACAAATTACTTGGGAGAAGTTCGGAAATCAGGCGGAATGAGGAAATAAAAGAATTCTCAACGGTAAGTAATAACCGTTCTGCATAATACGACATATGTGAAATTAGACATGAATAGGAGAGGAATTCCTTTGAATGGAGAATGAGAACCTAACCATTAAATTTTATAAGGCGAAAAGAAAAATTCTACAATGCTTACTTCCAAATTTGTACCACTTAAATTTGCACAAATATGGCATAGTTATAAAGATTCTAGACTATAGAGATTACATAGTAGTGAATACATGTTTTTTCCGGTACTCTGCTGAAGTACATTATTTTAATATATAGGAATTCGGAGAAATTTTGTCCTCGACCGAATACTGCGGGTGGGGGGGGGGTTCTATTTCTCACGTATAATTCAAAAAAACAGTATTCTTGCTTTCTATTGACGTAAACGAGCATCTCGTTCATATCTGGAGATTAATACGATCTTTGTCACCCTACAAGTGAGATGCTGGCCAAGGTATTAGTTCGCAGTAGGAAATATGCATACTGATGCGCGAACAAATGGTTCAGCGTGATTATGAAAAACCATTAGTCAGGTTTAAATGGTTAAAAAAATTTTCCATTACAGAATTTAGTAGTTATATTCATGGTCTGAATGTAGCTAAGCTACGGAGAGATCTACTTCGAGAATTAGAAATGTGTACTTCATATTTAAAATGATATGCTTAACGAACATTTTTTTTTTCAAGCGATGCGTCAGAATTAGGTATTAAAGTTACGAAGCATTTCCGGGATTTTGGAGATACATTAACCGACTATCGTCTAACCAGTTCGTGATTACCGACCGACACTCAAAGCAATGCCTGAGAAGTATCACCGTTTGTGGATTACAGAAAATGGTACGATTTTGACCGAAATGGCATGTCAAATTGATAAAATTTAACTTTTAGCGATATTTGACAAATAAAAATATTTTGGGGTGACGTTAGAAGGTCGTCCTTACTTAATTTTAAAATAACGTTCAAAGAATTTATTGAGCGTAATACAAATTCATCTTTTTTCTAAGTCCGTAAGAATGCAGGTAAAGACCCTACCGTTCGCTATCAAGAGAGAATACTTCTTTAAATATGTTAATTAAACAGTTTGAATATAATAATATATAATATATATATAATTTGAAACAATGAAATTATTCTAATTCTTCTTTTCTCTTAAGTACAATCTTCCACTTAATATGTCACCAATAGTAGACATGTCATTCCAGTGAATCGTCTTACCTTTTCTCAATTTGATATCTGCTTCTTCTCTGAATAACTTCTCTACGTCAGTGAATGAGAATTGAGCACCTTGAATTCCAATAACAACAGAATTACACTTCAGTTCATTCCAAGATTCAATGAATTCAATAGACTTTAATGCAAATCTAACAGCATTGACTCTGTCCATTGATGATGGAGTAAAACCTTGTTGAACATGACCCGGAATGGCGGTTCTAGTTTCAAACCTCCCCCCAGCACTTTCCTTGATGATATCTGCAATTAATTCAGAAGTGTAAACTGAACTTGCCTGTTCATTTCTAATGATCATCTTACCATTTTTATCTTCACCTCTGTCATTTTTAAATACATCGAATAATAAGTTAATATCCTCCTGGATGGTTCTGAGAGTAATTTTGGCTTCTGGAGTATAAGTGGCAATGGAACCAGTAACCAAACCACAGTAAGAAGCGACGAATCCAGAATGACCACCTTGAACTTCAACAACAAAAACTCTTCTTCTTGAAGAAGAAGCCGATTGTTTAACAGCGTCACAATAATTTACAAGTTGATTTAAACAAGTATCAGATCCCAATGAATATTCTGTACCCGGGACATTATTGGAAACTGTTGCTGGAATATTAATCTTTGGAATACCAAATATTGGGTAATTCTTAGTATTTTCGTTTAATTGATGCAATGCTGTAAAAGCTTCAAAACCACCAATAATCAATAATCCATCTAAGCAAAGCTTCTGTAAGTAGTAAGCAACTTTACCAAAATTCTCAGATGGTAAAGATCTATTAGTACCGATTTCAGAACCACCTAAATTATGCCAATTTTCAACTTCCAACCAGCTTAATTCTCTAACAGCACCAGTTTCAATCAAACCAGAAAAACCATTCTGAATAGCAAACAATTTGTGACCCTTTGACAAACAGTATAGGGTTGCAGCTCTTGTTGCGGGATTCAAGGCGGAAGAAGAAGCACCAACATGAATCACACCAATACTCAATTGTTTATCTTCAGGTAACTTTTTTGATCCATCATCATGGGAAGAAGTTGATAAGAAGTGATTATAAGCATCTTCAAAGCTAGAATCTCTCAAGTCCATAGCTTTATCAAAGTCTTTATTTTCGATTGCAGTAGCAACTGATTTAGTTAACTTCACGGCCTCTACCAATGGTTGTCTAACAATTTTGTTCTCTAAGATACCGATCATAGGTGATGGAGTCTCTGTTGTATTTTCTAACACAGCCTTAACAGCTTCGACACCTTGTAAAGTTGCCAACATTCTGTCAAATGCAACAGCGGTACCACCTCTTTGAACATGGCCTAAAGTAGTGATTCTAGTATCTAAACCTAAGTCTACTAATACCTTCTTAACTTCTTCGGATGTGATTGGATTTAATTCGTCATCTATAGCTCCCT
This sequence comes from Schwanniomyces capriottii, assembly GCA_032927745.1. Lineage (NCBI taxonomy): Eukaryota > Fungi > Ascomycota > Pichiomycetes > Serinales > Debaryomycetaceae > Schwanniomyces > Schwanniomyces capriottii. The sequence continues at coordinate 285,020 of JAVSEF010000012.1, forward strand.
CAGCGACAATAACTGTTGTTTTTCTGCTTCCCTTAGCTCTGTGTCTAGAACAAACCTTCTTCAAGTCTTCTTGCCATTGACCAGCTTTTGGTGGTCTTTCAGGAATGAATATGAAATCAGCTCCAGTAGCTAAACCAGACATCAAGCCTAACCAACCACAATGTCTTCCCATAACTTCTACGACGAAAGCTCTTGAATGAGATAACGCAGTAGAATCGATATAGTCAACCATTTCACTAATTCTTTCTAAAGAAGAGTATGCACCGATGGTAGCGTCAGTAGACGACATGTCATTATCAATAGAGCCTACAAGACCAACAATAGTAAGAGATTTGTAAGGATTTACCTGTTCTTCAGTTAATCTTTTCGTTGAAACTAATTCACCCAATAAAGATGGCCATTCATTTCTAAACAAGTCGGCACCAGTTAATGAACCATCACCACCACAAACAATCAAAGCATCAATACCATTGGTAATCATATTATATGCTGCCGTCAACCTTCCTTTTCTCTCTCTAAAAGCTGCACATCTAGCGGTACCAATAGCTGTACCACCCAAAGACAAGTATGACTTTACATCAGACCATTCCATTTTACGTAAAAGCTTTCCACCTTGTACTAAACCTTCATATCCCTCATAAACTGCAAAAACATCACATCCAAAGTAAATACCAGATCTAACAACGGCTCTAACTGCAGGATTCATACCTGGGGCATCTCCACCAGAAGTCATAACCGCTATCTTTTTCTTTTTCACTGATTCTTTAAGAGAGACCTCGGAAGAATTTAATAAAGCCTTCTTTTTAGTGATGTCAGACAAAAGTTTGCTTGTTCTGTACTGCAAATATTCTTCGGCACTGTCAAACATTTCTTCAGATAACGGAGTCTCCTTATTAGAGAATAATAACTTGTTTCCCAATGGGTCTTCGGTAATTACTACTTGATCTTTTTCTTCGAATGAACACTTACCTTCCTTTAAAATTGCTTTGATCCCACTTAAGTTTGTGCTAAAAAAATTCAATTCTTTGTTAGCAGCTACTTCTGCATCATTATTAGTTAACCTAACCTTGATTACAGGAGAATGACCCAAAACTTCACAATTATCACCATCATAGACTTTTAATTCTTGCCACGGTATAATACATCCATTTCCATCCAAGTTCTGCAACAGAAAGCTCTCTAACCATACTTCTTGCAAAGAATCGTCTGAAATACCAATATGCAAGTTTGGATTGAACTCACCAGAAGCGCTTCCACTGCCTGATATCTTAGAGTAGTTCTTTACTAACTTGAACCCTAATTTGCAGTAGAATTCAGCAACATTTATGAATGCACTTTTGTCCCTTGTTACAAGTGATGTGTAACTAATTCCCTGCACTACGTCGGTTGATACCATTTTTGATAAAATACTGATATTTAGAAATAATTAATAAATAAATCACACAGTAATTAATTTAGTAGCAATCTCTCAATTCTGTTCAGTCTAAATATACTAAGCTAACTCGTAGTCTGGTGATGGTCAGATCTGAACTCCGGAATAAATTAGGCCGATGGTCGTGCAAGTCCCAGCAAATGAACTTTTCATTCCAATACTATTACACCATAAATAAACCATAAACCTTGAAACAAACTGAAGTGTTTTTGGTGTATATTTTCCTGTAGAATTATTACCTCTCTGCCAGAGTTACAGGCCTTTGTATTGCCTGTTTTGTAAAGTCAATCTATTTTTTTGAAAGAATCACAGTAAATGTTACTCACTCGGTCTTTATGAAAGTTAATAGTATTTAATTCAGATATAACCTTATACATATCTCTAAGGAAATACTCTTTTTAGTTTGGTTATACTTCAAATGTATATTTTTTAAGTTTCAGATCGCTTATTAAAATGAACCAAGAAAAAAAAATATTCTAGATTATTGAGTTTACGGTCAAGCGTTCATTGATCTAGGTAGAAACAGAGAAGCTGTGACAGCATGGAAGATCCAGTGTATACTGAAGTTCATATTAATGAAGTTAGTCAGGCATTATTAACTCATTTGAGATGTATGAAGTACATTCCTTTAAGAAGATTATTAAAGGATTTCGAGAGAATACTAGATAGATTATCTGAAACAGACGACTATAAACAAACAGGAGTGCAATCAGAGATGGAATCACTTATTTCAAGCATTAATACAAGTATAGCAGATCATGGATTTAAAATAGACAAGAAGAATGATGAGATAACTGGAGAATTATATTACATTTTCATTAATACGACAATGGATGATGTCATTAAAGGGAGTTCTGATTATTCTACTAACGAATTGAATTGCATTAAATTGATTATTGATGATATTATAGAATCTCCAAACTTACAATATGCAATTAGTAGAATCAATGCTCAACAAAAGATTTCTAGTCTACTCAATAGAACTTTAAATGATGCACATTACTTTATAATCAAACTTATAGATGATGGGTGGTTTTGGCTTACTAAAAATGATTACTTGGTTTTCTCAATTAGATCTCTTAGTGAATTGAAATACTATTTACTTGAAAGATTTGGAGCTGATAATCTTACAAGAATATTACAATGTAAACAATGCAACGACATAACAACTTTAGGACTCAAATGTCCAAATAAAGAATGTTCTATTAGTTTTCACTATAAATGTCTAGATATTTTTGAAAGAAACAATCAACATATTACAGAATGCATTGGTAGTAACTGTTCCATGAGTTGGAATGCAAAGAATTTAAGAATTGTTGGAATCGATAAAAATTTAATACCTTGAAATTATACGTCAAAGCTATCCAAATATTCGGATTCAACTTCATCTATCATATCCCAAAGCCATTCTTCGATTACGGATTCTTCGTAGCTCTCTTGAAGCGGGCGAACTCCTTCTTCCTGAATTGGAAATTTGAAATTTGGACCAGGGTTCAATCCTACAATACCTCCTTGGAAAACAGATATCATAAGATAATATCCTAATGTCCCATCATCAGTATTTTTATAATTAGAATTTTGCAGCTGTTTCGTATTGTATGAAATATTAAAGTCCTTACTTTCAAGATTAGTTGGCAAAAAAGAATAAAGATTTTCAAACATAGTTCCTTTTTCTAAGCCATTTTTAAATACTTTTATTTTAGAATTAGGAATTACGGGTAAGTTTTGAGCTTCTTTATGAATAGAATCTTCTAATATGGCAGTTTCACCAAAAACTGTAACTGGGTTTAATAAATGATCCATTTTTTTTGTGCTTGTATATTCATATTGTTCATAATAAAGCGAATTTTTATACTTTATAGGAATTTGGTCTCTTAAAATATTACCATGAATGATGAGATTTTCATTTTCTTCAGCTGGATTGACCTGTTGCTTCTTTACTTTTCTTTTCTTTCTTGTAACCAGTTCGCCATTCTCTTCCGATTTAGTACTTTGTGCTTCCAATTTCTTGGTTGTAAGGAAATTATCAATGGCCATCTTTTGTTCTTCCAACAGGGGTAAATCCACTAAAAAACCAATGGTATCCCCAGTCTTAAATCCATCATCATTCATAAACTCTTTCGGTCTACTCAACGTGATCTTTTGTCCCTTTACATCTCTTAACCCATAACCATAACCATCAAAACCAACAGGTGCTTCCAAGCTCGCTTCTCTTCTAGCTATACCAATTCTCACATGACTCTTATCATTTTCATTATTAGCATTGATAATATTAAATTCCATGTAGTATTTTCCTTCCCTCATGCCGACATTTGACCTGACTGATCTCCATCCTTGGGTAGTGGTTACTAAGTTCGAGTCTTCACTGAATAAAATACCTTGCGACCTATCAAACATACTGGGGCTGACTGTATATGGAGACAATTCTGTGGTTGAATAAAAATTTGACGTAAATAATGGATTTGGACGACATGGTCTGTACTTAAAGCCTCGTTTATTAAATGGATGGTCGTCATACTGATAAAAGTCTATTCCAAGATTAGAAAAAACGTGTGATTTGTTTAATGGTCTATAATCATTAAGTAGATCTATTTCTTTATATGGAATTGGCTTTAATCTTGGGTGAACGACAACATTATGTTGTTTTTGTTTTAATACCAGAGCATTCTCCAGTTCTTGTGTCTTACCTTTTGATCTTGTTGAATATTGATGATTAGTTAAATTGACGTCATCTTTCAATAATGAAACCAGTCCATCTTCTAATTTTACATTCGATGATGTAGTTCCTTCTGTTGAATCACTGCTCTCCATTAACCTTTTAACAAAATAATTGTATCTCTAGAATTTTTCATATGTATTGAACTTCAAATATGCGCTAGTGATCATATTGAAAGTCAATAACCTGTATATAATATAATCTAATCGAAAGGAAACAGAAGCAATTATGTTATAATACTCTAATAACCCTATGAAACTAAGGAAAAGAAGTTGAATTACCACTGGTCTAAAGATAGTTAGCCCATTTCTCTTATCATAAGAATCAAGGGCTTTTTCAGGGCCATTTATACGATTTAAGAATAAAATTATACAATTGACGAAATAAAAAACGCCATAATCAATTCAAAGGATTATTTTCTACAGTATATAGGGATACATTTTAGAGCTATTTGATTATTTGCAGATAAATCTATCTTTATAGTTAGGTAAAACGTAGAATGACTTCAGATCATAGGGTAATGGTCGTGTCAATTACAAACAGATAAATGTTAAGATATTTTAATCATTTATTATTCAGATACATACTCTAATTGCAATTAGGACAAATGATTCGCAATATAATACTTAAAAATAACAAATTCATAACAAACCGAGTCTTATATAATAGCTTTAGGAGATATGGAACAAGATCAGTAGAAGATTCGCCTTTTGATCACCTCCCGCTTAGAAAAAAGTCATATTTTAGTTGGAAAACAACAGGAGTCTTCTTTCTACTTGGGTCTTTACTTGCATATAACGAAACATTATTTAACATTTACGAATCTATGACAACAATTGAAAATGAAGGTGATGAACTTTTACCTCTTCAGCTAGAATACAAGCTCAAACAATTGCCAATTTTTTTACAATTGAATCATCCCAGAGCAGACAATAAGTGGACTAAAATTCACTCATGGGAAAATTTGGACCGAAACATCTTAGATAATCAAGAGTTTAAGGTTAAGTTAGAAAAAGGATATAAAGCACAATCAATAGTGACGCATACTCTTTCAAAGCCTGGTGGGATTTTAATTAAACCAATTATTTTCTATAACTCTGAAACAAATGAAACTGTAACTATTGTGCATGCTGGGTATAGATTATGTGGTTATCCATTTTTAGTTCACGGAGGCATTATTGCAACATTTTTAAATGAAACTTTTAAGAGAAATGCATCTTTATCTACAAAATCTTCATCCAACTTGAAAGAAGACTTCAAAGTTGAAGATCTTACGATCGATTACAAGTTCCCAACTTTTGCAAATCAATTTTTGATTATTAAGACAAAGCAAAGGGAATTAGTAGATAATGAGACTACAATGCTTGAAAGTACAATTGAGTCTCAAAATGGAAAAGTATTGGTAAAGAGTGTTGCGACCTTACATGATACAAAGAGAGCAACAAAGCAAAAAGAAAAAAAATGGCTAATATAATATTTATATAATACCTGTTCTTTTAATTTAATAAAATAATAGCTAAGTTCCTGTTCCCTAAGCATAGTTAATTAAATAGTAAATGCCATCAAAAAGAATACATATCTGAAAGTGTAATTTAAAAATAGTGAAGGATGCGAGGTTCGAACTCGCGCGGACACTGTCCAACAGATCTTAAGTCTGCCGCCTTAGACCACTCGGCCAACCCTCCAACTTTGTTGAAGTGTTAGGAAATGTTCCTAACAGTACCTTCACGTGCAAGCTATACATATATAATTCGCATTTGTTGCAAACTCTACAAGTTTACTTTTAGAGATCAGTTTTTCCTGTTATATCTAATTTATATACCATTATATATAAATATATTACTGTTTTCTGGTTAAATAACCTCTGAGAGTTCATCTAAATAAGAATTAAGGACTAAATCTAACTTAAAGGTCCATAAGTTTCCTAACATGAAGTGTAAGAGTTGTGTTGGGGTTTAAGTGAGTCTAAGTGATTTATAGTTATTATCAATACTATCTAAATACTTAGCTAGTCCTATTCATACCTAACTACGTTTACTTAGTCTAGTTCCTTATATTGTTCCTTATGGTAGTGGTATGATGTGTTATACTCTTAGAGTGCTCTCACGTGTCACGGCACGTTTACCATTCTCTTATAACATCTTGATCTCTAACATGAAGCGTAAGAGAACAGATTTATTATCATCTAATATACACACTTTTTTCTATCACCATGATGATACCAATCAGATCAAATCATTTCTGATTTTCATATTGCTCAATTATTGTTCAAGATTACTCAATTATTATTCGAGATTACTCAATTATTATTCAATATTACGAATGTCTATACTATATAAAGACCACTCCTAAATCTCAACCTTGAACTCAACTCACGAAGGGACTTAGGAGAACAGATAAAGTAACCAATAACCCTACAATTAACTGTTTTCAAATATAAATATTATAAATTACTTTATTGAAGCCTAACTTCCTTACATTAAGCTGTTAAGATGCTGATTTAGTAATGAATGCAATTATAATATGTAGACAAGTTTAGATACATCTTTGTAATAATATTTTGTAATATTATATTTTTTTTAAAATACATATACTTAGTTAAACTTCCATAATTATTATATTGCAATTAACAGGCTTTTCTTGGATATATATATCTATAATGAAACCTCAAATTAAATGATAAATACCAGTTCCAAAATTAAAACTCTATTGATTTTTGTAATATTGGCTGCAAATAGAAAACCCGTCAGCATGTCAGAAAATTTAAGAGAAATTTTGACAATTTTACTTGGTTCATCTACCAAGAGAATTGCTGATCAGTCTGGTGTAACCGATTCTATAGCATTCCACTAGTAGCAATGAAAGATATCTGTAAAAATAATACTATACTGGACTGCCCAGATATTTCTTTCCATGAAAACAGTTAGAATTTCTATAGAAGCAAGGCCTGTTTTAGTAGGTTTGTTACTTTATATTTTAGAATTGTAATACTTATTTTGTCACTAGCAAATATAATTTTCGTATAATTTAGAGACAAATACAAAAATATTTTGAATTATTAAAACTAAATACAGCAAAAAAAATTCACTGTTAATTTGTTTAATTTATTCTTATAAATTATTTTATATCATATTTTCAAATTTTATAAAGTATGATAGCTAAATTCTATAAGAAACTATTTTGCATACATTTTGCAAAATTAAAGTACTGTTTAGCCATTACATGTGTGGTAGAAATAAGATTAGGAGTACTAATGTTATTCGCTTTAATTTTTTTATGATAACAATTCTCATTTTCCTTCTGTATCACCTTTGATATCTTTAGATGGATTACTACCTATTTAAACCAAGTTCACTCAGATCAAGTACACCTCATTAATTGTATCAATTTATTTTCCTTACCAGACCAAATATCTCAAACTTAATTGCAAAAACAAATTACCTTCTTGAATCCTAACTTCCTTGCAGATGGTTATTAGGATGTTGATCGGGTGATGAAGACTACTTTAGCATATTCACTATACGCTAGAATTCTCTCTCACTTCTGAGTAAGATGCTGTGGGGAAAGTATGTCAATAAGGCCCTTATCATTAGTCCACACCCCATTTTGAAAAATAAAATGGGCGTGTGGCGTAGTTGGTAGCGCGTTCGCTTAGCATGCGAAAGGTCTCCGGTTCGACTCCGGACTCGTCCATATCTTCCCAAATATATATTTTTTTATTACTATTTATACGACTTAAAACTAGAACTCAAAATATAACTTGTAATCTAATTTGTTTTTATAATAATCCCTATCACTTCTTAAATCCTATCTTTTTCCAGAAAGACGTCTTTTTAGGTAATGGTGGGTCTTTCTGTGTAACATTTGACTTCCTCTTCTCCTTCCTAATTTTTTCATTCTTTATTTCTTCTTCTTCGTTATATGATATCATACTCTTCACCTTATAAATACTAGATGGATTTTGATATTTGTTATTAGAATTGTGACTATTATTGGTCTGACTCTTATAAATAAGGTGTACTTTTTCATTAATTTTAAAGTTATCTGATTTTGCTTTAGAGTTGATGGCGGTTAAATATTCTTTAGCATCGTTTAATGAGTTATCTGAAATTTTAGCCATCATATCTTGAAATCTATCTGTCGATTTAGAATGAAGCATTTGATCTAATTCTGAAGATAGAGTATTATCTTCTCCATTGAATGACTCAACTGAGTCAATGGAATATGCAGAATCTTTTCTGATAGATGGTACCAGTTCATTTGCAAAAGAAATAGTAATTTGTGGTTTATCAATTTGTTCTTTATTTAATGTGGAATTCCCAACACATATAACTGGAATAGAAGAGTATTTAATAACATAAGATGATAATTTTAATAAATACTCTTTCTTTTCTCCAGAATTGCTAATCTTCATGGGGTATTTGAAATTTAAATTAGTAGATTTATTTCCGAGTATTATTAATGTAGGCTGATATTGCTTGTAAAGATGTGAAAGCATGTATTTGTTCCCAGATACAAAATGTTTTCCAGATAAATCATTTTGCTCAACACGGTCTGTAACAAACTCTATTGTGACTTTCAATTTCAAGTTAGATGGAAGTTGTTCGATAATATAATTCAATAAATTTTCACATTTCTTATAGAGAAATTCAACAAAACTTTTCTTCTTTGATTGGTATTCCTTCAAGAACAGATTCGGTACTATACTTGCAACTATTAAGTAATCACCATCTTCCAAAAAGGGTATTCTATCCTTTACTTTATCTACATTCAACAACCAATCTAACGAATTCCACGTATGCTTTCTCCCAGAAATTATTGTTAAAAGAGTTCTCTTCATGTAAATTCTATCATAATCTTGGTGTTTAACGGTTAGACTGATCGATTTGTAGTTGTTCTCATTCGAGGAAGGATACCCTTGTTTCACTGCTGTGGTTGTGGTCGAGGCTCTTCTAGTCGACGGCAAATAGTATGTGGTTTGAGAATCAAACTTAAAGTTTCCAACATCATTCGATTTTGGCTTGGTCAATCTATATTGGGGATCAAGCTCCATGAGCTCCTCATCCGTCATCTCACTGTACGACTTTCTTCTTGGCTGAGTCCTCACTTTATCAGCCAATTTGGATTCAAGTGGGTCTTCATCGGAGTCTGAATCAGACACGGCAATGTCACTGATTGACTCTATAATATTGCTCACATCCTGGAGCGTGTACTTGTTCTTGAGAATGGATTTCGAGGGTGGATCAGGCAACTTCTTTCTCTTCTTAAAAGGCGTGCTGATGTTCCCAAAGATTCTCGGTATATCGTTACTAATCATGCTACTACCGTAGCCAAAAGTAGGGTCTCCAAAATCTATTTTCTCCCCCTCGCCTTCATTATCTATATATTCTGGGTTTAAATTATTGAACGAAACTCGTCTGGAGAAATGGTCACGAACGCCAATTACTGTCGACATTTCTCTCCTTATAGAGCCAGAAACTTACTATCAATGTATCTACGTAAGATTTACCTCAAGTTTCTGAGTAATTCCTGATTTCAACAAGAAGAAAAGGATCCAATTTAATATTTTATATCTTATCAATTGAATATAGAAATGATGCTGATGAATGATGTAAATGCCAAGAGAACTTCCCCGTATTCCACCGCCATGCCTCATCTCGATTGTATACAGGTGCGAAGCATAGAACGTCCCTTCTGATATGCCTCAAAGTGATACTAGAACAACTACGCTTAGAGTTTATACAATAGCACCACTGCATTTAATGCTGGAATAACCTATACAACCATTGTCAAAATATGTGTCTCAGGCAAAAGTGAAAAATTCAAAGATGCTGGTGATGGGCCATGGGCGAAGGGTGCTGTTAGGCAGAACACCTTGACTGTAATTCCTACTGTGTCTTGACATGTGGAAAATGCTGAACATGCCATACTCACACATGTGAAAGAATAGATAAGCTCTTTGTAAACAAAGATGGCGAACTCTAAATCGACGCTGAGTTGGAGATCCTTAATTGCGAGCCCCGAGCACGACAAAGAATTTGAACTTAGACGCTTGATTGCTAAACGCGAAGCTCTAGTCGATATTGAAGTCTCTGGATGTTGTTATTGACATTAGAAGTCATAGATTTCGGTTCAAGTGGTCTACGTCTCGTAGGCTGAATAACTTTCATCGCCTTTGAGCGTGTTTACAGTGTGTACATAGCATATACATGGCTATGTTCATTTACAGGACGTCTATGGCTCTAGTATGGGCGCACAACGGCAGAGTAAATATCTGACGCTAAGTTATTTTTCTCACAAATACGTTCAAGTAGTATGTACACATATGCACTTACTTACACGAGCGAATAACCCATACAATAACCAGGGTGTGGAATAGACCCTGAAGACATGAAATTACTTACCCAATACAATTAAAAATATACCTAATTGAAAAGTCGAAATGTAGTGAATGAAAGTGAAATTCATTAATATTTTATTCACAACGTATTTACCTAGAAATAGTAATCTCGTCAGGATTTGGTACTAGACGAAGAATACAAGAGGAGCATACAATGAAATAAAATATTAGCTATGTGCACACCTGTGCTGGCGTGGCCCTAAATAAAATGCTTATAAATTGTTTAGCTCATGTGCAAGCAAGCAGAGGTCATGTTATCTGATTAATTGCCGGATTAAGCTGTGGCAGATGACACAGGTAGTAGCAATCTCGGGTGGCGGGATTTATCGTACATGGCCATCCTTACTAATGCTCATGAGAGGTTCTCGGGTTTGGATGTGATCACGCGGAGAACGACATGAGTCTATGTACAGTATTTACTACTACAATTTGCTCCTGCGGAAAAGCAGCGATGCTATTTCCACCATTTGCTTCCAAAGGAGTTTCCGGGCTCGTCCCTTCAAATATTCAGTCACCCTCAGTCAAGGTGTTTTGATAAAGATAGGAAGATACAGGGAATTAAATTATTGGGAGATGACGTATTGCAAATAATAACCAGGAAACATGTTTCGCTCGTTACTTCTATTGGCGCAGCAAGTAGCATACAGTACAACAAGTAGCATGCGGTACAATATGTGAACTGGTCAAAATAACACGTAGAGGATTAGACGGTGATGTAATTACTTATTTATAGCATACATCTGATAGTATTATCGTTATAATCATGAAACCTAGCCTCACCAACACTGCATATAGTCACGGCATTCATCTGCAAACAAACACCTGCACATAAGTCAACCTTTAGTTTGTTTAATATTAAAGAAACAGGTCCTCGACGGTCATTTCATATAAAATAATTCGCAATCAGCGTGAAGGCATTGGCGACGATCATTACCAATTGTGGAGAGAACAGTAATTGAACACGGTAAAGTGAAAGAATAAGTAATAAGTCGCTAGGAAATGATTAAAGACGTATGGTATCTGGAGGTTGATACCAACACTTACTTTGAGAGAAATAAAAACGACTATGAGAATTTACCTGAAGACGCTCCGGACGGCGAGTTGGTAGGAGGCATTAAAATAGAATGTGGTCCTATTTTGAAGCTACTTGGTACTTTTGAAAATGGAGAGAATAATTACAGAGGAAGCGTGATGATTGTAGTGAAGGATTCTACTGAGGAACCAGATATAACATATGTAATTGGGCCTTCGAACGGGAAAAAAACAATCCAACTTTCAGAGGGAAGATTTAAGGGGACCAAATATTTCGAACAAGATGGATTCAGCTTTTACAGATATGACATTAATTTCGAATTGGCGGAATCTGAGCAAAAGGTAACTTATGCCATTAATTCTGAATCAAACCAATCTTATCAATTTTTTGTTCCCGCCATTGCAGAGTCTATGAATGTTATGTCTTTCTCGTGTAATGGGTTTTCGCTAGGAACAGATCCCTCGAGTTACAAGAACTCTTTATGGTATGATGTTATCGCTAAACATAAAGACAACCATTATCACGTAATGCTTGGGGGAGGGGACCAAATTTATGCAGACTCTGTTAAGTTGCATTCGGAGAAACTTCAAGAATGGCTAGAAGAGTCTCATAGTTCGAAAAAGAGAAATATGAAGATGACTGATGATGCAAAAAAAGATTTTGAAGATTATTACTTAAATCATTATATAGCTTGGTTTGGAAAAGGTTTCTGGGTGGGGAAGAATGGTAAGACCCTTCAATCTTTATTTCCTGCTACAATGGCTCAGATTCCTTCTGTTAATATTTACGATGATCATGATATTATCGACGGGTTTGGATCCTACCAAGATAATACTATGAAAAGCCCAGTTTTGATGGGTCTTGGTAGTGTTGCTTATAAATATTATATGTTATTTCAACACCAAATCAATCCTGATGAAAAATTACATCTCAGTGATCCTTCTTGGATTTTAGGAAGTACCCCTGGTGATTACATCAAGCAGAAGAACCATTCTACTTACCTAAGATTAGGTAAAAAAATTAGTTTGTTGGGATTGGATTGTCGTACAGAAAGAAAGTTAAGGGAAATTGTTAAGCCATCTACATATAAAAGTATATTCGATAGGCTAAGTACCGAGATCGACAACGCACCAGATGTAAAACATTTATTAGTTATGTTGGGTGTTCCAATCTTGTATCCAAGATTAGTTTGGCTCGAATGGTTATTGACTTCTGCTATTTTTTGCCCAATAAGAAAATTAGCGCAGAAGGGTCTTGCAAATAAGGGCTTAGTCAATGAATTTGACGGGGACATCGAAGTTCTAGATGATTTGAATGACCATTGGTGTTCAAAGTATCACAAGGCTGAAAGAAATAGATTGATTAAAAACCTCGTGGAATTTGGAAGTAGCAAAGGTGTAAGGATAACTATTTTATCGGGTGATGTTCATTTATGTTGTATTGGTAGATTGAAATCGAAAATCCATCACTATCCCGGCTTTCATTTAATTTCCAATTATCCCGGGGAGATACAGGAGCAAAACTATGATGTTCTTACATATCCCGAATGTGATCCTAGATTAATGTTTAACGTTATTAGTTCAGCCATTGTAAACGGCCCCCCACCAGATGCAATGGCCACCTTATTAGATAAGAGAAGCAAAATTCATCATTTCGATAAGAATTGTGACGAAGATATGATACCAATTTTTCAATCTGAAACGAATGGTAAAAAGAGAGATAATCATAAGTTTATGAATCAAAGAAACTGGTGTGACTTAATTCTTGCTGAACAATCGAAATACAAAGACCAGTTGACGGAAAATGTCAGGAATTTCCCTGGCCCTCTTAATGCCAGTTCTGATTCGCTCAAGAAGCATGAAGTTGACGAAACATACGTCAAATACCCTCTTCAAGAAAACTCATTAGTCACTACTCTCCATGTTGAAGATGATCATACTGATTATAAGAGTAAAGTTGAAAGCTACGAGGTATACATACCACACTTGGTTGGTAAATATAAATTAGATTCAACCAAAATCAAGCATGTTAATTAGGTATAAGCCACTTTATATTAATATTAAGTAAATAATTCAGATAATCGCCGAATTTGTAGCGACGGCCCGTGATCGTAATCTTTGAAAGAATTCTTATCAGTGAATCCGAGATAAAACTTTTTATTAGGAAGGTTTTGTTTTTCTTTAACAATTCGTAGTAAGAATGCCTCCTAAAAAGAGAAGACCTTCAATAAGTGAGGAGCCAGCGTCCAAAGCTGCTAGACCATCCTCTACTATAATAGGAATTTCGCGGTCGATTTCTGCCTGTCAAAGATGTAGATTAAAGAAAGTTCGCTGTGACCAGAATTTTCCAAAGTGTTTAAAGTGTGAAAAGGCAGGTGTAGACTGCATTGGATTAGACCCGGCTACTGGTAGAGAGGTTCCAAGATCATATGTAATACATTTAGAGGATAGAATTGCCTTATTAGAGCTTAAGCTACAAGCAAACGGCATTGATCCGGATCTGGCTACTACAAATTCAAACATGGAAGGGAAAAATGCTACGAATGAAAAGAAAGATTTATTAGTGATGGAAGGAGCCCCAGTCCCAGTTCCAGTCATAGTGAAACAGAGGAATGATCTGCTAGGAGAAGAGGAGGGACTACAAAAGAATTCATATTTGGGTACTTCATCAAGTATTTCATTTGCCGAGCTTTTGGTAACGGCCTTAAAAATAAACAAAAAGACAATTGAACCTGCTGCTCATGATCCGTCAGTTTCTCTTAAGAACAAGGGGATATTAGCAGCAATATTACCACCTAAACAGACGGCATTAGAATTTATTAAAATATATTTCTCTCAGTCAAATAGTCAACTTCCTATCTTGCATAGAGAGGAATTCATAAGAGACTGTTTTACACCAATATATGGAAAGCTAGATTCAGATGTTTTATTGGCATCTAATTATACGGCAATTAACTATTCCGTGTTTTCAAGTAATCCTATCAAGGTCGAAGATACTTGGTTTTATCAATATAAGCAGAAGTTCCAAGAAATGTTGTCAGAAACCGACGATGCTTTAAAAATATCGCATAGAATACATCCACCAAAAAGGTTCCACAAGCCATTATATTTTTTAAATATGGTTTTTGCTATAGCCTCGTCGGTACATCACTTACAATACCCATCCACTATATCAGATTCTTTCAAATCTGCAGCGATTAAATATGAAGATGTCGTATATTCCTCAGCAGATCAATTAGAATCCTTACAAGGGATTCTTTTATTATCACTATATTCAATAATGAGACCTGGAGTACCCGGTGTATGGTATGTTCTTGGGTCTGCTTTGAGAGTATGTGTAGATCTAGATTTACATAACGATTCTAATACCTCTAAGGTGAAGATAAGCGCATTTGAAAAAGATAAGAGGCGTCGTTTATTTTGGTGTACATATTCTCTTGACAGACAAATATGCTTCTACTTAAAGAGACCTGTGGGTATTTCAGATGAATCTATAAATACACCTTATCCCTCTGAATTAGACGATGCATTAATTATTCCGAATGATACCTCCAACCTTGATTACTCTAAGAATATTGGAGGAATGCCATCTTATAAGACAATTTCCATTTCATTTTTTAAAATCAGACAAATTCAATCAGAGGTTCAAAAAATTCTCTACGAGAAAAGTGAATTACCTAGAAAATATAAGAGTTTAGCTGACTGGAAGAAGGATATTAATAATAAACTTAAAGCTTGGAGATTCAACTCCCCAAAAACTCCTAGGAAAATGAATTGTGATTTTAATGTGGTATTTTTTAATTTAAACTATAATCATACCGTCTTAATTCTTCATGGGGTTTCTCCTAAAAACTACAAACTTTCGGTAGAAGATTTTTTAAAAGTTTGTGAGTCATCTAAAGAACTTATTAATTGCTACACATTATTACATGAAACAAAGAGCATAAACTACACTTGGGCTGCTGTGCATAATCTATTTATGGCTGGGACATCATATCTTTATACAATATATAATAGTAATGTTGTGCGAGAACAGAATATGCTTTTTGAAGTTAAAAAGATAACTTCAGAATGTCTTCTAGTTTTGGGCTCTTTGAGAGATAGATGTGATGCAGCTATAAATTGCCGAAATATATTTGAAAATTTGACCAGGGTCATAATTAAATTAAAATACAACGAAGATGTTCATCTCAATTATAATATTATGAAAGATATATCTGGTATGAATAATGGCAGTTGGAACTCAAATTTAACAAAGTTGGTGGAGAATCTAAGGGAAAATCAGGATTTATCATTAAATAATGACAAAATTATAAAAGAATTAAATCCACTTGAGCCATCTATAGAGTCTAAAAATAGAAAGACCACAAATGATCCGAATTTTCTGAATTATTATAATATTAAGGAGAACAATGACTTTATTGGTGCTTCATCTCCAACAACATTCGAATGGATAAGTAATAAAGATTCATATTCATTGAAGACGTTTTTCAACGAATTAGAAAACTTGTCACCAATTTCTTCTGCATCAGTTAAAGATAATTCTGCTGGGTTCAATAATAATTTTAATAATTACGGTTCACCTAATTCTTTTGAAAGTAATATTTCCTATGTTTCTCACAATGAAGGACATAACCAGCAACAGTATTCTAATGACGACAAGAAAGTATTTGATTTAATTCAAAACATGCCAACGGAGTCAATTTGGGACCAATTTTTCACCACTGGTTCGAATATAGGCATAAACGGGGGGTTTCTTCCAAAGAACGAATTCAATGATTCATAGATTAATTATTATATATTTAGTTTATATACCGAATTTATTCGAAATCTTTAATAGAAGCTAGATTAATCAATGTTTCTATATTCGACAGAGGCAATAGATTTTGCCCATTGAATTCACGACATTCAATTACATTCAAGTTCTTACCGTTCCAGTACCCCACAATATCAACCAAATTTCCAGGAATAGTTACACCATTACTAACATTTGGTAATAGATTATGTATTGAAACATCTATATATAAATTGGGAACGTTTGAATCGCTATCTATAATCACATACTCGTGTTGCTTAGGTGCATTGCCTATTTTGCATATCCTAAGAATAGAGTCTTCATCCAAATATTCAATTACCTGAGTCAAGATTCTAACCCTATAAATTTCAGATTCAGAAGCACTTGGAAATTCTAAAGGCAATGATATAGGGTCTAGTATAATCTTGGTCATATAAATCCATCTATTCTAGAAACAGTACCAAACGTATTAATAGTTAATCAATGTTTTTAATTTTTGTGCGATTTTTTCTAAGACATCGATATGATTTTTTTTCAGTACGATTACATCTTCTGCAGATCTAAATATTGATTCAATATGAAGGTTTTAAATGAAAGGGATAAGTTTCTCTCTGATTATGAAGTGCTTGAATATTTGAAAGAGATCAAATCGAAATACAACTGGACGTTCCAGGAGGAGAGTGACCAGAAATATAATAAACACAAGAAGAGATTCACAGATTGTGGATTAGATTTAGAAGTTATAACTAGAGACGTATTAGCGTATTTGGATAAAAGTACCTGTTCTTCAATTGAATCTGCAGAAAAGTTCCAAGAATTAATGAAATATTTAAATCAGCCTGAGTTAATGAAGGTAGAAAAACTTCAAATTATTAATGGTTTGCCTAGATCTATGGTTCACTTATATGCATTAGTCGAAGAATGCGATCAAAGATTTAGTGAAGATGCCTGTGAAGGAATTTTGAATAAGATTAATGAATTATTCCCAGTTGAAGAGGAAGAAGAAGAGGAGGATGGCGAAGAAGCAGAACAAGAAGGTGAACCTGATCAAGATATCGCAAAAGAAGGTGAAGAGGATGATCAGTTTGAATCGGCAGAAGATACTCAAATGGAATAGATTACGACTGAAACTTGTACACTAGTTAGAAATGCTAATAATTATTTACATTATTTTTAATATCTATAAATACATATAAATTAAGAATTAATTCTATATAAAGTCACCCATAACTTGTTTTGAATAACCCAAGTCATTAGTTCTTTTATCAAGTTCATTATCATTATCTTCATCAATTTCGTCTAAATTTCTAAAAGCTTTCTTCCGTTCATTTGCAGAATTATAGTTATACCAATGATCTCTTAAGTTTCCTACCATTTCGCTAACATCAGATAACAAACCTGTTGGACCAACAGCAAATACAGAATCTGAATTATCTTTAGCATTAATCCACTTGTGCTCATAGAGACTATCAAAATCTTCATTCTTAGATTTTATATCTATATCATTATTTTGTCTAGTAATCAAATCCCGGGATAATAAGCTAGAAAGGTCAAGCTCGTTATCAAGAGAATCTTTGCAGTTTAAATCGATATCACTCTTACTCGAATCCAGGTCAACGTCAAAATGATTATCAATTAAATGTGCAATGATGGACCAACCATAAGCATTTGCAAATCTTCTTCTAACAATGATATTGTTGTGGGCATCAGGTTTCAACTTGACTAGAACTTTCCTCCAAGTCATATTTTTGTGATATTCTCTTGCAATGGTTTCCTCTAATTCTTCTATATCGCCGGAACCAAAAATACGTTTTCGTAAATTTGAAGTAGAAGAAACACTTTCAGCTTTTGAATCTAGAGAGGTAGAGTCACAAACTTTTCTCTCACCTAGTGGTTGAGTATTCTTTTTAGGGGGTAAATCATTCTCTGAATATATTTTATCATGTAGAATTACATCATCCCTATAATCAGGGTCAGTAATATACTTTAAAGATGGTAATGGAGGTAATATTAAAGATGTTGCTGTTTCTAAAACAGAAGATCTTGGAAGTGTTTCAAAAGTGTTATTGTTATCCGGATCATTATCGTTTTCAGACATCGTTTGAAACCTATGATATATCATATCACCACTCTTACGCTTTTGGGGCATAAAATAAGAAAGCATCGCTTGCATTGGCAGGAATGATGTGTCCTCATTCTCAAGTGGTTTACTGGAAATGGCGTTAATCGTGTCGTTGCTTTTATTGGGGTCAGGCTTGTAATCAGACTTTATTATTTGACTCAATCCTTTATAATCCAAGAATAATAATGCAGAAGTTCTCAAGGGAACTATACCATCATTCTTAACATTAGAATAAACAGTCCGCCTAATAAATTTTTTTAGAATCTTGTGAGTTGGGCCCGTAGGTAAAAGTAACAATAGAGGCTTCGAGTCCTTTTCTGAATACATTAGACCCAAGTCTTGTCCTGTTTTACCAACTATTCCTGCCAGAAGAGCAATCTTAACATACATTGGATTCTCATTTACAACACCCAATAGAGGAGATGCCAAAGTTATAAAATTTATAGGCTTGATACTGTTGAAAAACCACGGAAAATTATTCTGAATATAAGCTATTGCAAATGTTTGCACTAATCCTCCTAAGGAATGGCCAATGAACGATATCTTATTCACTCTTCCATCTTTGAAACTATCATTATTAGTAACAAGCTCCACAATATACTCAGCAACTCTGCTACCCAAATATTTAATACCTCTCTCAGTTTTGCCCACATTTCCAAAGAATCCCTTGACAACAACATTCTCTTTCACAGTATCAATTTGCTCCTTCAAATATAGCATATCTGCACTCACGTTTGAATGTAATCCATGTGTCAATATTACTAGATGAATTGGAGCTTTCTCATTGGGTAAAGGAAGATTCCACAAGTCAAATGTATCTTGATTCACTACGCTTAATAAGGTGTTAGGTACAAATGTTCCAATTTTATCGATATTCAGTTCCAATTTATCCGATTGTGAATGTTCATGTAAGATATTCCTCGATGTACCAATCGTAATTTCAAAATCCACACAGATGGTATTATTGAAGATTATCTGTGACGTGACGTCGACAGTCCAACAGTACTGATCTTTGATTATATGGCACGATAGCTCAGCGTAAAATGCCTGCCCAGGTAATAACTGAGGCTCAAACACCGGTTGTTCCACCGTGATGAAACATTTCTCCTTAGGATCGTACTCTTCAGGCTTACAGTCAACATATAGTACATGTGGGCCCGCTAAATACGCCGCCCTTAATGCAATCAGTTCCTTGTTTTTTACTTTGACCCAGAGGTTAGATGGAATGGGGATATCTGCATCAGTATCCTTATCTGGGACATAGGTAATCTTAAACCTTTCAGTTTGGCCCGCTTTAACAGACTTGACTT
Organism: Schwanniomyces capriottii; assembly: GCA_032927745.1. NCBI lineage: Eukaryota > Fungi > Ascomycota > Pichiomycetes > Serinales > Debaryomycetaceae > Schwanniomyces > Schwanniomyces capriottii. The sequence goes on from JAVSEF010000012.1 coordinate 304,827, forward strand.
GTCTATATAGAAGTCTATCGCCTCTATCCTTCCTGACTTTCTCCATAATCTATAGCATTAGTTTAGGCGCTAAATGAAAAGAATATTTAACTCAGTGAGAAATCGATCAGTGTGAGAATTGCTTTACGCGACATATATAGCCATGGAGAACAATTCTGCCGCTAATGGAGTAAATACAGACCAGATAGAACTGGATTATGGACTTAACGATCTTCACCCACTCGAATTGACCACCTATGCTGTTCTTAATGGATCCTTGGATAGCTTGAATGAAAACTTCGAGCAGTTAAATCGATCGCAAACCATCTTATTAACCAGACTAAAGCTCATAGAAGAAAGAATAAAGAGCTTCCAGAATACTTTTTTGGATGACAATGGGACCGGGGTGGAGAAATCTGTCGTCGAAGCGCTCAATAAAATCAAAGATTTGAAGAAACGGATGAAACATTGCTTACAGACAACGGCTAAAGTAGATGCTAGGATAAGCAGAATATGTGAAAAATTAGAAATACCTGAAGAAGAGTTGTAATTTTCATATATTTATGTCTATATGTATGTTGCACTAATTAGATTTACTTAAACAATGTTGAGGAGCTTGTATGGGTAACCAGAGCCCTTCAATCCAAAGAGACCAAGCAATAAACTATAGAAGACAAGAATGAGAGCACTGACAATGGCAACGGCAATGAGCTTAACTTGGCCATTCTTTAACTCAGGTAATTTCTTCAATAAAACAATGAAAAACAAACTCAAGGCACCGTACACAAAGGATAAGATTTGAGTTTCTACTCCATATTGACTCTGTTGAGAATTGGCAAAATAAGAAACTCTTCCTTTATCGTCCTCTCTAAGGTATGGGACACCACGTATTTGGTTAAACATATAACCAGTAGTTAATAATAATACTGAAATTAATGAAAAACCACTCCATAATTGACGAGATCTCAAAAAATTGATAATTTTGTTATTGAATTTAACCAACAATAAAACAATTATAATTGTAACAACTGCATTGTAGGCAATTCTTTCGTAGTTGACTGGGGTGTGTATGTTAAATGTGTTCCCAGTGGTAGAATGTAACCAAGAAGCAAGAAGCTGCTTGTGATCACCTTGGAAAAATTGATAATCGACATATTCTTTAAGGAACGAATTACGGGAGGTAGTCTTGGTAGGAGGAAAGTAGAATACCTTTGGAATATTGTTCAACTCAAATAACCCATACAATTTACGGGAGTCAACAAAATCTGAGAACATGAAGAAGACGTTTTTTAATTCTTCATCATTTACTCCATTTGGGAAATCTTGAAAGTAGGAGTCAGCAACAATTTCAAAATCTGGCTTAAATTGATTACACAACACACAATTAATTTTGGATGATGTAGTGGATAAGAAAAGTACTATGTGGTGATCTCTTGGTCCGCTTAAGACTTGTTCGTAATTTTCATCTGTAACTCTTAAGATCTTGTGTTTAGACTGATTCTTGATCAATTCTTGTAAATTATGATCTTGTAGCCCTGCAATTGCAATGCACAAGTATGAAAACAAAGCTATACAAGCCAGAATGACAGAGAATTTCATTTCTTGTTGCAGTGATAAACTAAAAATTTAAATTTCGATTGATTCTTGAACACGTCAATATATCAGTTTCGTGAGTCTTGCACATAAAGAGTGTACACTGTAATGTTATTTATTATTGCAAAACTACTTATCTATACTAAAATTCTTATTACTTCCTATAGAAACCATGATATCACCCTCTCCCTGTTCAAATCTCTCTATCAATAAAATATAAGTACTTGGAGTTTGTATTTTGCATGCAATAAATGCACCATATAGCGACTTGGTCCATTCTTCATTTATGCATACCGGACTAGAGTCTACTGCATTGAATATAGAGCCTCTTATTCCTGGTCTATAGTCAGAGTCTGTCTGTGTTCTTTCTCCATCGATGCACTTGAGATGCACATTTAAATCCACATTAAAATTTGTGATCTGAAGATGAATCTTCAATCTGTTGGTATTTTTCCATTGATAAAGCTTCTTCTTGACAAATAGGCCCAAAGAGTTTGGAACTTTTTCAATAGTCAAACTCTCACTGGGCTGATCGTGGTAGATCACCATTTCGTATGGCGAGATATTTCTCTGGTATGTTGATAGAAGGCATTTATAAGAACCAGGCTGTAAATGTACTTCTGCCATTTGATACTCTAAGTTATACTTTTGGTCAACAATCAAGCTAGTCCTATCATAGTCTTTTATTTTAGAGTTAGCGTCTTGGGCATCGCTGTGAAATATGTGCATATTTACATACACATTGGGATCACTAAACAAGCATATAGAGATGTTAGTTGGAGTGTTAACATTGATCAAGTATTCAGGATTGTCGATATAACTTGAAAAATTCCACGGTCCTCCGTTAGTAGATCCTGTCCACTCATCTTTTATTGAAGGAACAACTGTTGAAAATTTGTATTTGGCCTTGGTTAATTTGAAATCTTCTAAAATATTATGATACAATGATAAAGAATATGTGGAATTCGACGTGCTGGAAACTACAACCGTGTAAGCAGTCATTGGCTCTAATTCAAACTTTACTAGAAGAAGATTATTGTTCGTAGGTTGACTTTCATTTTTACAAATGTATTGAACTGGACATATAACCCGTTCACCAATTATTGTCTGAAATATATGAATTTGAATCATTTCGTCTTCTTCCTTTAGAGGTAAGAACTTTTCTAATAAAATCCAAACTTTTTGTTTGTCCTCAGTTGAGTTCAGCAATGAGTACTGAGGTTTTTCAAAAGTCCTATTAGGACTTCTGTCGGCAATGTTAAAAATAAAAACTTTATTGCACCTATATTTAAAAAGACTTAAATAATTCCAGTTAATGTATAAATACTTGAAAACATTTAAATCGTAGAATTCTTTCACTCGAGATTCATTAAGGTTAATGTCTTCTGACCATGGATTCTTTAGAGTTAAGCACCCGTCTTTGTAGGATTGAAACGAATAATCATGATTGGAAATTATACCCAACTGATTGCAAAGATCAGAAGTCAACTTTCCAGTTCCAAACCCAATTAACGCCTTTCCTTCCGAATAATAAGCTAATGCCTCACTAAAGACAGCAGGTAACTGTCCATTTGGGATGTAAATAGTTTCCGGAAGCCATCCTAATAACGTGAAGATATCATTAGCATGATTAGATCCATTGAAGTTATACCCATGCCCCATAACTTTTAAATATGCTTTTTCTATAAATGCTGGCCAGTATAAATTACAATTACTAGATGATTTGATTATAAGGGTTCTGTTGGAATGCACTTTAGGTAATGTATTATCAACTTCAACTACTCTCCATGACCCATTGAAATGTAATTTAACCTTATAAACGTTGCTATCAGCAAATGGTGATATTGAGTTAGTTAACTGGAGATATTGCTTATTCAGTGTTATTGAAAGAAACGCAGAGACAAATGAACAATTTGATAGCAAATCTTGATACAAATAATCTAAATCGAACTTTAAAGTCAGCCAATCTGATTTAACTATAGCTTCATAAGTAGATTCGATATTATCTGGTATTTCTAATGCCGGTCCATGCACTTCTTTGCTCGTAATAAAACGGCTATTCATACTGTCCAACTCGGCAGAAATGTCTATCAAAGGTGGGTAGATTATTCCACTTACCTTCGATTGAATCCATATTATTTTTTCATTGACTGTTAATAAAGGTCCTTTTGTCTTCTTTGAAATCTTATCATAGGTATTTAACGTCAATTTAGAGAGTTCATTGATCACCTGGTTGTTTTGTGGAGACAGCGTCTTCGATATTTTATTCAATAATTTTATAGTTTCAAGACAATCTTTCTTTGCTTGTTGAATATTATTCAAAGCATAATTAAAGTGGCAGGATTCCAATTGACTTATTACAGTACTTAAATGCACTGAATCATATTTTCCCTCTTCCATTCTATAGCATATTCTTCAATGAATTTCTTTAATCGCATTTTCATTTTTTTATCTAAGAAACAACGCTGCAACATAAAATGACTACTGAAGGTTATTTAAGACATAGAAAGAAAAAGAACAGCCATAAAAGTTTCGAAGAGAGACAGATACTGGTTACTGAGACGAAGCTAGATGAAAAAGCATTGTCGAAATTTGTGATTTTGCCTATACTCATATTTCGTATAGTAAATGCATTTACCACGAAAACTTATTTCCAGGCAGATGAATACTACCAATCGCTAGAACCAGCCCACAACTTGGTCTTTGACTACGGATATATTACTTGGGAGTGGAAAGAGAAACTAAGATCATCAATTCATCCGATTATTTATGCTTTAGGCTACAAAGTGGTCGCATACTTCTCTGAAGATCCTAAGTTGATCGTAGTGGCACCGAAGATAATTAGCTCCGTAATTGCTACTATAGGTGAGTATTACACATACAAATTTGCCCAAGCCTTCACTAAGAACGAATCTTTGGCAAGGGCTACATTAGTTTTGTCGGTATTGAGTCCCTTCAATTGGTTCTTTATAACGAGATCGTTTTCAAATAGCTTTGAAATGGTATTGACAACCATAGCCTTTTCGTATTGGCCATGGGACTCTGTGTTTAACAGGAAACTCTACTTGGGTACTGCGTTTGCATTTCTCAGTTGCATCATACGTCCTACAAATTGCCTTATCTGGCTGTATTTGGGAATTGTTCTATTAGTCAATTTTTACAGAAAAGGTATGAAATTGGCAAAGATTACAAAGATTGTAACGGTTCTTTTGGGTGAACTTCTAGTGGTTGGTGCGCTTTGCACAACTGTTGACATATGGTTCTACGGGGAATTGACATTTCCACTTTACAATTTCATAGAGTTCAACGTGCTAAAGAACTTGTCTATCTTTTACGGAGTAGCACCGTGGCACTTCTACATATTCCAAGGCGTTCCCCTAATCCTTATGACGTATTTGCCGTTCTTCTTGTATGCGTTAGTCAAGTTAGAGCTCTACAAAAGTTTACCGGGTCAGGCTGGGCTCTTTGTAATTGTGGGGTTCTCCTTGATAGACCATAAGGAAATCAGGTTCATATATACATTAATGCCCGTGTTCTTGTTGTTTTCTGCTTACTCTTTAGTCCGTATAACGAGCTCAAAATCTTCCCGACTATTATTTTTAGTTGGAGTGGTGCTTAACGCCGGCGTCGCGTTCTTCTTAACCCAAGTCAACGAGAGAGGTGTCATTGACGTTATGGACTATATAAGAGAGAACCGTTCTGAAGTTGAATCATTTGGGTTCCTTACGCCCTGTCACTCTACGCCGTGGCAGAGTCAGCTTCACTCGCCCCAATTCGTGGCCTCGTCGTGGTTTCTCACTTGCGAGCCTCCTCTTCATTTGCACCACGCCAGCGAGGACTCCATTCGCGCCTACAGAGATGAGTCTGACCAGTTTTACGACGACCCACTAGCATTTCTAGAGACAAAGTTCCCGCCACTAGATGCCAGCCACAACAGTCCTGCAGATCCTCGACCAGTAACACAATTATCTCTTTTCTGGCCCGCCCGTCTTATTATTTTTGAGCCGCTTGAGCCCCTCGTCGACTCATATTTGGCATCACACTATGAACAATGCGAGCGTTTCTTCAATAGTTACTTCCATTGGGACTCAAGAAGAACCGGTGATGTGATTGTCTACTGTCACCTATGAGAACGGAAGCCCTTATCGCATAATAAGGTGAAAACGCTAGTTTGTGCGTTATGCATTTAGGATGTCCGCGAGTAGCAGCATCAGCTGTCATGATATGCGACGCAAACCAGATAATCGCATGAGTGCGACCACTCATTACTTCCGACATTAAAAGAGCATCAGGAGACCTTGTTTTTGATTAAGGTTACCTTATAAATATAAATAGGAGTATGTTTTCAGTTCGTTCTTTTCTTGGTTCAGCACTAAGAATCAATACAAGATCTTTAAGAATGTCTACTATACCAAAAACTCAAAAAGCTGTCGTCTTCGAAACCAATAACGGACCATTGGAATACAGAGATATTCCTGTTCCGGTTCCAAAGTCCAGCGAGCTTTTAATCAACGTCAAATACTCTGGTGTGTGTCACACCGACTTACACGCTTGGAAGGGTGACTGGCCATTGCCTACAAAATTGCCATTAGTTGGTGGCCATGAAGGTGCTGGTGTTGTTGTCGGCATGGGTGCAAATGTTAAAGGATGGAAGATCGGTGATCTTGCCGGAATCAAGTGGTTGAACGGGTCCTGTATGTCTTGTGAACACTGTCAACAATCCAACGAATCCAACTGTGCTGATGCAGACTTGTCTGGATACACTCATGATGGTTCCTTCCAACAATACGCTACTGCCGATGCGGTACAAGCTGCAAGAATTCCACAAGGTACCGATTTGGCCACTATTTCTCCAATCTTATGTGCTGGAATCACTGTCTACAAGGCATTGAAAACTGCAAACTTGGCACCTGGTCATTGGGTTGCTATTTCTGGTGCTGGTGGTGGGTTAGGTTCATTAGCAATCCAATATGCCAAAGCAATGGGTTACAGAGTTGTTGCTATTGATGGTGGCGAAGAAAAGGGTGAATTCGTCAAGTCCTTGGGTGCTGAAGTTTTCATCGACTTTATGAAATCCAAGGATATCGTAAAGGATGTACAAGATGCTACAAATGGAGGTCCACATGGTGTGATAAACGTTTCTATTTCCGAAAGGGCCATGGGTCAATCTTGTGAATATGTCAGACCTACAGGTACTGTTGTATTGGTTGGTTTACCAGCCGGTGCTCAAATCAAGGCCCCAGTTTTTGATGCTGTCGTCAAATCAATCTCTATTAAGGGTTCCTACGTTGGAAATAGAGCTGACACTGCCGAAGCCATTGACTTCTTCGTCAGAGGTTTGATCAAATGTACCATTAAGGTTGTTGGCTTATCTGAATTGCCAAGTGTTTATGTATTAATGGAGCAAGGTAAGATTTTGGGAAGATACGTTGTAGATACTTCCAAATAATAATACATAATGAGTTATTGAGTTTACGAATATAGTTTTAATATCGTTAATACATAGAAAATTAGAGCACTTTGTATCTACGTAGTTTGAGTACTAAAACTGCTCTATTACCAAATTTTACATTTTTCATAAACATGACTATTTGTTATTTATTGTGGCACTATCGTTGGAATCATTCAATTTTTCGGCATCTAACTTGACTTTATCCATCCACCGTTTGATTAAAGATGAATTTTCGTTGCTCAATGATTCAATTTTTTCTTTCAAAACATTCAATTCGATCTGATACATCAATACTTCGTCGTTTATTAGTACGATAGACTTGTTCTTCTCGCCAATCTCCATATTTAAATGCTCAATTTTTCTCTCAAGTTTCTTGTTGTTCTTCTCTAATGTTTGACTCGTTTTATCCAATTGTCTTATGTGATTCTCGAGTTTCTCTACCATAATTGTAGATTGGTTAAGATTGTGAATTAGCGATTCGTTCTGGTGCTTTAGTTCATTATTCTCTTCTTTTGTCGTCTTATCATTAATGTTTTCCTTTATTGGAGTTGTCATATTTTCACTAAGTTGAATGAATGCCTTGAAATAATCTGAATCCTTCTTTTCTGTTTCATCTCTGGCTTCAAATTTGCTTATTATATCATCCATCCATGACCTATCGGGCATATTTCAACGAAGCTGGTTTATAAGAAATGATGAAGATTAAAAGTTTTAGTGCGAGATAGCGAAAATACCACTATCAACAGTGATACCATTCATTCTTTTTATTACAAATTGCCAATAATATCTTTAAAAGCCAGTTTAGTTTATACCATATATTGCCAACTTACTAGCATAATGCAAAGTCTGACAGCGAATTTGAATTCGTCGAATTCGCCATCGCTAAGTTGGAGTAGCTTATCGGGCGCTAAACAAAAGTTTAGTGAATCTGTGGATCCGCTTAGCGATAGGAAGAAAGAACTAAATGTAATAGAAGAGGGGTCTAATGAAAATTCTGAATCAAGTAGTAAGAAGGGTGTGCTATTAGATGAGGGAGATTCAAAGGCTGCCGGTGATAGCAACGGCAGAAGTTCATCAGTATGGTGGTCATGGAATCAAAACACAAACGAAATAAATTACGACAAAGATAACCAACAATTAAATAGCAATGGTGGTTGGTCTGATTGGAATTCTTACAGCAGAGTTGGGTCTGTTGTGTCATATATGTATAGTCGAAACTCTGACATGGATCGAAAGGAGCAATTACAACAGCCCAATGATATATCGGGGTTAGCTTCAAATGGCCAACTGGATGAAGGAACTGGAGCTGACGTGCAAAGTGAAGGAACTTTGGCTGAGGACTTTGTCAATGGCACTAATGGATCCTGGTTCAGCTGGCTCTGGTTTTCTAAAAATAAACCTGATAATGACACCGATGAAGAAAACGCTTCTGACTTGTACAAATCAGCCAAGCTAACGATAGAAAATTCCAAGGATACATCATATTATGCATTTAAAGCTTTAAAGAGCAATAAGAGGGTGAGTGACATCGAATTGGCCGTCAGTAATACCCTCACAGAAATTCAACCAGTCAAGTACTCCTCCAAAAGAAGACCCTTGACGCCTAACGAAATACAAGAGATGTCATTAAAATCCCAACCGCTTAATGGAGCAGTAAATAGCCCCGGTTCTTCGATAAACTCAGACACCACACTCTTACAAAATTACATTATTCCAAACATGGATGACATTTATAGAACGATTACATGGAAAACAAAGGCACGATTGCTAGGAGAACATATATTGTACAAAGAAAACACCTCTGAAAAACACATATATAGATCTACGGAGGCTAAAATTAATTACAAACGAGAAAAAGCGATTAAGAAGGTGGTTATCGTGGGTGTACATAGCTTTCTTCCTATAAAATTGGTCAAGGCCTTAATTGGCGATTCTACAGGGAATTCCATCAAGTATGTGAACGAGGCAACAGCTGCTTTGAAGGAATGGTTCATACAAAATACGTATGACGAATCTGCCATCAATATTGAGACAATTGCACTAGAAGGCGAGGGTAGAATCGAGGAGAGAGTATCAAAATTGTATAAGCTTATTGTGAACTGGTTGCAGTGCATAAATGACTGCGATTTCCTCTTCTTTGTATCGCATTCGCAGGGAAGTTTAGTAGCCATCCATCTCCTAGCGGAATTGCTAACCAAGCATTCTGGGTTGAAGAAGAAGAAAATCGGGCTTTTGAGCATGGCAGGTATGATGTATGGTCCGATTGCTGGGTTGGACTCCAAACTTGTAGTGAGAGCGTTCACTCCAGTGGAAAACGAGATCATATCCGAACTATTCGAACTTCAGAAGCCGAATAGTTTGCTCTCTACGAAATTGAACAAAAGCATGGCCGTATTGATGGAGTGCGGCGTCAAGGTGTCTCTAGGTGGCTCGCTTAACGACCAGTTGGTGCCTATATACTCTTCATTGGCGGTGGGATACTCCCATCCCAATATACACCGCTTTTTGTACGTGCACCACAAGTGTGATTTACCTTCGTTCCTAATTTCCCTTCTCAGAATTGCCGTTATAATGAAGAACATGGGCCGCATAGAATATAATCTTTTACGAGAACTTAGCGACCACTGCGTGGGCCCAGTTTCGGAGGGGGCACATTGCAAGATATATAGAGACAAACAGGTGTATGTGACGGCTATCCGGCACACACTAGAGACTACCAAGTTGACGCACCACCATCAGCTCAAGGTGAATGCGGTTGCTACGGGCAAAACCGTTCCTAACTTGTACAGTCTCCCCTGGTCGGTAAGGAGTCTCATACATGAACTAACACAAACGAAAAATATTTGTAATGCAAAATTGGCCTTCCAGCTCATACAAGATTTCAAGCAGTGGGTGCCTGCCCAGAAACAGTGGAAAGAGCTTAAATACTGCTTTGAGGCCTTGGATGATGCTAATATAGAAGACTTTGTACTTTAGGCACACTAATTTACGAATAATCCCTCCACGTGAACGTAGTCTCTGAGAAATGTTACACAAAAGTGGAGTTTTGTAGTTTTTCTCTTTGATGTTAAAAGAAGAAGGATAGCACGGCAACCCATCAGACGATTTTCATATTTCATTTAGTATTTCAAGAAACGGGTTAGTATTATACAATCTCAGGTTTAATAATTGTGTTCTAGCTTCTAAATATAACAAAGCTACCCCCTTTTCAATTCGATATCTCCACTTTTTCTAGGTTAGTCATTGTCAGATTCAAACATTTGAAAGGATGTCCGCCGAAGATAATAACACTACCAGAAGGACCAGGGCCTCTGGAGAGGTGCTTGATTACCTTCTACGAGAATTTGAAAACAACCACAACCCGTCGCCGGAGCAGAGAAAGGAAATGAGTGATAAGACCAGTATGACGGAGAAAGCAATCAGAATATGGTTTCAGAATAGAAGAGCCAAGCTTCGAAAGTTTGAGAGAATGGGAAAGACATCTCATAGCATGGAGTCAAGCAGGTCCAACAGCCTCAGTATGCCAGATTCCCAGATCAACTCTAATAATTTGTATTTAACTAGCATGCAGACTCTCCCCATAGACTTAAACGAGAAATATTGCTTTATTGATTGCACTTCGCTATCGGTTGGATCATGGCAAAGAATTAAGAGCGGATACCATGACGAAGATGTCCTCAAACATAGGTTGGTAAACCTCTCGCCGTATACTATAGATTCAGTCATGACCAACGTGGACTTGCTAGTAATTTTATCCAAGGTTAATAACGAAGTTAACTATTTTTTTAGTTCCATTTCCAATAACTCCAAGATATTATTTAGAATTTTTTACCCTATTACAAGCGTTGTGACCTGCTCTTTATTAGACAACAACATTAATAAGGAAAACAATGAGTTGAGAATCAGTTTATCACATCAACCTAAATTTTCTGTGTATTTCTTTGACGGTGTCAACTCTGATTCAAACCAGTGGTCTATATGTGATGATTTCAGTGAGGGTCAACAAGTCAGCTCCGCATATTGCAATGAGGGAGGTACATCAATTCCTCACGTTTTGGTTGGATATAAGAATTCCTTGCAGTTCCTTAACTCTTTTATTTTAGAGGGTAACCAGCTTAGACCTTCAGATTTCCATGGTCAAATTCAATTGTCTGATCCAAATGATATGAACTTGGAATTTCATAATGATTTGAATGTTTGGAGTGACAAGCAAGGAGAATCATCCCCTGATATTAAGGGAAACGAAAACGAATATTCGCCAATGGGCCAGATAGATTCTGAAGTTTCACCGAACTCAGCTACTACCTCAAATAGTAATCTGAATTTTAATAATCCTGTGGTCACACCATCACAACCTAATAATAACCAATATGAAGAAATATTTAATGATAACGAACAAAGTTTTTTTGCTGCTGGACAAACTCCAAATTCAGTAATGAATACATCCACCAGTAATGAAAATCTAATTAATAGTCCATCGACTAACATTCAATCTTATACACATACTACTCATTCACCTTTTTCTAACGTTCATGGTGAACTTGATCCTGCAAGCTCAAATAACCAAAATTCTGCATTTGAACTTGATATACATAATGGTGAATTTTCTAACAATACTCCTATCGAAAACTATCCTACTCCGTTTTCGAGTCATAACCAGGTTGATAGTTTCATAGATTATGGTAATAATCATCTGTGATTGTTCAATACTTTATAGGATTACTTTGGTTGATATCAATTATCTCTATGTGCATAATGTTGTAAATAATATAATATTTTCAAATCATTAATTTTTACTAGTCTTTTAATAGTGTATCGTTTCGTATTGTAGATCTTAATCTTTAACATAAAACATCCTTACACCCATATTAAATTATCGAGAGAAAAATTGACCTCAGGTTCTAAAATTTGAATCTAAGCTTGTGACCTTTACTAGATCTTTCTACTGCCTGAAATATCTTGCATAATGAGGCCTAAATTGTCCAGCCTCCTCCCAACTAAGAGAATTTTGAACAAGATTTTGTTTGACAATGATAGTAGACTACCTTACAAAAAGATGGTCACGACTTTGGATAGTATTTACAAAGATATTGATCAGCCACAAGATATAAAGATTCCTAAATATATAAGAAGCAATGACTTAATGACTTTCAAAGATGTTTTATCTACCATAAGAACTACAACTAATTCCATAAATAAAAATCTAGTTGATTTAGAAAACGAATTAGTAGAACAAGCAGCAGAGTTGGGAAATAACAATGCCATTACCATGTTATCATTTGAAGCTATCGGTTCCCTTGAAACCTCTAAAGAAGACTATAAGCATGCAAATGATTTGATTAGGAAATTAACAGATATAAAGCATCCTTTAGTTTTCAAGATGGCAGGTGATCTAGCTTTTAGCAAAGGCTACTACGAACAAGCGAAAAATTACTGGGAAGAATTTATAGAAATAGAAAATGATACTTTGATGGCAAGTCAAGTGTATTCCAAATTAGGGATATATTATTTCAATTATCTCAAGCCTAGACCAAACCTTCAGAGGGCCAAAAACTACTTCGAGAAATCTATAGCCTTTGGAAATTTGGATCAACATGTTGTTCAAGCTCATTATTATTTAGGCCAACTCTATTCATTAACAGATCCTAAGCTCTCGAAGTATTATTTAGAAATATCCGCTAGCAGGGGCTTAAAAGAAAGTTTCCAATCTTTGGGATTTTTGGAGATGAATGTATTTCAAAATTATTCGAAGAGTATTGAATGGTTCAACTTAGGAGTAGAGTTGTCCAACGATATTGGCTGTATGATAGGTCAGTTTGATTGCCACATAAAATTAAGAGACTATAAAGGAGCTTTTAAAACTCTTGAAAGAATAAAATCTATAAATGCACAAATTAAGAGAATAGTTTCTACAAAACATATTCCTCAAGAAATGCAAGAAACAGTTAACATCAACCAAGAGTTAATCAATATATTCTTTCAATCCCGTTATTATCAAATTAATTCATTAGATTCTAAATTAACATAGCATTAATCATTCATGTATATAATCTCAAATAAACTTATCAAGTTTCTTTATCTATATTTAGTTCTGAAAGATATCTATCTTTAATACTCATCGGTATTGAGTCAGCTCTCACTGAGATCCGTTTAATACTATCATTATTTGAATCGCTTCTGGTTGAATGTGTATCTTGGCTCATTGGAACTTCCTCTTCTTCATTGAACCAGTAATGATCACAAGTCTGATTTATATCATACCTCTTTTCTGGGTCAACCACTAATAAATTAGATATCAAATCTAAAACTGAATCGTTCACATCATCCCAATAAGGAGAATAAAATGCATACAAACCATTGATAATCTGATCTCTCATGTTAGGAGGGCCTAAATCCTCACTAAACGGAGGGAAACCACATATACAAACGTACAATAACACACCGCTCAGCCATAAGTCTGCCTTTGTAGTATAATATCTATTATTGTTTAGGATTTCTGGAGCAACATAAGCTGGTGTTCCACAAAGAGTATTGGTAAATTTAAGCTCTCCAATGAATTTAGCCAAGCCAAAGTCTGCTATTTTTACTTTTACGTCATACTCATCTTCATCCCAAGGTCCCGTTTGAATTTGATTTACAGAGTTTCTCGGTGTAATGTCTAATAAAATATTCTCAGGTTTAATGTCTCTATGAATAATATTATTCTCATGCAAATACCTTAAACCAGATAGTAATTGTTTGAAAATGGCTTTTGTTTCATCCTGTCTTAGTTTCAGTTTGTTGATAATTCTTTGAAATAACTCACCATTATTCATCTTTTCCAAAACTAAATATGTAGTGACCGAATTTTGATTAGTTGGTTCTACATAACGGGAGATAAATTTGACAATATTAGGGTGGTTTATGGATAATAAAAGGTTCATCTCTTGCTCTAGTTTGGCATTGTCGACTTTTCCTGTGGCCCTATTAGGATGGAATATCTTCACTGCAACCGTAGATCCGTTACGCCTATCCTTCGCTTCCTTTACTACAGCATAATGACCCGTCCCCAATTGTTCTCCTAAGATATAATCGTCAAAAAACGACTTTCTGACCTGTTTTTTAGAATCTTCTAAATCAACATAATAGCGAAATATGTATATTCCACCGGTTTTGGCAAATACAAGTTTATCTCCGCTCCTTAGCAATATGGTTGAATTCTTACCTAGCAACTCATCATTCACATATACACCGTTGGAACTGATATCTTTTACATTCAAATAATCTCTATTATTGTTTCGTACCAACGATAATTCACAGTGTTTAGACGAGACATCTGAGCCGGTTATTTTTATATCACAAGAACTGCTTCTTCCAACAGTCAAGGTACTTTCTGATCTTGGGATATCAATATGTATCTGATCCGGTTTTACATTGAATAACTTAGCGATATGCTTCTTCTGAGGTACCGGTCGTTTAAATGCTGATTCATTTTTCTCGTCCATTAAATCGCCATATTGCTGATTTAATTAGTAAAATAATCGTTCATCATTTCTGAATAAAATCACTTACTCTTTTTCTTATTAACGACATTTATTACAAAGTAATTGACTACTATCTACAAAGATCGCATAGGGGATCAATATGGAATTTGTTTGTTTTCAAAATAAACGCGACTAAACAAATCTTTGCAATAAATCATTTAGGTTGTGATTTGACAAAGACGATAAACTGTGTGGGAAAGTCGATCTTAATTGATCCAACTTGCTGTCGTTGTACTGATATTCTTTGGCCATACCAGCATCCATGCTATTAAAAAGGTCAACACTCTGAAATATCTTTATGAACTCCTTATTATTTTCATTCGAAAGTTCATCAGTGGCAGGAAGACACAATGGAGCCTTCAATTGGGAAACCAAGTACTCAAAATCTGTCCTCAATTGTATTCTGCCTGTTCTGTTGAACTGATTGTTTGTAATTATGTACTCGTAAAATATCTTGAAAATCGAGGTTGTAGCTTTGTCTACAATCAAGAGATAGTCAAGATGAGAAATGCACTTCTTCAAGAAATTCATATAGGTCGGCACCACGGTCAAAACTATCGACAAGCTATTGGATGGTTCGATATCCTCCACCAGACCCTTTGAGCTCCATTCGCCAAAGTTTACATACTCCTTAAATGCCTGTTTAATTTGTTGTTTAAAGAATCTCTCATATTTTGCCATTGCAACGTCTGCAAGGTTCAGATAGTTCTTAAAAGATTCATCAAACATGGACATGTCCTTTATATTCTTCTTATTGCCAATTGATACAAAGGCGTTCCATAACTGAACAAAGATAAGATCTTCGCTCCACTGAACTAAATTATCCTTGACAAATACTATCAGACAATATATTGCAGTAAGCTGTTCCAAACCCTTGAGACTATCAGTCAAGGAATTGTCAGTATGGGATTTATTCATTCCTCCAGGTAAGAATCCAAAGGATAATTTCAGATCAAAGGATTCATCGAATTTTTTCATCAACTCCTTCATTTTCTCTGCATATCTGTCAAGCATGTTTAGTTGTATTGTTGATAAATACCTAAGTTGGTATTTGATTATGGCTAATGTCCTGTAATGACTAGTTAAATTATTAAATAATTTTATAAGATTATAAGCGGAATAAGTAGGTTTTAATAATAATTCGTCTAGCTCATTATTTTCTGTTGATGATCTAAAGTCCTGATCAATATTAAAGGCATTCAGTGAGTTTAAAATTTCAGTATTGAATCTCTTCATGGCCAAATTATACTCAAAATTCAACCAGTTGATTGCTCCGATATCACTATTACTTTCAGAGAGTAAAATATCACCAGTTAAACCTATCCATTTTCTACGAGGCACTTCATGTAATGATTGAATGTAAGGATTGTATTTATATTTATTTCTCAATCTCTGGTCGAATGCTGATAACTCAAACACAAGATGAGATAAAAGCCTACCATTTTTTTCCAAATGTTCATGATTATCCTTAAATTTCGCCACGTTGTCATTTAATGTATTCATCATTAGTCTTATTTTTTCTCTTATGGGGTGTAAAAAAGTCGTTATTATTTCATATGCAGCTAATCTTTCTACCTTTGTGAAAATTTCACCAACTACAAGCTCAAGGAAGCTCAAATTCTCGTCCAAGAATGATTCGATGAAATTAAAAGACCATTCAGGCTTGGAGATTTTGTTGGTATCCTTATTTGAATTGAAATGATAATTGAACCTGGTAATTACAGGTTCTAATAAGATTTCCAAAGCCCACCACGTGTTAGGATACACTGGCTTGTCTCTTATGGATTGAAGAAGGACTAGCGTTTCCAAATTGGATACAATCTTCTTAAATGCATCCAGACCCAATGACTTATCCTGATTGTTTGCAGAAAACCAGTTGACGCCGTCCAAACATTTTACTAGCTCTTCAGTGCTTTCTGTTCTCATTGACTGTATTCTTTTATTTAGCTCGCTGTGAAGTGATTGTATGGCTTCTTTGGTGGAGAATTCGTCCGCTATATCATTGATTTCCTTAGCAATCGCCTCAAGACCAGACACATCAAGATCAGCCATTTCAAGCCTCTCTTCAATTGCAGACATTTCCTTCAAACAAGTAATTGTATTGGAGATACTATCTCTGTCCAGAATAAGCCTCTTCAAATCAGCAAAGCATTTCAAGTCTCCAAACTCCCCAATTGCACTATCTAACTTCTCCAAAGCCTCCTGACCATCTTTCAGCACACATATTGCATCTATCTTCTGTATTATGCCATTAGCAATGTCCTGAGCTGCATCTGGTTCCAAGTCATCTACCAGGTTCCCTTGCACTTTAGCATGAGCGGCTTTCTGTGTTTCACTTTTCAACGCCTGAAGCTCCTCGATCCTCTTATCGACAAACTTTAGATCTTGTATACTTGAAAAGTTGCTATTCACAAAGCTCATCGTCTTTACGCCTGTATTGCTCAGTCTATAAATTGATCAATACAACTACCTGTGATTTATTTCAAATACCTTGCTTATATAATCTTGAAAAGTTAACGCGAAGAAATCAAAAAAAATCTGACGACGTTGTAATTAACATCTAAAGAATAGAGACTAGTAATTACTGAATATAATATAAAGAATGCAGGCGCCTGTTGTTTATATGAATACGTCTACTGAGAGACAAACTGGTCGTCAAGCACAAGTTTCTAATATCACCGCAGCTAAGGCTGTTGCGGACATCATTAGAACCTGCTTGGGACCAAAGGCAATGTTGAAGATGTTGTTAGATCCTATGGGAGGTATAGTCTTGACCAACGATGGACACGCCATCTTAAGGGAAATTGATGTGTCTCATCCAGCCGCCAAGTCTATGATTGAGTTGAGTAGAACACAAGACGAAGAAGTCGGGGACGGTACAACCACCGTTATCATCTTAGCGGGTGAAATCTTGGCCCAAACCTTCCCATATATCGAGAAAAATATCCACCCCGTTATTATCATCCAAGCGTTAAAACAAGCATTGAGCGATGCCTTGGAAATAATCCACGAAGTGTCTAAACCGGTTGATATAAATAACAACGATTCCATGATTAAGTTGATCAAGGCTTCTATTGGTACCAAATACATCAATAAGTGGTCCCAAAAGATGTGTGAACTCTCTTTAAAGGCAGTAAGAACTGTTCTTGTGGAACAAGGCGATTATAAGGAAGTTGACGTGAAAAGATATGTTAGAATCGAAAAAATACCAGGTGGTGAAGTTACGGATAGTGAAGTTTTAGACGGAATCTTGTTAAATAAAGATGTTACTCACCCTAAGATGAAAAGACACATTGAAAACCCAAGAATCATATTATTAGATTGTCCATTAGAATATAAGAAGGGTGAATCTCAAACTAATATCGAAATCACCAAAGAAGAAGACTGGAATAGAATCTTACAAATAGAAGAAGAACAAGTTAAGCTCTTCTGTGATCAACTTTTAGAATTCAAGCCAGACTTGGTCATTACCGAAAAGGGTGTCAGCGACTTAGCTCAACATTATTTATTGAAGGGGGGTGTCACTACCTTAAGAAGAGTTAAGAAATCTGATAATAATAGAATTGCCCGTGCCACTGGTGCTACAATTGTTAACAGAATTGAAGACTTGAAGGAATCTGATATTGGTAATAAATGCGGTGTATTCAAAGTTGAATTAATTGGTGATGAATACTTTACCTACTTGGTTGAATGTAAGGAGCCTCGTGCCTGTACTGTGGTCTTGAGAGGTGCTTCTAAAGATATTTTGAACGAAATAGAAAGAAACTTACATGACGCCATGGCAGTTGCTAGAAATGTCATGTTCGAGCCTTCGTTGTCTCCAGGTGGTGGTGCTACCGAAATGGCGGTTAGTGTTAAGTTGGCTGAAAAGGCTAGATCTATCGAAGGTATCGCTCAATGGCCCTATCAAGCTGTTGCCGATGCCTTTGAAGTCATTCCAAGAACTTTAATCCAAAACTGCGGTGGCAGTCCTATCAGAGTGTTGTCTCAATTGAGAGCAAAGCATGCTAAGGGTGAGCATACCTTTGGTATCGATGGTGATTTAGGAAAAGTTGTCGACATGAATGAATACGGAATATGGGAACCTGAAGTTATCAAACAACAGTCCATCAAGACTGCTATTGAAAGTGCTTGTTTATTATTGAGAGTTGATGATATTGTTAGCGGTGTTCGCCAACAACAGTAAAGTTACAATCGTAAATATTTAAGTATACCATAGTAAGCTTTTTAATATCATACTTTAAATAAAGAATTCTTACTCAGTTAGTATGCAGTCCTTTTCTCTGAAATCGCTTTTATTTATTTTTTGCCAAATCGGGTCGCATTATGCCTTCTATGTTCTATTCTTCAGGTACGTCTTCTTGAAATAGACCAATACACTATTGAAATATCTTCCATTTCATTGCATTAGCAGCTTACTTTTGGAATTCCTGTCGGGAAACATTTTACAGAATTTAGGATTGAAAGCCCCTAAACCATACGTTCAGTTGTGGCTAATTCCAATCGATCTCTAGTAGGTGGATATTACAACTCAGAAGGGCTTTTTACACACTTTAATTGATTGAAGTGCGTTGAATTCCGAGCATCTACTTTACTTTTATTTGGAGTATATTTAGCTTTTCTTTGGGGAATTTCAATTTAGCATTTTGTTTAGATTCTTTTTCATTAATTCTAACGACATTAAGCTGGTTTTTGTTTGTTAAGCATATATGATCATTCCAGCACTTCCTTTCAAGGTCAAAACAATCGTCTCTTGGGCCGGAGAAGAAGAAGGTGACTTGGGATTTATTGAAAATGAAATAGTTGAAGTGTTTTCTATTGTGGATGAAAGTTGGTGGAATGGGAAACTTAGAAGAAATGGTGCCGAGGGTATCTTTCCCAAGGATTATGTCGAGGTAATAGAAGAACAAATGCATTATTCTTCTTCTTCAAGATCTCTTTCTAACTCGAGACAGACCCAATCCAGACAGAACACTCCTCAGAAAGAAGAACCTGAAATTAGGTACGGATCCAGTAGAGGGAACAATTCCCAAGACTCTATGGGTTACCAGTCTAAGAAACTTTCCTATAACTCTAGAGATTATAACTCTAGGGATGCTTCATTCAACGAAGAAGATTACTCTAACGCTAGAGCTAATACAAGTCTTGACACAATTGAATTCTCTAAGGGTTCCAGATCGAGAAATAATGACTACTTCAGAAAGCACAAATCATCAACTCATTTAAATACATCTTTACAAAATAGTAAAAACAAAATTAATAATGATTATCAAAGATATGAGGATCGTGAAAGGGAAATGGAAGCTTTCAAACAACTTCAGAAACAAAATTCATATCAAGTTAAAAAAGGAGATCAGAGTAAACGATACCTGTTACAAGCTATTGATACTTCTCGTGGTTCCTTAGGTTATGGTGAAAGTTATCATAAATTTAACTCACCAAAAACTAAGTCACCAACGACTCAAAAGCTACCATATCCTAAACAAGACATTCAATCATCTCGCTATTCTTGTGGAGATTCAAGAGCAAATAATTCAAATGAAAATCAGAAGCAGCAATATAGAGAAAATAATCAAAGCGATAAGCATTTTCTTTCTCAAGATCAATCCATGAGATTCCAGAAGGAGAATTATTATCCTCAAGAGGACGAATATGCAGATGAATTGGAAGTTAGTTTTGAAGAAATTTCAAAAAAGAGACAACAACTAGAAATGGAACTCCAATATTTAAAAAATCTTGAAAGATCAACTCAAAAGAAAAGAATGCAAAATGTGAAAATACATACAAATGAAGTAAATAATGATATGATGAAAATAGCTTCCATTGAGTCCAGTTATATTAGCGAAGATTTGGCTTCCTCCAAGAAAAATTATAAATCTGGAGATGAACTCGGAGCAAAACTTAATGGTTACGTTACTGATGAGGTCGATGAAAATGTATTAGACAACCTTGAATCTGGTTCGCCTCCTCCTCCTCCACCAAAACACACAACGCCTATCAAACAGTATGTTAATCATAATGATCAGGTCTCTCCTTCAAATAAGAAATCAAGCCCAGTTACAAAAGTTCCATATAATGCAGAAGACTTTAAAATCTCTGGTCAATCATATAATAGACCTATTTATGTGAGTGATGAAGATGCTCTTAAAATATCTCAAATACAACAGCAACATGGCCTAAATAGCTCAATTAAGTCTTTACAGAGTGATGTTTTAAATCTTTCGGAATTAAGTGCTACAAGTGCTGGATCATTCCTTAGACATAAATATGAAAAAGAATTAAGAATGAGTCAGCTTTCTATATCTGAAGAACCTGCAAATTTGGATGAAGAATTACGTTTTGGGAGGAAAGATTCTGGTCAACTGTTTATGAATTCCATTTACCAAGATAAAAAATCTAGGCATCCAAACATATTCAAAAAATTTTTGCAAAAGAAAAGACCTGAAGATAGCTTGAATGGATTAGAACGAAAAATTCAAGATGATCTGGAAGTTGATTGGTCTACTTTCAAAATGGAATTGAATAGGATGAACTCTTTAACTTCACAAGATAAACAATCTAGAACTAAAAGAGTCCTTAAGGAAGCCGGTCCCTTCATTGTTAAACCATTAGATTACATTTCTGATATCAATTCCAATGATGTTCTAGGAGACAATGATGAAATTTCTTTAGAATTTAATGAATCATTGTTTAGAAAGGTGGATTCATTCATTGATAATTATAACATCTCGTGCGATTTGAATGATCTAATTTCCGATATAAGCATTAAATTCAATTCTTCTAAAATTTGTCAATTGAGATGTATCTTGATATACATTTGTAAATTCCAAATTCTTGAAGAAGCTGAAAAGATTCTGCGTGCCAAACCAAAAGTTAATGAAATATTGTTGAGTGGAGAAGCAACAATATTTCAACTAAACTATCTATTTAAAAAGATGTTGGATGCTTTAAGAATTCCATCAGAAGTAGTTTTAGGATTTTGGAAAAAGCCTAATGAATTTTACCACAGTGACCAATATGTGACTAATCATGCTTGGTTATCCATATTATTAGATAATCAATTCTTATTATTGGATTTGCATTGCTTTAAAAACGGCTCAATTTGTAATATTCGTGACAATCCAAGGGGTTATAATGAATTCTATTTCTTAACAAAACCATTGAACCTTGTCTCAACGCATATTGTCTCAGTTACAGATTTACAACATATTGTTCCACCTGTTGATCAAAATGTCTGCTTCTACTTACCTAGAGCCTACTCTGGCTTCTATAAGAGTAGTTTGAAATTTAATAATTTCAATAATGCATTAACTATCCTTAAGGATTTAGAATTTTTTGAATTAGAAATAGAGATACCTATCGATATAGAATTATTCACATTAGTTAAGACTTCAAATGTGACTACAAACGAGTTAAGTCTCTGTCAAGTTCAATGGATCAATAATAAGAGAATTGCTAAAATTAAAGCCATTCTTCCTAACAACGAGTCTATTGGAGTTTTGCAGATATTTGCTGGTCCTAAAGGCTTACAAAAGCATTTCGATAACATTCATGAGTTAGCAATTGTTATCCCGATTGAACATACTGGCGAATACAGGACATGTAAATTTGTTCCTAGATTTCCAACATTCCAAAGTCAAAATAATGACTTATATATTAAACTGCCCCAGACTAGTAAGATTATATCCAAGAATTCTTACAATTTTATTATATTGCAACATCCATCTAAAGGTATTAACAGTGGATCTGACTTGATGAACAATGACTTTAAAATAGTCATTGAGTCTCCGTCAGGAAAGTATTTCAAATTAGTTGACGATAACGTATCTGTTCCTTATGGTTCATTTGAAGCTAATATAAAATGTCAAGAAGTTGGATTGTACAGAGGTTTGGTAATTGGTGATAGTGGTAATAGTTGGTATGTTTTTGCACAATGGGAATGTGTACCTAACGTTCTTAATAATTGAACGCATTTCTTCTTAATCACGTATTAATTAAAATCTACATAGTATACAAGCAAGTATACTTTCATTGTTTTTAAATTGTTTTTTAAAGTATTTATAGCATTTACATTTAATAAATCTTACATTATTAAGTATTCAATAAAAAAATTTTTTGATTAATAAATTTTTAACAAAAAAAAAATTGCAAAGTAAATAATTCCTATGGTCTCTATTGGAATCTTTGCTTCAATACAAAGTCACAGGTCACCTAACCACCCATTATACTTGTATAAATCATGGACTAGAGATCAGAGGTCACGTGTACAAGTATGAAAATTTAACAAATTCTAAGATTAAGCACTGAAATGTCTTCTGCAATAAGATAACTTAAGATTATATAGTAGTCATTACGATGGATAAAACTGAAAGTAAACCTTCTAATAACACAAAAGCTCAAGTATCTAAAGTATTGAGGTATTCAAAAGACAGAAAAGTGGGTGAAGGTACTTATGCTATCGTGTATCTAGGTAAGCAGATATCTACAAATAGGAAGATAGCCATTAAAGAAATAAAGACAGGTCTTTTCAAAGATGGCTTGGATATGTCTGCTATCAGAGAAGTGAAATATTTACAAGAATTAAAGCATGATAATGTTATTGAGTTAATCGATGTTTTCTCTGGTTCAAACAATTTAAACCTTGTTTTAGAGTTTTTACCTTGTGATCTAGAAGTATTAATTAAAAATACATCAGTCATATTTAAATCTTCAGATATTAAATCATGGATGCTAATGACTTTAAGAGGTATACATCATTGTCATAGAAATTTCATATTGCATCGAGATTTGAAACCCAATAATTTATTATTAGCTCCAGATGGACAGTTGAAAATAGCAGATTTTGGTTTAGCAAGAGCATTAGGTAATCCAAATGAAGATTTATCATCAAATGTTGTCACAAGATGGTATAGATCCCCAGAACTTTTATTTGGTGCTAAACATTATACAGAAGCCGTGGACATATGGTCCATTGGTATAATATTTGCAGAATTAATGTTGAGGATACCATATTTACCTGGAAAAGATGATTTAGACCAGTTAGACGTAACATTCAGAGCGCTTGGAACACCAACGGAACAGATATGGCCTAATGTGTCTAACTTACCACTCTATGATTCATTAAAAGTATACCCCCTTCCTTCGAAGAACGAATTGAGAAATAGATTCAGTGCAGCTACAGAAAACGCACTCGAGTTATTAATATCATTGACACAATTAGACCCAAGTAAAAGAGCGAACCTGTCACAGGCTTTGCTTCATGAATATTTTGTTGAATCTCCATCTCCAACAGCTCCTAAGGATTTACCAAAAAATTTAGAATTAAAGACTGACACTGAAACAGAAGATATAGTAGATTCAAGTTCTAAGCGTATTAAAGTACAATGATTTTTAAAGAAACTTTGTATTAATTAATCGTACATATTTTTAACATACTCACCAATGGCCCAAGATGCGGTCAATCCAGGGCTTTCAATTCCTAGTAAATTTACGAACCCTGGAAAACCTTCCTCATACTTAATAATAAAATCAGCAAAGCTCTTTTTGCTTTCATCTGATGAGAAAATTTTGGGCCTTACACCAGAATATGTAGCCTGTAAATCTTCTAATTTGATGCTTGGGAAATATGTCTTTATAGCTTGATAAGCCAATTCAATATTTCTATTAGACACAGCGTAATCAATTTCATCTGCTTTTTGAACTGAGAGCCATTCTAGATCTGGCCCAAATCTTAATTGCCCACCAAGATCAAAGGTTAAGTGTGTACCCAAAGATGATGCATTAGGGTTAGGACAAGGATAAATTAATTTATCTGTAATTTTAGAAGTAGAAACAGGCACTTGCGGTTGATAGCCAAAATAGTTACCTTTTGCAAAATAGCTTTTATAATGTCTTGTTTTAGGTAATAACATATTAGAAACTTCTTGAGCATATAATCCTGCCGAGTTTACCAAGTTATCAGTCGTAATTTCTAACACTTCATTGCTATCACTTTCCGTTAAGTAAAGAGAATAATTCAGCCTCCCTTGATTATATTCTATGTCAACAACTTTAGTATTAACCCCCAAAGTCCCCTCAGCATTTTCAAAAAGACTCTGGAAATATAATGTAAGATCGTGAGCTGAGACTATCCCAGTTGTAGGACTCTCTAAGATTGCTGAATTGGCGTTAATTAAAGGAAACTTCTTCTTAGCA
Source organism: Schwanniomyces capriottii (assembly GCA_032927745.1). Classification (NCBI taxonomy): domain Eukaryota; kingdom Fungi; phylum Ascomycota; class Pichiomycetes; order Serinales; family Debaryomycetaceae; genus Schwanniomyces; species Schwanniomyces capriottii. Next base: position 329,568 of record JAVSEF010000012.1, read on the forward strand.
TCTTTAACCGAAACAAAGTTTACAGGAACATCCAATTCTTTAGCATTTTGTTCCAAATGTTCCAAATACCCAACTTCAGCATCATTATGAGCAACAATCCATTTTCCACATTTCTGGAGCGGCACTTGAAAGGTACCCTTTTCCCAAGCTTCATATATTTTAAGCTTTCCTTGAATGCACAATTTTGCTTTTAAACTATCCTTTGGATAATATAACCCAGCATGTATCACTTCAGAGTTACGGGAAGTTGTTTCCATCCCTAAGTTTTCATGCTGTTCTACTAATAAGACCGAGTTTCCGTCAACACCTTGTAGCTGAGCACCAATCGAAGTACCTACGGCACCACCTCCGATAACAACATGCGAAAAATCGGAATTTGAAATCAAGCTACTTGAAAAGTATCTTCCTCGAAGCAATTGCTTTCTCCACAATAGCCTGCTGACTGGTGTATATATCATTACTGAATGACAAAATAACTGTCAATAGTTGAACTATAGCTTTTAACTGCATACAGGATGTGGGTGGGGGGGGGGGGGACTGTATGAAAGCGAATAGTTTCTAAGAAGTTCCAAACTTTCATTAGTTTTCTCCTGGAGTTCATTAACCAGATATTTACCAGGTTTTTTGGATTTGGGAGTTCTTATCGAAACAGTCTTGACACATATTGAGAGACATTGGGCTAGCTGTATTTTATTTCGAAAAGGCAAGCAAGAAATTAACTTTATCCATAAAACCATTAATATTATATGAAATAAGCAGAGAGGCTTAATCAATTAGAATGCCACATTATATCCCTAAACTATAAAAATTAACGTATCTGTACCATGTATCACTATGAATTCACTATATAGTTAACGAGATAAAAGTCCTCATGATTCATCTGTCAAATGACTGGTTGTATAGTGTAGTGGTTATCACTTTCGGTTTTGATCCGAACAACCCCGGTTCGAATCCGGGTACGACCTTTTTATTATTTTCTAAATTCCCATTTCTGTTTTTGTAACCCAGCTTAGATAAGGAATTATCGAACATGTTTGAAATACACGTGGGGCTACTAAATTAAAATAGCATCGTATCGAATAATCTTCGAATAATTCATTAATTATATAAGCTGTCAATTATTTACTTTACTAGAAGTATAATTTCTCTTGATCGGTTATTTCAATTGCAAAACCAAAAAATCACAATGAAGTTTGGTGAACATTTACGAAGTTCACTTATTAAGAACTACTCTTTCTATTACATTGCATACGACGATTTGAAGTATCAATTGAAGAAGGGCTTAAAGGACAATGATGGAAAGTGGACCAATGAATTGGAAGAAGAATTCTTGAACTCTTTGGAGACTGAATTGGACAAGGTGTATTCATTTACAAAGGTGAAAAACACAGAAGTCAATCGTCGTATAAAGGACCTGGATTCTTATGTTCACCAAGTTGTAGCAGCATTGCAAAACCCAGACAGATCCAAGCGTCCTCAAGAGCAAGATTTCGAAGACATGGAAGAAGTTTTGAGTGACATTATTGCTGATGTGCATGACTTGGCCAAATTTACCAGGTTAAACTATACTGGTTTCCAAAAAATCATCAAGAAACATGACAAAACGACCAAATTTAACTTAAGACCGATTTTCCAAGTTAGATTGAATTCTAAGGCATTCTTCAAAGATAATTATGATAACTTGATTGTCAAGTTGTCCAAATTGTATGACTTGGTTAGAACCAGGGGTAATCCTGTCCAAGGAGATTCCAGTGCCGGTGGTTCTCAACAAAATTTCGTAAGACAAACAACTAAATATTGGGTGCATCCAGATAACATTACTGAATTAAAATTAATTATATTGAAACATTTACCAGTTTTAGTCTTCAATGCCGAAAAAGAATTTGAACCTGAAGATAGTGCCATTACCTCAATTTATTTTGATAACAAAGGTATGGATTTGTATTATGGTAGATTGAGAAAGGATGAAGGTGCTGAGGCAATTAGATTGAGATGGTATGGTGGTATGAAGTCGGACCAAATTTTTGTTGAGAGAAAGACTCACAGAGAAGATTGGACTGGAGAAAAGTCTGTAAAGGCTAGATTTGCGTTAAAGGAGAAGAAAGTAAATTCATTTTTGTCAGGTGAGTTTACTGCTGCTCAAGTATTTGGAAAAGCCAGGAAAGAGGGAAAAAAGTCTCCCCAAGAAATTGATAATTTGGAAAAATTAGCTCATGAAGTTCAATTCAGAGTTTTAAAGGATAAATTTAGACCTGTCGTGAGATCTTTCTATAACAGAACCGCTTTCCAATTACCAGGTGACGCAAGAGTCAGAATTTCTTTAGACACTGAATTATCGATGGTAAGAGAGGATAACTTTGATGGTTACGATAGAACACACGCTAACTGGAGAAGAATGGATATTGGTGTTGACTACCCATTCTCTCAATTACCAGAAAAGGATATATGCCGTTTCCCATATGCTGTTTTAGAAGTTAAGTTGCAAACTCAAATGGGCCAAGAACCACCTCAATGGGTTAGAGATTTAGTTTCAAGTCATATTGTAGAAGCTGTTCCAAAATTCTCGAAGTTTATTCATGGTGGTGCCTCTTTATTGCCAGAATATGTCGACTTATTACCATTTTGGCTACCACAAATGGATGTTGACATTCGTAAGCCGAAATTACAAGATGAATTTGGAATTCAAAGAATTAATCAAGCTAGACCAAAATCTTCGTCTTCGGGAGGTGAGATGGATGAAGAAGAATTATTAGATAATAGTGAATTTATTAATGGCTACACTGGTGGTGTTCATTTTTCAAACGATTACAATCCACTTGAAGATGATTTGGATGAAACAAGTCCTTTAATTTTTTCTGATTCACGTAGTTCACATAGTCCTGTTTCTACATTTTTCTCAAAATTGTTAATTAAATTGATAGGGTGTTTCCAAGATGATAGAGTTTTCACATTGAAGCCTGGTACCAACTTTGATCTAAACAAGACGTTTCAATCTAAGATTCCTAAAGGCAAAAGAATAAGCGTCCCAGTCAGAATTGAGCCTAAGGTATATTTTGCAACCGAGAGAACTTTCTTGAGTTGGCTTTCAATTGGAATGATTTTAGGAGCAACAGCCACCACATTGCTAAACTACGGTACAAAGAGTGCTTTATCAGCCTCGATTGGATTTTATATTTGTGCTATGGTCACCTTTGCTTATTCTACATATAGGTACCTTTGGAGAATAATAATGGTGAGAGAAAAAAGAGCCGTTGAATATGGTGATAAGATAGGCCCAAATATTATCTGTTTGTGTATAGCAGCAGCAACATTCGCAACATTTGTCTTTAAAGTCATCGAAAATTAGAGAACAAAATATTTATGAGCAAATAATTTTATCAAAAGTTAATTTTCAACTGTATTTTCAGATATGCTAATATAAAAAGTAAATAGTGATTTTTAATTGATATAAAAATACAATGTATATAATTTATAAGTTCCATGCAAACCTTTTCTTTTCTGAACATGCAAGTCCATTAATTTTCTTCGTTCTGTAAATTCTCAAGTCTTTTATTTATAATGTCATCCACATCTTCGTCGGTTTCTTTCTTGCCCAAGATTCTTTCTTTGAAGCTGTTAATATTTGACTGCAGCTTAATCTTGACTCTCTTTCCGCTTGGTAAAATTTGAAATTTAGAAGTGTCAAATTCACTAAAATCTTGACTCTTAGTTGCCATTCCATCACCACTAGGGGGTAGCTCTGTAGGATTAGGATTTGTTCCAGCTCTCTTTCTCTGAGACGCTGATGCTCGAAAATAATCTTCAATAGTATCTTGATCTGAACCGCCAATTTTTCTTTTTAATTTATAATACATTTTAATGAATAGACCTCTAGTTGTTGATGGATCTCTCTCAAAAGTCCATCCTTGACGTAATTCTTGGAAAGCTCTTTCTTCAAAAATTCGTCTCATACCAATATCCCGTTCGAACAATTTGAACTGATCAGTGTCATTAGGAACAAACATAAACTTTAATACTTTGTAGAGAATATCAAGAAGCAACGGAACTGTAATCAATAAGATTAGGGCCGCCCACAATGTCTGGTCTTTACCCCACATTAACAAACCATAGGCAACAAAGTATATCGGAGATTCTTTAGTTCTGTATAAAAACATAATCAAGACATTCCATAAACCATATCCACCAACAGATATAATAAAGGCAGCAAATGCTAACCATTGCCTATTCTGCAATTCGATAAATTCACATTTCGCATTAATTACAAAAACTAATGCTGCAAATAGTAATGTACCTAATGGAAGAGTGGAATTATCGAGAAGAGCAGTAAAACCCCAAGTGTATAATCCTAAAAATGAAATGATAACACTCTGCGCAGCAGCTAATACCATCCAACCAATGAATTTTGTTAAATTAAAAGCTTGATATTCTCTTCCAATAGAATATAATTCCGGAACTGCAATTAATGTAGCAGGTTTTAAATCTTTGTCGAACATACCGACACAGAGAACTGGTAAAGATGTGAACAAAGTATTAAACATAGACAAAGACCAACTCTCGTACATTGAAGAGCCAGAAAATAAAGTATTTCTTTGATAGATGGCCTGTGTTAGATAAAACAATAATTCTTTATAGAAGGTGCATAAAACAAATTTACACGTTCTAACATAGTTATATCTTCCGTTCACCAACAACAACTTTAACAAAAAGCGGAATTGAGCAATCGCATAATCTGCTGATCTTGCTGCTTGTAACCCTTCTTTACCCGTAATACCAATACCAATATCCGCACTTTGAATCATTGCGATATCGTTGGCACCATCCCCTATAGCTAATGTTACTGATTTCTTATTTAACTTTCTTATCTCACTAACCATATTAGCTTTTTGTGAAGGAGAGGCACGACAGCATATGGCTGAATCGGCTAAAACACACAATTCAATAAATGATGAATGCATAGATTCATCATTTTCAATATCAGACAAAGTGGCACCGTCAATAGCGATGACACAATGTGCTATATTTCCCCCCTTGATTTTTGTTTTCGTGGTCTTTATTGTTTCTATTAAAGTACTTTTTGGTTCATCATTGGATATAATAACTAAGGTGGAATAATCCTTAATTAATCTACAAGAGTATCCAATATTGATTGCTGTTTCTCTTTTATCGCCAGTTAACATCCATAATTTAATATTAGCTCTTCTCAATTTATCAATTGCATCTTCTACACCATCTTGCAATTTATCTTCAATGGCAGTAGCTCCAAGAAGTGTCAAGTTAAGTTCAATATTTTCTCCTGCTTCTTCAATTTTTTTGGATCTTTCTATTAGAGAAATCTTAGCTTCATTATACGTTCCTGACCAACTCAGATATTCATTCTCGTCGATCCATTTATAGGAATATAATAATGTTCTGAGACCTTCGGTAGAAAACTCTTCAATATGTTCTAATGTCTTCTCCAAAATAAATTCTTCATTAACACATAAATTATCATTTGGAATGAAAATATTCTGATTCTTAGATCTTCTTGAGTCATTTCCTCTAAATTCATCGTCATTGATTCTGGATGTTTCAATACTATACTTCTTAGCTTGTTGGCTATGTAGGGATTTCCTAGATTTATATGCTATATCTGCAATCTCGTTATCCTTATCCATCAAATAGCTATCAATAGACTGGATATTATGAGAGGGATCACCTCCGCCTAACGTCATACTATGTCTTAAAGAACTAAGTGACTTCCTTGATTCTATGTCTTGTGAAAAGCGAGTTTGCAACACATGGTCTGCTTCCATATTTCTACGCTCTGTCGTATTATTGGAAATTTCTATCGCTTTTCTTTTAGCCATATCAGAATTCCTCAATCTTTCTAAAATAACATTATCAGCACCCTTACATATAACACAAATCCTGTTATCCGGAAATCTGACAATAATAGACATCCTCTTTCTATTAGATGAAAATTCTATTATTTCAAGAACTTCATATGTTTCAATTTTAGATGAATTTTCAAATCCATTGGGGTAAGTTTTTAAGTGTAATTTATTATTATTCCTATCGTAAACAACAAACCCCAAATCTCTTGCAGCTTCTACTAATGCCAACTCATCAGGAGAAGAAGCAGAATAGCTTATATTTTCATCTTCGTCATTTGTCTTAATTGAATCACAATCAGAGTCTACTTTCCTTTTTGGTAAACATGAATGGCATAAGGCTATGCTTAACAAAAAAAACTTAGCCTTCTTAGAGAACAAGGTGTTAGGGTGGGTTTGAATATATTTTAATAACTGAACAGAATTTCCTAAATCTTGAATTTTTGATGGTTGTGCTGTTGCTTTCCAAGTAACATCGGAATTTATTGATCCTACTTCGATACTATTACGGACAATTGAAGTGGTACTTATTCTTGGATGATAATCAATACCTTCAATATCAGTGGTATTATTGGAATGTAAACGAGAAAGCGCTTTTGTCTTATCACCTTTAACTAAGATATCTGGATCATGTAACCAACTAATACCAACTACACTTAGTTTCCTGAAGAGCATACTATTATCAGTTAATGTACCAGTTTTATCGCTGAATATGTAGCTTACCTGACCTAATTCTTCTAAAATCGTAGCAGTCTTGGCTTCTGCAGGTTTATTACTTTCAACATGATACATATCAATATCAAATTGAAGGAAGAATAGTTGCATGACCTTTATAATTTCCATAGTTACATAAAGTGATAAAGGAATTAATGTGTTGTACATGATAATAAACCCCATTAATGTTGCAGCAACACCAGCATCTTGACCATATAAATACCACGTCTTGCTCCTATTATCTTCATAATAAATTCTTTCAGCCATTGTTGAAAATACTGACAATAAAACAACGACACAAACCATAAAAATTACGATATAATTGATGTTTTTTTGAAGTTTAGGCGCCTTGATCCTTGGATTCTTAATGTTATTCATCCGAATTTTAGTTTCTTCACCAGTAAATATAACCAAACCTATGACAGATTCAACATTTCTCAAGATACTTCCCCTATATGCCACATTATCAGGACCAAGAGAATATGTTTCTTCTTGCGTTTTAAAATGACCTTCAAAGTTGTACAAGTCAATATTAGGATCCTCAACCGTTATTAAAGTTTTGATATTTTTCAAATCTGCAACTCTTGAAACATTCTTCGAGATTTCTATATGAGGAGACTTTAATTTCAAATTTGTTTCACCATCTAGAGCCATGGTTTCAAAGTATGCCTCTTGTTTTTCATTACTCGTTGCTATCAAAAGTATATCAGCAGGAATCCATTCATTCTCATTAATTTTAACGATATCACCAACTTTAACGGCTTTCCATTTTGTCTTATATTCTTTTAAATTGTACCTTTTCAACAATTCTTTATTTGTATAATCCTTTCTGATATCATTTTGGGCCGAGTTTGAGTTTCTATCGTTAGTGGTATCATAACTAATATCAATAGTCTCAGTCATTATTGTAGCAATTGATTTGGTATCTAGGTTGCTTAACTCTTCGTTATCCCGAATTACAACTGTGCTCTTCAGGTTTTCTTCTTTATCATGTAGATGTCTTTTCCAATCATCAAACCCTTCACGAGCCATCGAGATTGAGATAAAAATACATAGTGGAATAATTGTTGTAAATTTACCAGTTGTTGACCATCCAGGGATCATTTGCATGATGGCTACAATCATGAAGTAGCAATTTGCAATTTTAGAAAACTGAGCTCTCAACTGCTTTGGAAGAAATGAATAAAGAGTATACTTTGATGATCTAATGCTGTTATTACAGTAAGGCTTCTGTGTTCTTTCGTCAACTAATGATTTGGAAATTTCATCATAGAATAGATCCTGAAAATATTCATTATCTTGATCATGGTTAATACTTAATGGTATTACCCTTCCATTTTCTGTTGGGGGTAATTCACCAGTCCCAAATATTTGATTTTTCAACTCAATGAAAAATTTCACTGCTTTATTGTGATGTTTTATATGTTTCTTTCCAATGAAAGATTGAGTACTACTAAGAGAGGATGTGGAGGAACCTGAGAAGTGTGTAAAAGAGCGACTCATATTTGAAGTAAGGTTGAACGGCTCGTATTTCGATGGGGAACTTTCGAAGCTATCATCCTCAATAGAGAAGCTAGGCACATGCCCTTCGTGGTTAGATAACACATTTAGCTCTAAAGAAGACGCATTTTGGTCGTTCCCACCGTTACTGGAATCTGTGGGTGTTAGATTAGTATTAGCTACTTCAGCGTTAGTTTGTTGAAATCGCACAGCCTTACTAAATAACTGTGATCTTAAAGAAAGACCTCTTTTTCTTCGAGTATTTGGCACGCTAGGGACAAATAGTAGATTATTGTCTTTTGCCGCCTGGCTCATCGCTGGCTAAAAAGTTTCTATAACACTAATGGGCTTTTGTAAAAGGAATGAGATAAAGATCATTCTGATTGAGAATAATCTGTGAGTGATTTTGTGTCCATTTTTTTCTCACATAGCTGAAAGGCTTGGCTTTCTTTCATTTCGAACAAGTCATAAATTTTTTCTCAGTCAGCGAATACCGTTTGGTGAAATACTTATAGGTACTGTATATTTCCCTGCTATACATTATATGACAAAGGGGTTGCATGATCGAAATCTGTGGAGATAGCCGTGAGTAGAAATGTAAACACTAGAGTCAATAACAATTCTATCAATGAATAGTCGACATGCAGACTGTATACCCACACATCTGGATAATAGTTACAGAATAGTAAAAAATCTACAAGAAGCTTGTTTCTCGTTTTAATTAGTAAGAGAACTGTCTGGTATGGGGGTTTCACAAAACGAACTGGGGTCGTGTAATATGCATACGTAAAATTTTAATTTATTTTAGCCGACACATCTGATAAACGATAATCCTTGTAGGGTTCAGTGAGACTTTCATCGTTGATCACAGACCTTCCTCTTTATTCGTTAGCAATATCTCCATTGCCGGCTACTATACTCATTTTAATACCAACTTTTGCGGCCACGTCAGGCATAGTGTCTAATTCGACTCCTGTAACGAAATTTATCACGTTAGCTGCGGCTAACATTCCATGGCAAAACCAGCGCTCTTAATTATTGGAACCTCCAATAAATCACCAGTAATAAAAATATTGGAGATAGTGTAGCAGTCAACCTCCAATTGTAAGTGTATGTTTGTATTGAAATTACTTGATGAATTGATGAACTTCTTGAAACCATCAACAAAAAAGTGTGTATTGTTTGAATCGGCGTTACACGAAATGTTCAAATCGGAAATAATAACTAGGTCATTTGTAGTTTTTAAATCCTTGGTTGGCAATTCCTCAGCAATTCTAGCGTTGGCATAAATATTAACGCCTGCTGCTGCAAGAGATTTATAGACAGCATCTTTAAATTCAGAGCTCAAGTTTTGCGGAGGGGATTTTGAATGTGGATGGATCAAATTAATCGTCTTGTCTGGAAATTCGTGCTTGATATCGCCAGCTATTTCATACCAACGGTACCAGCTCCAATAATTGAGAAAATGTTACAAGATTCGATTTTTTTTCTTGTTTCCACTATTTAATTCAAAGATAACTCTTTGTTATAGGAGTCTGGGGTTACTGGCCATTTTCTATTTATCCCTGCGCTACAAATAGCATAATCAAATGTTATGGTGGCCACTTCTTCACTGTCTGTTAAGTGATAGGTAGCCTCCTTCTCTCCCAAATGTGCTATCGTTCCCTCCACGTAATTAATTTCTAAACCGTCTGAATTATCATCTTTTATCAAATACTTGCTGGCATCAATATTGGATACTACCTTGTCAATACTAAAACTATCAAGTTCGTGATATGGAATGTACTGTGTTGCTGCAAATTCGGTATTTACTATTGCCCTTTATATACCAAGTATGTTAAGAAATTGTCATTCTTGAATTTTGCTGCTGTACTTATTTTGAATTTATCAATTTCATTTATCTTTTACATCTATAGATCAATATATATATATTGCAGCACTCCCAAAATTGATAATCGGAACTCGGTAATTCTCTTACCCTTCGAAATTACTGATATTTACTCAGACAAAGTTATATGTGTAAAAAGATGTCTGCATAAAAATATGTTATCTATGCAGTAGTTTTCTGAGCTTATTCAATAATTTTTTTGCTTTGTATGTTACTAAAGTTCTTTCAGGATAGAAAACCTTCTTGGTTTATTATTGGAATTACTATATTTTATCCATTTTCTAGAAACAATTAATTATTAATTTTATAAGGATTACATGTATAATTAATTAAAATCTGTACTGCAGCCTTGAAAAATGCAAATAGGTGCCAAATGCATGTTTATAGTTGGTGCAATCAGTGATATATTAGAAGTTGATAATTTACTTTCTTAAGGAATATGAGTCTAAATATTGTAATTAATTTAATATATCTTCAGAACATTTAGTGAAACATTGTTAAAAGAAGAAAAAATCGTATAAAATTTGAAAAACAACGAACTAATTTAATCAAGATATTACTACCTAATCATTTAAACTTTTGTAAGGGTTGTGTTGGGGTTTAAGTGAGTCTAAGTGATTTGTAGTTATTATCCAATACTATCTAAATACTTAGCTAGTCCTATTAGTATCAAGTCAGAGATTTGGATACGGTTTCTTATATACTTTATAATGAGGCTTATTCTCCATTGTCTCATTCTATTGTCTAATATCCACTGTTGATTACTTACTTAATTCTACGGTCTACCTTCATAGACTCGCTCTGACCTATTCTGATATAAACTATTGATCTCTAACAACTTTTGTTAGGAAACTTACGGACACTTAAGTTAAATTTGGTCCATATTATTATTTAGCTGAACTCTCGAAGGTTATTTAACCAGAAAATAGTAATATATTGTATATAATGGTATATAAATTAGATATAACAGGAAAAACTGATTTCAAAAGGTAAACTTGAAGAGTTTGCAACAAATGCGAATTATATACTGTATAGCTTGCACGTGAAGGTACTGTTAGGAACATACCTAATAACTTTTGCAAGAGTTGTGTTGGGGTTCAAGTGAGTCTAAGTGATTTATAGTTATTCTCAATACTATATAAATACTTAGCTAGTACTATTCATACCTAACTACGTCTACTTAGTCTAGTTCCTTATACTGTTCCTTAATGGGTATGATGGCACCTTTACTATTCTCTTATAACATCTTGATCTCTAACAAACTTTTGTAAGGAAACTGGGTTCTAATTAGGTAAGTCTTATAAATCTCCGTTCTATATACCTTCTTGTATTGTATAGAACCTTTACTTGTTTTGTTGATTAACTTATTTACTTATTAATAACTAATTATTACACTAACTAGTTCCTAATTTCCTTACTTCTTTTCTCTCAAGAATCAAGGATTAACTACTCTTATTTATAGTACACATATGTTTCTAATATGTTTCTAATATGTTTCATCATTGTAACATCACATGTGTATCCTTGTATTCTCTTACACTCTCCCCCGTCCTTTTTTGAATCGTCCCGATTCAAATCAAATTTGGGTATAGGGCTCTTAGATTAGCAAGTAGCGAATCTCTCTGTATGTCAGGTACGTACTTGAAAAATAACTCTCTATGTATTGTACTAGAGTGACCTGGTTGGCAATTCAGCCAGTACACGTCGAATGCATCTTCTTGTTGGTTGTACCCTGCTATGGCAATTATTTCTTTGTTTTGAGCTCGTTCTATAGTTTCGAGGTCCGTAACTGGTGGCTTTTCTGGATATGCTTCGGAATTTTCCTGAAATTTCTTAAACCATTTTGTATTAATTATTCGGTGTTTCTTCGCTGTTACCGGGATATCTACTTCGAAAGCATATTCACCTGTCTTACTTACTAAACGATATGGGCCAAAATAGACTGGTTGCAATTTGTGGTACAGTGTGCGCTTTATATATGCGTCACGATGGAGTAATATCCAGTCTCCTATATTATACGTAATATGTTTCCTTGAACGATTTGCAAACTTCTCTTGCTCCGCTTGAGCTTCCATGATGAAGTCTTGTGTTCTAATCTGGATTGCTTTCAATTTAATAGCTAGTTGTTGTGCTCTATCAGAATGATTCTCGATCATTGTATGAGCATGTACGTTGGGGATCTGTGGTAGTCGTCCCAAATCTGCCATAAATGGTGTTGTTTGGATTGACGTTTGATGACTACTGTTATATGCGAATTCTACCGCTGAGATGTAGTCTTGCCATAAGGAATGCTCATTAAACGCATAACTTCTTAAGAGCCTATTAACTATTGCGTTAACTCTTTCCGTTTGACCATCGGTTTCTGGATGGTTGGTGGTGGAAAACTTCAATTCCGTTCCAAAACATGCTTGTATAGTTTTCCAAAAAGGTGTTAAGAATGTGACATCTTTATCTGATATAATATCTTTCGGCAATCCGTGAAGGCGTATTATATTATCAATAAATAATTTCGCAGCTATTTCACCTGTAATTGATTTTGTCGTTGGTATGAAGTGAGCCACTTTCGTAAACCTATCTACTACTACCATGATTGTATTACATCCACTCGATGTAGGTGGTAATCCCGTAATAAAATCCATGCTGACTGACGACCATCTATCTTCTGGTATTGGTAAGGGTTGTAGGAGCCCTTGTGTTGTTGATGTCAAACTTTTTGTCTGTTGACATATCATGCATGATTTGACGTATTTGACAACATCTTTAAACATTTTTGGCCAATAAAAACTGCCTGCTAGTTCATAATATGTTTTGTATGCTCCAAAATGCCCTTCTGAGGGTGGATTATGACATTTTAGTATTAATGTCGTTCTGATTTCACCTTTGGGTACACATAATCGGTCTTCCATCTGATCTATTCCTACGTTCACTGAATAGTATAGTTGATTTCCTTGTAACATAAAGTGACGAATATGGTTATTTATTCCCTTTGGTGGTTGTTTGTTCTTTTTAAACACTCGTAGATCACACTGAATTCGTTATCCGTTTCATAATCTTCTGTAAAATCATAATCAAATGGGATAGCAGTAAAACTTGCTTCCACATTATTAATTCCTATTCTTGATAATGCGTCTGCTGCATTATTTCGGCTTCCTGATATATGTTGTATTTCGAAGTCATATTCCGACAAGAAATCTAACCATCTTGCTATTCGATTTTGAGGTACCTTACTTTGTGACATAATGTATGTTAAACTTAAATGATCTGACCTAAGTATAAATCTTCTTCCGTATAAGATTGGTCTAAAATACTTAAGACTTTCTGTTATTGCTAAAAACTCTTTCTCCATTACGAAATAATTTAGCTGTGCTGCTATTAATTTCTTTGAAAAATAGCCTATTACTCCTATTAATTTTCCTTTTTCATCTACTTGTTCTAAAGTAGATCCTATTGCTGTATCTGATGCATCAGTTGTGAGTCTAAATCCTTGTGTGAAGTCAGGTAATACTAATACAGGATGAGTTGTTAGCTTCTGTTTTAACATATTGAACGCTTCATCTTGATTTTCACTCCACTTACCACGTCCTGACATAAACTCATTAATTGGTGTACTAATTTTTGAAAATCCTTGTACAAATTTCCGATAATAATTGCATAATCCCATAAATCTCATGGCCTCTTTAGCATTTTTTGGTTTTGGCCATTCTATGATGCTCTTAATCTTTGCACTATTAGGTAATATTCCTTCAGCTGTGATTGTATGTCCCAAAAAATCTAACTCTTTCTGAAAGAATTCACACTTCTTCTCTTTTGCAATTAGTTTATTTTCTCTCAATATTCTTAATACTCGTTTGAGATCTCTTTCATGATCTTTTTCATTTTGACTATAAATTAATATGTCATCTAGATATACTAAGGAATTTGGGGTATCACCTAGTATCTGATTCATAAATGACTGAAACGTTGCAGGTCCATTTACTACTCCGAACGGCATTACCTTCCAATGGTAATGTCCGAAAGGTGTAATAAATCCTGTCTTTTCTTCATCTTTCGGATCCATTCTGATCTGAAAATATCCTGACATTAGATCCAATTTAGAAAATACCTTTGCATTTCCAATTTTTGTAAATAAATCTTCTATTACCGGTATTGGGAAAGCATTTTTTATAGTATTCAAATTCAATAACCTAAAGTCTACACATAATCTTAGTGCTTTGTCCTTTTTCTTGACAAATAATACTGGTGCTGCGAAAGGTGAATTAGATTTTTGGATAAATCCTTGTCGTAGCAATTCCTTTATTTGTTCTTTTAATTCTTCTGTTTCATACTGTGACATTCGATACGGTGATCGAGCCGTAGGCTTCGCTCCTTCTATGAGATGAATTCTATGTGTTACAGATTTGAAATCTGGTAATTTCTCTGGACTCTTATTTGTAACTACATCACCAAATTCTCTCTTTATGAATTCAGGGGTTCCTTTTCCTCGTTCGACATTTTCTTCTGTAATGTAAAACATACCTATATCAACCTCTTTCGGCCTGATATCTCTTAAGAATTGATTTGAATCAACAAACAATACCTCTTGTATTTTTGTTGCACAATTCCTTATACCAAATACGGTTTCTCTAGTATGATCTATATCCTCATCATACTGTTTAATAAATGGTCTACCTAATATAATAGGATGCTTGAATTCCGCTATGTAAAACTGAACCTCTACAAGCTCTTTTCCTATTCCTAAATCAAGCGTAACTTTCTTGTTAGCTTTTCTTTCCTCACCTGTGGCTGTCGTTAATATCACTTCAGGTGCTTCTTCTGTAATTAATTCCATCTCTCTCACCAACATTGGTGTTATGAAATTACATTGTGCTCCGGAATCTATTAACGCTTCGTTTCTCTTATTCCTTATTCTAATTGGCACAATAAATAATGATTCTTGAAGTTTACTTTCACCCTTTCCTTTTACTATAGGTTTCTTCTCGGGTTTATCTTCTAAGTTCATATTTCCTATAAAATTCACATCGCATGAATTTTCTAACATATTCTTTGATCTCTTAAGGTTCCCTTGTATTTCCATAATACACCTTCTTTTATTCTGTAGATCTGAATTATGTTCCTTTGCAGAATTTCTAAATAATTCTTTCTCATTCTTAAGTTCTTCTTTTAACTTAACTTCATTAACATTTACTACGTTAATCCTTCTTGACTTGTTAGTCACTTTCTTCTTCAGGTCTGTCTGCACGTCAAATCCGACCTGTTTATTTGACTGCTTCATTTTTTTGACCTATTACGACAATCGGCTGCAAAATGACCTTCTTGTTGGCAGTTATAACACGTTTTCCTATGCTTTCTTCTAGTACTTACTGCGTCGATTTCCATGTCGTCTGCATCATAGTTTGATATAGTTTTAGGCATCGTTGTTTTTCGTTCCCAATTTGTATTTGAACTGTATTTACTTTCTATTATGCTGGCATATCTCATAGCTTCCTTCAAATTAGATGGGTCTCTGAGTTTAACTTCACATCTTATTTCGTTTTTAAGATTACACAAGTAATCTGCCACTTTTGATTCTTCTACCAAGCATTGTTTTGGGAATTCCTCTAAAATTTCGAGAAAACGTTTGTTGTACTCTTTTATGCTTCTTCGTTGTACACAAGACCTTAATTTGGCTTTCAGTCTTTGTAAATCATGTGCTTCACCAAACTGATTTTTTAATTTTTCGCCAAATTCTTCAAATGTATCCATTCTATGTAGTGCTTGCTCTTGATAGGATAAATACCATCTTTCAGCAAGTCCAGTCATGTTTCTTCCGGCTACAACTATCAATTGTTCATGAGTAAGATTAAATCCGTTAGAAATTCTAATTACTTCATCTAGAAAGTACTGAATTTTCGTAATATTTTTGTTACCATCATAAGGTTTAACTATTGCATTGGTAAGAAATATTCTGGTTTCTCTTCTTTCAGCTTCTTCCCTTGACCTTTTATTTTCTTCTCTCAAGACCTGGATCAACTCCATGATACTGTCTTGATTCCGATTACTCATTTCTTTCTTGATGTTCCGATCTTGCTTGCGGCGCTACCAACTGTAAGGAAACTGGGTTCTAATTAGGTAAGTCTTATAAATCTCCGTTCTATATACCTTCTTGTATTGTATAGAACCTTTACTTGTTTTGTTGATTAACTTATTTACTTATTAATAACTAATTATTACACTAACTAGTTCCTAATTTCCTTACTTCTTTTCTCTCAAGAATCAAGGATTAACTACTCTTATTTATAGTACACATATGTTTCTAATATGTTTCTAATATGTTTCATCATTGTAACATCACATGTGTATCCTTGTATTCTCTTACAACTTTAACAATTGGGCGTGTGGTCTAGTGGTATGATTCTCGCTTTGGGCGACGAATTAGGAAACTAAGTCGATTACTTCAAGCATGCGAGAGGCCCTGGGTTCAATTCCCAGCTCGCCCCTTTTTTTAAATTTTTTTTGCATACTTTTCATTTAATTAATTTCAGTAGATGTACATCATACACATAACATGTAAGTAAGGCAATTTTTTAGGAGTACTTAGAAATATAACATTTTAGTATCTTTCCGTAAAAATAAAAGTATGGATAAAATCTTATATTTACAGTATTTAGGCAAAAATATTTACAAATGCAAGAAATTAATTAATTTTCTCTACAACACTTCCCAATCTATAATCATTATATTCTTGAACATTATGCTCATCATTCAATGTAACTTTACCTATTGCTTCAGTGATAATATCTCTATTACCACCTATGATTGTCATCTTATTACCTATTCTTTCAACAAGGTTACGCACGGAAATTTGTGGCTTTCCAGCGATTGAATTAACCACATTACTTGCAGCTACTGAGCCAGTTTTCATAGCAAGACCAGCACTTTTAATTATTGGAACTTCTAGTAAGTCCCTTGCAACATAAATATGTGAAATAGTTGTCTTGTCATTAGAAAGTTGTAAGCTGCTATTATTGTATACATTATTCTTTTCACTAATATATCTTCTAAGCTCTCCAGATTTTTTTGAGTATTATTAATATGAGAAGTACACCAAATGTTTAATTTAGACTCGATGATATCACCTGTTAAAGTTTTCAAATTGTTATTATCTTATTCATCACTAATTCTTGTATTCGTTAACATATTGATTCCTGAAGTTGAAACAGATTTATAGACTTTGTCTTTAAAATCTTCACTTGAATTTTCCGGAGGGAATTTTGAATGTGGATGGATTAAATTAACCGCCTTATCTGGAAATTTGTGTTTAATATCTCAAGCAATTTCGATACTGACCGCACCAGCTCCAATAATTGAGATGATGTTGCTAGACTCAATTTTCTTTCTTGTTTCCATCATTTCATTCAGATAACTTTCTTCTGTGAATGCTGCAGGAGTAGCTGGCCAGTTCCTGTTTCTTCCGGCACTATAAATAATATAGTCGAAGCTAATCAAATCTTTTTCACCACTGTCATTTAATACATAGGTAGCTTCGTTTTCCCCCATTTCTGTAATCCTACCTTGAACAAAGGTCAAATCTATATTACCTTCCTCTTGGATTTGTGAAAATCTTTCAGTAATGGAAGGATCAATCGATATAGTTCTATTAAAGTTAAGGTTGCAAAATTTCTCAAATGGAATATATTGTGTTTTCGCAAATATGGTATTAACAATTGATTACGAAATTCCCAAAATATTGAGAAAGCCCGACCTAGGATCAACTAATGTGACAGATAACTTCGAATTTCCATTTTGCAATTGTCCTGCTTGTTCTGATAATGTCTTGATTGCTGATAATCCGGCATAAGATCCACCAACAACTAAAACATTTGTTGAAAATGAAGTAGCTTTATTGCTTGACTTTAAAAATGAAGCTAATTTGCTTACTGCCTTTTTTTTAAAAAAGTTTAAATGTTTATCTATCTAAATCATCTACTGCCGAATGTCTATCTTATTTATATATACTTCATCTAATGTCGGATTTTATACTTAAACAGAACATAGCGCCGAAATGATTTTAATCCCATTACTAAGAATATACCAATTCCGTTCAAGGAATTAGAAAGACGGACCGAGTTTTCGGACCGGTTTATGCTAAGAATTTTATATGCATGCCATTATGATTGAAGCATCCGCTTATTACTTTCTCGAAGATCGTATTCTATACCTAAGATAATGCTTTTTAAATTATGTGCGGCTGAATGTTTTTCAAGCCAACTTTCGAATTTGTTGCGATGCTTTCTCAATTCATCAACTAGTGGTTTCTTATTGTTTAATTTTTCATCGGGGTAAGGGTTTAGAAGTACGCTGAATAAATCAGACCACAATTCACGTTGCCAGTATCTCTTGAACGTATTTTCTAGAGAAATTTCATTTCTTGTGTTTTCATTAATCTTAATGTACGTGCCAAATAGCATTGTGTGGATTATTGCAGCCAATCCATAGTAATCAGCTTCAAAAGACCAGGGTTGATTTCTATTCATTTGAATACAGTCTTGTTCATCTGTCTTCCAATCACAGATAAATTGAGTGTTTTCATCAAATAGAGTCAAATCAATGGCACGCCCAAAATCAATTAACGTGATGCTTTTACTAGACCAGCCATTCAAGCCTTCACGATTATAATAATCACTCCACTTTGTTGTATCTATTTGCTCAAATCTGAGCATACAATTGTCAGCTTTTAAGTCGCCATGCAATATTCCAATTGTATGCAAGACTTCAACAACTTTAAGTAGTTCAATAGTCAAAAATATGCATAAGCATTCATCAACACCAGTAACACTTTTCCTGAAGTTATTCACGACATCTAGAATTGTGCCCTGAGAGAAATAATTTATAAATAAATAACTTTCATCTTTAAAATAATACAATCCATACGGTTTTACTATCATAGAGCTGACTGATCTTTGTCCTATCAAGCGTCTATGTGCTTGATGAAGGATATAAAACTCCCATTTGGAAGAAGGTGACTCCACCTTCAATGCTTCGTACTCACCAGTTTCTGTTTCAATCAAGTATACAACTCCAAAACCACCCCTTCCTAATTCACCTCTTAGGCAGTAATTTTTATTACCACAAAAGTTTATTATTGAACTTGGGAAGCCTTTTGCAATCGATTTTGAACCCTTGTTTGTGATACTATCAAAAAGTCGCATCCTACTTATCACTTCTTCTCCAAAATCATTATACCCAGCATATACTGATAAAGGAATCGTCAAGTTCAGTAAAAGGACTTCCCTAATATTTGCATCTAGTGGATTAATAAGCTTCGCATCGGTGGAAATGTTACTAATAGATGGTGTTTCAAGAAAAGGGGAACTATGGAATGAACGATCGCTGCTGTATTCTCTATCCGTTGGAGGAGTTACATTTTTTTTAAGATTATCCTTCATAACATCTTCATCATTATGTGCAATTTGTATCGTTTCAGTAACAAAGCCATCATAGTTTGTTGTATTATCAGTTTTTTCATCTTCATCATCTGAATTTAAGTTCTTGGCGGCATCATTGAACATATCAATCACTTCATTAGTTGCAATACGGGAAAACATTGTCATAGTGGGGGAATTAGGTACATTCTTCATTTTCACACTATTATCTGTAGTATCTCTTAGAGGGATTGTAAACGTATTTGCTTCTTGACCATAATCACTATCGCTTTTTTCATCATGTCTACTTAAAGACGTATTTGATTCTGAGATGTCAGCAATTGAGTTTTCTATCACCTCCTTCTCTATGCATTTTCTTTCATTAATCAGCTTCCTTCGAATCGCTAATATTTCCTGTAATGAATATTCTTCCTCTGGAGATGGGTATAATAAATCCATATTAATAAGGACTTTCTCTGGTCTTTTTCCTGGGTTTTTTATTATCGTGTTAACACTGTCATCTGCTCCTTCAACATATTGTAAAATCAAATTATCATTATCATCTTTTGGATCTATAAATACTTCTACTTTCAGTGCAGTATTTTCCAGATGCATCTTTTGTTTAAGAGTTTCTCCAGACCATGGTTTAGCTTCTTGTATATTCTCCTTAGTTCTAGATTCGATGGTCCCAAGCTCACTTACTGGTCCCTTAAAAATTGAGTACAATATTTGTTGATCATTATTATCTTCATCCTTAAAGATTTCTATCTTAGGTCTTTTTCTATCACTTTCTAGATTCTCTGTTTCAAGAGGAGCCACACTAGTTCCTCGTTTTATGGCTAACACTCCTCTAATGTTAATCCTGTCTTCATGTTCGCTACCATTAAATGTTTCAAATCTTTCAAGAAATGATTGATATGATTTTTTTAATCGTATTAGAGGTCTAGCCTCATTTTCAATTCCCAATTCATATACTTGTTTAGCGTCAATGGCTTTCTCATTGAGTTCTAGATATTTTGCAAACTCTTCGTAGTATAATGCTAAATAATTTCCTATGCCCTTCTTAGCCAAATAAACAAATATATCTTTAGGTGAATCAGAAAACTTAGTGTAATCTAACCAAACTTTTAGATATCTAGGGTCATTCTTATAATGCTCAGTATCTCTGAAACACGATGTACATCTTTCAAGCAAATTCAATAAACCACTCTCAGTATTTGCGCCCTGAGGGTAATTATCTCGAATCCAGCTAATATAGTTTAAAAATTCTTGAAGGGGATCATCAACCTCTTCTAGATCAAGTAACTTATCTTCTAATTTTTTCCGTTCTTCTTTTAGCTGATCTTTAAGTTGGAGAGCAGACTTTGAGGCAACAATAAAATTGGCCTCTAACTTTGACGCACTTCTCCCTCCTGGTAGTGGCTGTATATTTTCTTTATACTGTTCAATTATTGACATATCTGTAGCTTTGCCTGACATGTTACGCCATAATTAGGTAATTAAATAACTGTATGGTAACGTGAATTGTAAACAAATAAAAATACACAAATGTCGTAATTTAAGACAAATGTCGCGTACATCATAAACTATGTTAAACTTACACGTACAATGTCACTTTAAATATCTTAAGGTAGGAAATGATACAATTATCCTTAATTCATTGGATTTGCGTATCAATTACGTCTATTAATTTGGTCTTGGGGCATGAATTCTATAATGAATCTTTGACGTTGAGGCCACTACCAAAGAATAATTTGTTGGCCTCATTTCAGTTTCAGATAGAATCTTTGCCCTTTCAATATGGCAATAAGATCGACACAACTGATCTTTCCATGAATGCTGACCACAATACATTTTTCCCAAGTTCTTTAATTCCTATTATAGAATCCACAAGCACTAGAAAGTTACAATTACGATTTACTCAAGGTTGGTGGGATTCCAACTCATGGGGAAAATTGGCGTTTGATGGTAAAGTCAGCGGTGGAACTGGTGTTGAATTATGGGCAGTGATAGAAGCACCTTCTTTATCATTGGCTAAGCAAAAATGGACCACCTTATCGAACTCATTATCTGGTTTTTTTTGTGCTTCATTAAATTTCATTGATGATTCTATTTCAAATCATCCTAGATATCTTTCTAAAGATTTGGGCGAAAACTTTATACTTGAAGATGCGAACAAGCTATATTTATTGAAGGCAGCCCTTCCTAGTGAACCTATATGTACGGAGAATTTGACACCATTTTTAAAATTATTACCAACAAGAGGAAAGGCAGGTGTTTCGTCGTTATTAGATGGTCATAAAGTTTTTGATTCTTTATGGCATGGTATGTCAATTGATTTAGAAACAAAATGTAATAACGATACTTGTTCATTATACATGAATCAGACGGTAAACACAGTAATAGATATTTTACGTTCTATTAGAAAACAAAAAGAAGGTAATATTCCGAAACCAACTCCAGGAGAAGAGTTAAATTGTGATAAAAGTAAAATTAACAACATTTGGCAATGTTTTCCTATAAATAAGATTACAGAAATATCATGGAATTTGACAACAATTTTTGGAAGATCAATTAGAGGTCCCGCCTTTTCAAATATACCGTCACCAGTAATATTTAAAGTTGACAGTAGTTACTGGAACATTTCTATGATCAAGGATTCACTTGAGACTAAATTAGCTTTATCTAATGATGAAATCAGCTACAAAATCGATGACCAAGGTGAATATGACTTTGAATTAAGTTCTTCAGATAGTTCATTTATACAACCTATAGAAAGACCACCATTGCATGTATCACGTTCATTGACCGGATATTCTCAAGACCAAGGTGGTTTACGTGTTTCTTTTACCAATCCTTCTGATGCTGACACAATTAATTTTGTATACTTTGAATCTTTTCCTTGGTTTATGAGATTATATTTAAGCACATTACAAGTAGATATAAAGGATAAAGACGGTAATTTTATAACAGCATCTGATAATAATAGCTATATTCTGGAAACATATTATAAACCTGCTGTTGACAGAAGGAGACCATCGCATTTAGAATTATCAGTTGTACTTCTTCCAGGTGAAACTATGGTATTATCATACCAATTTGATAAATCTCTATTGTTATATGCAGAATACCCACCAGATGCTAATCATGGATTTGCCATTGCACCAGCTATTATAACTGTTTATGATACGAATGCAAACGAAGTGTATGAAATGCGTACTACCAGTTTGTTGTTAAACCTTCCAACTCCAGATTTTTCAATGCCGTATAATGTAATTATTCTTTCTTGTACAGTCTTGTCATTAATTTTTGGCTCCGTTTTTAATTTATTAACTAAGAAAACAATCACTGAAGAAGAAATGGAAGAAATAACTAAAAATGGGAAATTGAAGACATTAGTTTTTAAATTAAAGTCAAAATTCAAGAAGTCATAATTTCTTTAGATATCTTGGTAAAACAAAAAATAAATCTATGCATATACCTATTCGTGTTACTATAAAAAACTTAAACAATTTATCAGTAAATAATATATAATAATTTAGAATGGATCTTCGTATGGGTCTTCTTCATCATAATCATCATCTTTTTCAAACTCATATACAATGGCACCACCTGAGGATCCAAGCGTTTCCTGAGCTTGCATGAAAGGGAGCTCAACTTGCTCCCTAGCAATTTTTTGTTTTGAATTAGTAGTCAAGTTGAAAGTAGTTAAGTCTTTCAATAAGCTTTCATCTTCTGGATCTGCAACTTCTTGGTCCTCTTTGAATATTTCATGTACATGAGTGACAGAATTAAAAAGGTATCTGTAAATCAATGATCTACCAGATTTTCTCCTTGTTGTTAGTGTCACTTTGAATATATTATTATTCAAATTAGATTTAATTGGAAATTGTAACTTGGATATCTCTTCGTCTAAGAATTCAGCTGAAGCTTCATCAGTTATAGCATCTAATTCAAAAATCGAACTAGCAATATAACTTAATAAATTTATCGCAGTTGGATAATTTGTATGATTCAGAAAGTTAATGAGATTTGTATGATATGTAGCTAAGACTGATACACCCGGAACTATGATGCTAGTTATGAAACCAGCCAACTCTTCACTTAAAATATAATTTAATGAATCGATTATTAATAAGATTTTGCTATTTGTGGTGCTTTGAGTAGAAACATAAGATTGAACTATATTTTTGATATCATCCACACTCTTAGATGTACAGTCAACAAATTCAGATGCATATGGGGGTTTGTTTATGGTTTCGAATGATAAATATACAATTTTGCTAGAGCTTTGATATGAAACTTCTTGGACAAAATAATATGACGATTGGCTCAAAGAATCTAAGACTAGCATAAAAGGATTATTCTCCTTTAATGACAATAGTCTGTTTAGTAATACCACTGAATTTTGACTAGTCATGTTTCATTTATTCAAGTTAGAAGTGTTAAGCTTCAAATCCATCGTTTCACTAGTATCAATTTAATGGTAATAACACGACTCATCTATTTAGCTGGAGACCTATTATTGAGAGTGAAGGGGAATTAAATTGATAGTAACAATATCGTATCAATGCCTGATAAATCGAAAAGAGACTTGATTGGTAGCTATACAATACCAAGCAATCTAGAAGAAAGCTTAAATCATGATTTTAATAAAAATATAGAGTCCAATGATGAGAAAAGGGAAATATTATCAAATAATGATTATCAATTAGGAAGATACAGAAGAACAATAGATCTTGATCTAGATAATATAAAACCTTACAAGGAAGCCATGCAAGAGAGGATCTTTGAACGAGAGGAAGCAAGGGTAAAAAAGCTAGTTGAACAAAAAAAAGAAGAAGGTGAAGATGATAAAACTAATCAGCCAGATGAAGATGTAAGACAGAATCAAAAGAAGAGAAAGAAACGATGGGACGTATCTCCCGAGGAATATAAACTAAAGAAGATAGAGGAAAATTTGAAAGCGGATGAACTTTCTGTATCTAATAACAAAGTAAGCACTGAGGAAACTGAGAATGCCTTAGTTATGCATGATCTCTTCTCTAATGACCGCAAAATCCCTATCATAAATGGAATACCTTTGACAGATAGCATATTGGATAAAATTTTATTTTCGGGCTACATTGTGGCAAAGCCTCCTGTGGACTTTGTACAGAAGGATGGTAATATTGCTGCAGATATCACAGAATTACCAGTAGATTATTATGTACCTCCTTCAGCGGAAGACGCGAAATTAGAAGGATACAATGTATTAAATGGCCAAATGAACAAGGAATTATCAATTAGTAATTTAGAATTTTTCAAAGAGGAGGATTTAAAGCATTTCGGGAAGTTGGTCCAAAAAGGAAATGATGCAGAAACTCAGGAAGAAAAGCAGGACCTTAAAGTAATGAAACTCATATTAAATATAAAGAATGGATCCCCAGTAGTACGTAAGAAGTCTTTGCGTCAAATAACGGATAATGCTAGAAATTTCGGACCAAAAACGCTCTTCAATCATATACTCCCAATTTTGCTAGAACCTAATTTGGATTTACAAGAAAGACATCAATTACTTAAATTAGTTGGAAGGATAATAGTTCAATTAGATGATTTATTAAGACCTTATACGCATAAAATATTAGTTGTTATCTCTCCATTTCTCATTGAAGATGATTTCACCCTAAGATTAGAAACAAGAGAAGTCATCTCAAGCTTAACAAAAGCTGTTGGATTGGCAAATATGATCTCAAATTTACGACCAGATCTTGACCACACAGATGAGTATGTTCGAAATATCACTTCTAGGGTCTTTGCCATAGTTGCAAATACGTTAGGATTGGTGAATTTCCTTCCATTTTTAAAGGCAGTAATTAAATCTAAGAAAAATTGGATGGCTAGGCATACCGGTATTAAAATTGTTCAACAATTATGTATATTATTGGGAGGTGGAAATGGTAATTCAATTCTTCCATATTTATCACAATTAATAGAGGTTTTAAACCCTGGACTCACTGACGAGGCGTTACAAGTTCGTACCATCACTGCATTAACCTTGGCTCAATTATCAGAAAATGTGAGGCCTTACGGGATTGAATCTTTTGAACCTATTTTAGAACCGGCTTGGCTAGGCTTAAAAAAACATAGAGGTAAAGGTTTAGCTAGTTTTCTTAAATGTATTGGGTCTATAATTCCATTAATGTGTCATGATTCAAATTATGAAGAGTATGCAAATTATTATACAAAGGAAATTATGGTTATTATTACTAGAGAATTTAATTCTCCAGATGAAGATATGAGAAAGACTATATTGCGAGTAATGATGGATTTACCATTATCAAAGCATATTATTAAGAATTATGACCAAGAGATAATCAAACCTTTTCTTAAGTTCTTTTGGAATAGGAGAGTTGCTTCTGATTCACAACGATTAAGTAAGCTTGTGGTGGATACAACATTTGATTTAGCTAATAAATTTGACTTCTTAGCAATGTTAGAACTTATTATATCCTATTCTAAAGATGACAATGAATCATTAAGGAAGATGACTATTGAAACCATAAATAAGATGGTATCAGTAGAGAATGATAACCTTATTGGATTAGATTCAAGTCTTGAAGTGAAATTGGTTGATGGTATATTATATGCCTTTCAGGAACAAACTATACAACATAAAGTTTACTTACAGGCATTTGGAACTGTATCAAAGGCGCTAGGTGTACGGTTGAAGCCATATATGAACTCTATTGTAAGCACTATTCTCTACAGATTGAAGAACAAGCTTCCAGAAGTTAGACAGCAATCATCAGATTTGATATCTATAATGGCACCTGTTATAAAGAGTTGCTTTGAAGAAAATGAAGACATTTTGATGAAGTTAATCTTAATTCTTTATGAGTCGTTGGGTGAGGTATATCCAGAGGTTTTAGGATCAATTATAAACGCTCTTTATTCCTGTCTTGATAATGTTGATAGGGCCTCTTTATATCTGATGAACAATCCTTCTATAAATCAAATCCTACCAACATTAACGCCAATTCTAAAGAATAGACAAGAGAAGGTTCAGGAAGCTTGTATAAAATTAGTAGGATTAATTGCCAACAAAAATTCAGAGACAATTAATGCGAAGGAATGGATGAGAATATGTTTCGAGTTATTAGACATGTTAAAATCCAACAAGAAGAGAATAAGAGTTGCTGCTAACGAGACATTTGGTCATATTGCTAAAACTATTGGACCTCAAGATGTTCTTGTAATGTTATTGAATAATTTAAGAGTTCAAGAGCGTCAATTGAGAGTTTGTACAGCTGTTGCGATTGGTATAGTGGCTGAAACTTGTGCACCTTTTACTGTATTGCCAGCTATAATGAATGAATACAGAATTCCTGAAAAGAATGTGCAAAATGGTGTCTTAAAGGCTCTTAGTTTTATTTTCGAATATATTAGTGGTGATATGACAAAGGACTATCTTTTTGCGCTAACTCCATTATTGGAAGATTCATTATGCGATAGAGATCTTGTACATCGTCAAACAGCGGCAACTGTAATAAAACATATGGCTATTAATTGTATCGGCCTTACCAATGATGATTACTACGAAGTATTTATTCATTATTTGAATTTGTTAATGCCTAATATCTATGAAACCTCTCCTCATGTTATCAATCGAATAATAGAGAGTGTTGATGCTTTAAGATTAGTTTTAGGTATTGGAAGTTTTTCTAACTATATATGGGCTGGTTTATTCCACCCTGCCAGAAAAGTAAGAGCCCCATATTGGAAGATTTATAATAGTGCCTATGTTCAATCTTGTGATTCTATAGTACCTTATTATCCTCGAATCGAAACTCTTGAAGATGAAAAGGAAGTAAACTATAATATTGAGGAGTTGGATATATTTATTTGAAATTCAATCCTAGTAAATAATATATAATATAATTTACAAAGTAGCATGAATTGCATATTCCGCCTCTCTACTATCTTCGTAAAAATCAAAAGTATTATCATAATCTACCCCATAATTGTAGTTGATTATATTGTATTCGTTGGGTTTTTTTTTTTGCATGTCACTAAATCTTGCTACTGGCTCCTCTTCATTCACGTATAATCTTGTGGCATATCTTGTTACTCTTCTTGCTTGGAGTTCTAAAATTGCATCCCTCTCACTAAAGTCAATTACTTCAGAATTATCAGTAGAACTGGAATACGAAGTAACTGCTGGGAAGTAGTCAACAGTAACGTTATTATGTTTGTGATATGACAATGGTATGTCGTGAATCCATTTGCTTACCTTTTCTGCCAAGGGCATGTTGGGCGTTCCTCTAGGATCAAAGTCCTCTGCAAACTCGTCTCCTAAACAATTAGAATTTTCAAAAACAAGCACATTTTCTGGTATATGGCCAAAATAATTATTCTTTGATGGAGATTCCACCATTCTGCCGACGCAAATATAACCTTGGGGAGTTCGATAGCTGGGCGATATAATATGATTTTGACCCAAGAAAGGAGCTTGGGGTTCTGAGTAGTATAGGTGGGGGTCTTGGTACCTAGTGATAAACGGGTTTGGCAACTTATTTTTGGGGTTACTTGGTATGTACAAGTTTTGCTGAGAGATACAAGAAGAATACTTATTGTGAAAATTATCAATACATGAGGGGTCTGAAATAACGCAATCGCCTGAAATTGCTCTAAATACGTCTGACTTTAATCCCATGTTTTATATACTTACTTTATTCCGAATTTTAGAAAAAAATTAATGCTACCGCTGTGCAACTTATAATTTTGGAGAATTCAGTTATCTTGAATTTGTGGCCATTTATCATAGTTGCAATATTTGATGTCGCAGACCACATTAGGAAGTTCAAATGCGTGAGAAAAAACGTTAGAGAGCCTTTACTTTATTGGGTTCTAAGTAAGGCTAGACGATGTTGAAAGATGGGTGTGAACTCATTATGGACAATAATAGGACCAGCAGCGAGACCCGTGAGACTAGAGGCGTTGTCGAGGAAAAAGCTAGCGGTTGATGCTTCAATTTGGATATATCAGTTTTTGAAAGCGGTGCGAGACGAAGAAGGCAATGCAATTTCTCAATCACATATAGTTGGGTTTTTTCGTAGAATATGCAAATTGTTGTATTATGGCATTCTACCCATCTTTGTGTTTGACGGTGGGGCACCTGTGTTAAAGCGCAGGGTGTTGAGAGAAAGACAAGAAAGAAGGAAACAGGGAGAACGAGAAGAGACGTCACAGAAGGCTCAGAAACTTCTTGCAAGACAGATTCAGAGATATGCAGACAAGGACCAAAGTTCAGGGGCGAAAGATGATATTCTTCAAGATAGGAACGAGAAAGAAGCCTCAAAAAATGTGTTTCGTAGAAAAGATGAGTACCATTTGCCGGATATAGAATCCTTTAAAGTCTCGACTAGGGATGGAAGAATAATGAAAAATGAAGATTTGAACGAGATAAAAGAGGACTTTGATTATGTTGATGGCGTAGATATTAATTCTGTTGATCCAGGGTCTAAAGAGTTTGCAGATTTACCAACCGCCACGCAATATATGATATTATCACATTTGAGAATTAGATCTAGGCTTAGAATGGGTTATGATAAAGACCAACTTGATGCCATATTTCCAAATCGTATGGAATTTTCTAAATTTCAGATACAGCAAGTTCAAAAGAGAAATTTCTACACTCAGAGGTTAATGGACGTTAGTGGTATGGGGGATAATGGAAATACCGATCGTAGAATTGCGGGCGATAAAGATAGACGGTATGCATTGGTAAAAAACGACGATGGTTGGACTTTATCTTTGGGTGACGGTGATTCTTCTTTTGAGAAACCCATTGTTTTGGAAGACGAAGTTAATTTTGCGACCAAGTATAGCAAGAATGAAGGGAACACATTGAATAAAAACCATTTCTCTAATGAAGAGAAAATAAGTGAACCTGTTGAAGTAAAAGATGACATAGGAGATCAAGGAGAAGAAAATGAAGATGACGATGTAGAATGGGAGGATGTATCTATACAAGAAGAAACCGAAGAAGAGAAGCAAATACAGAGGGCAATCATTGATTCTATCTACAGTAAATATCAATACGAAGAGAGTATGCAAAATGTAGAAAACCCTAGTTTATCATTGGTAGAGGAAATCAATTCTAAAACCACACATTCTGAGAAAACTAAAGAAAATAATGCCCAGAAAGCATTCTCATCATCAGTTATGCCAGAATTATCGAGCATTAATTTCGGAACTTCATTTCTTTTTGAAAGTAAAAGTAGTTCTCAAAATGTTAAATTGGAAGCACCGAGTGTCAAAGTGAATTTAACGGAAACTGACAAATCATCCCATTTACAAGATACGAAAGTTGTTTCTGAGACATTAAGTACAACGAACAAAGTACAAGATGAGGTAATTGATAATAGTGGGGAATTCCAGGCTAACAAGATAAATGATGATAGAACTCCAGAAAATAAGGGCAAAGTGCAAAATAGTCTTCCGACTTGGTTTAATGATTCTATTACGTTGAATCAAAACTCGTATAAAGAAGCAACCGATAATAAATCAATAAAAGCTAGTAGAGATAAATATGACGAGGACGAAGACGCAGGATTAATTTCCTGGAATGAAGCTCAGTCTTATATTAATACGAATGAAAATGAATTTACAGTTGATGATGGTATTCAAGAAGTTGATTGGAATGGAGATGAAGTAAACACAAGCGTAAAAGAAATTCAAATGAGCGATAATTCTTTTGATGGTGATAATGATGTAATAGAAATACCACCAATCCAGGAAGAAAAAGAAGATGTTGAACCAGATGATGAGAACGTACAAAATACAGTACGACAAGAAAGAAAACCTGCTTTTATTGAATACGACTTTGAAAAGGATGAGGAAAGTCAACTTGTGCAACAACTTGCTGATGAAGAATTGGACCATGAAGAATTTAAGTCTGAAATGCGGTCCAATTTTAATAAGCCTGAAGAATTTAGTAGTACTAGTGTAACTGAGGATCAGTTATTACAAGAAAAATTGAAAAAAGCGAAAAGAGACTCTGACGAAGTAACCGAAAATATGATTCTTGATATCCAAGAACTATTAAAGCGATTTGGAATACCTTATATAACTGCTCCAATGGAAGCAGAAGCACAATGCGCAGAATTATTAAAACTTAAGCTTGTGGATGGTATTGTTACAGATGATAGTGATTGCTTTTTGTTTGGTGGTGATAAAATTTACAAAAACATGTTTCAGCAAAAGCAATTTGTTGAATGTTATATGAAGAATGATATAGAAGAGAAATTGGGACTTAACCAGGATAGTCTAATAGAATTGGCGCAATTACTAGGAAGTGATTATACAGAAGGAATAAAGGGTATTGGACCAGTTTTAGCTATGGAAATATTAGCCGAATTTGGTGATCTTAAATCATTCAAACATTGGTTTGATGAAAATACTAAAACCACGAAGGCGTTGGATAGAAATGATATTTCTAGCTTAAAGAAGAATTTATTAACAAAGGTAAAGAAGGGTAAGTTATTTTTGCAAAACTCATTTCCAGATAATGTTATCTACGACGCTTACAAATTTCCTGAAGTCGATCATGATAAAAGTGAGTTTAAATGGGGATTCCCAAACCTTGATCAAATCAGAACGTTTTTAATGTATAATGTCAACTGGAACCAACAAAAGGTGGATGAAATATTGATACCTTTAATTCAAGACATGAACAAAAAGAAGTCGGAAGGTATTCAGCCACGTATTAGTGAGTTTTTTCCACAGACATATATAAGCGACAAAAAAGAACTTGCAGTGGGTAAAAGGTTAAAAACTGCTTCGAATAAACTTCATAAGAGAAAACGAGCTTGACATCGTTATGTGTATATAAATTGTAACTTACTTCCTATTTAGGAAGTCTACCCAATGTAGTCGAACAAATACATATAGATCAAGATTAAAACGTATTCAAAATTAGACGACTATACCACATCCCATGAATGAATCATTTGCAAAGATATCTTCAGTGCTAGAGTCTGCTAAAGACCTAACAATTGAGGCCGCAGTATCTGCTTCAGCAAGGCTTACAGAGACACCTAGTTCCCTTCGCCCACAGGAGATATCAAATAAGTTGAATTCAAGAATAGATAGAGATATTCTTAATGGAATGAAATGTGTCATTTCTCTAATTACCAGAGGGGAAGATGGTCTTCCTTATTTTGCAGATGTTATTAAAAATATTTCATCATCAAATACTAGGATTAGAAATTTAGTATTGATTTACATTACCAGGTATGCTGAAATTGAACCTGATACAGCTTTACTATCCATCAATTCGATTCAGAAGTCATTGAGTAATAAGAACCCCGTTAATAGAGCAATGGCAATCAAGTCGATATGTGGTATTAGAATATCTTCTATTTTACCTATATTGTTGTTATGCATCAAAAGAACATCAACTGATCCGTCTCCTATTGTGAGAAACGCAACAGCAATTGCAATTGGAAAAGTCTATGAAATTGAGGATTCAAATAAGAAGCAATTATTAGAATATCTTTATAAGCTTATGGATGACGCTGATACTCAAGTAATAGGATCAGCACTAAAAACATATAATAAAATAATGCTTAAAATTAAGCAAAGTAAGAGATGGACACCAATTCACGGAAACTTCCGTAGATATTGTGTGGTGATGAAGGAATTAGATGAATGGAGTCAAACCTTTTTAATTGATATTTTGTCAACTTATGTAAGATTATTTTTACCAAAACCAAAGTTGTATTTACAGAATGAGACTAATGAAATTATAGATATGCCGGATGATTGTTCAAATATACCATTTCCGGTTTACGACATTTCTATGAATAAAGATTACGAATTATTTATCAATTCACTTAAAGGATTAGTTTATTCAAAATCAGAAATGGTTGTCTTAACTATAGCAAAGGCATTATGTGTACTAGCTCCACCTCTTCTTCTTAAGACCTTTGGAGTAGATTCAGTTTTGACAAGAATTGCTACTTCTTCTTCTAGTATCCAAAGTTCATTGTTTGCCTTCCAAATGATTTCCTATATTTCTGCGATTGATCCAACGGTATTTTCTTCATACTTTAAAAGGTTTCTAGTTTACCCAAATGATTCATTTATGACCGCCAAATTGAAATTACAAATTTTAACTGCATTGGCCGATGATTCTAATATTAAGTTTATTTTACAGGAATTGAAATATTATTCTCTCAATTCAATGAATAAGAAGGTTGCAATAGAGGCCGTAAGATCTATAAGCCGTTGCTCACAAATTTCTCCAAAATGGAACTCTGAGATTTTGCGTTGGTGTTTGCTACAAACTAAAAGGAGTGGTGGTCCTATTTTAAGTGAACTTTTGAATACTATTAGATGTTTGATACAACATAGACTGAACAATTATGAGGCTTATGAAAATGGCAAGGAAGATATAATAAAAGCTACTTATAAATTATCTTTACTTTTGATAAGTGACGACCTAGAGCACGATAGTGACAGTAAAGCTAGTATTATTTGGATTATTGGGGAATTCACTAGTGCAGCCAACAATTCTATTGGACCAGATATTTTAAGGCGCTTAATCCCTAACTTTGCTGACGAAGAAGAAAAAGTTAGGTATCAAATTTTAATATTAGCATCTAAAATCTACACCTTTGAATTAGACAGAATAAAAAATACGTTTACAGATAATAGTGATGAAAGAATGGAGGAATTTTCAGCCAATAATACCATTTCAAAGATGTTTAAGTATGTTTTGCTGTTAGCAAAATATGATCAATCATATGATACTAGAGACAGAGCTAGAATGATTAGTGTATTGTTGAATCAAGGAATTTCTCATATTGAGTTAGCTTCTTTATTTTTACAAGTTCCTAAACCTACTCCGTTAATATCCCACTCAGGTAATGAAAAAGGTGAATCAAAAATGCATTCAATATTATTAAGGTACTTAAACATAGTGGAATGGTCAGAGCCCGATACTTTACCAGACGCATCAATTAGGAAGGAGTCCACACCTGTAAATTACAGTGTTGCAGGTAACTCTTTTAAGTCATCTGATTCGTTCAATTCATCGGAGAATATCTCAGAACATGGTGTTTCTTTAGAGAAACCAGATATAAGATCTAATAACCGTAACACTGTTACAAAACCAGTTTATAACCTACACAGTTTAGACGAATTCTTTGGTTCGGATGATGAAGAAGATGAATCTGAATTAGAAGATGAATCTGAAGAAGAATCTGACGAAGAAGAAGTGTCGGAAGAAGTGTCAGATGAATCATCATCATCATCATCAGAAGAAGAAGAAGAAGAAGAAGAAGAAGATGATGAAGGAGAAGGAGAAGGAGAAAGAGAAGAAGATCTGGCTGTAAATAACAATCCAGGAATTCAAATAAAAGAGAAGCCCAAGAATTTTAACCTGGGTGAACTGGGAAATAATTATTCTAATTCTGATTCTGAAGCTACTAGCTCTGATGAATTCTTACCAGAACGAGCATAATAGCTACATAGAATAAGACTGTTTGTATATAATCTTATATTTAGCATGTTAAATCATATCAAATAAGTCACATAATAGATAAATCATATTTGAGATACTAAGCAGGTAGTGTCATTGGCAGATTTAGTTTAATCTGAATATATTTACCAAATTATGCATAGTTGGTATACTATTGAATTCAATTCATTAGCAATGAGCAGCTTCCTAAGCTTAATCTAATTGTTCTATATTGAACTTACTTAACTTCCTCATTACTTGTACCATTCATTGGATGAACTGGTTCTCTGGTATTCTTCCTGCGAGGCCATAAGGAGGGCAATTTCACTACTTGAAATCTAGGTTCAATACATCTCTCAATAAACCAACTTCTTAACTTATTTTCGATAAGAGAAGATATTTTTGGTACATCTTGCAATTTTGCCCTTGATCCAATTAATGATTTCACTGTAAATTCTAATCTATAATCAGGAGAAAATGAGAACATTAAAGCTGTACCAGTGGGTTCTTGATTTTTCTTTTGTGCCTTGGAACTTCTTCCATTCTCTAATTCCGTAGTATTTCTTGACGTTTTTGCCACAGTCTCTGCCTTATTATCAGAAGTA
Organism: Schwanniomyces capriottii; assembly: GCA_032927745.1. Taxonomy (NCBI): domain Eukaryota; kingdom Fungi; phylum Ascomycota; class Pichiomycetes; order Serinales; family Debaryomycetaceae; genus Schwanniomyces; species Schwanniomyces capriottii. The sequence continues at coordinate 364,052 of JAVSEF010000012.1, forward strand.
TGTAAATCAGAAAATTCTTGGTCATTGGTATTTATTAATGAAACAGTTAAACAACCGGAAAATCTGACAATTGATACAGATAACTCCACTGGAAGAATTGCTGTCAAAGGGACCGGGTGGTTCAAAACCAATCTTGTATTAATTCCTAAAGTTAATGTGTCACTTAAATCAACATCAATTTTCGCTTCTAATCTTCCCGAACAATCCTTGCTATGTTTTATACGACAATTCGAAAAAATAGGGAAGTCATCTCCAATATCTATTTCTGTAAGTTTAATTGTATCAAGATAATCAGGCAATTCCAGACTACTTAAAAATTCATTCAACGAATGGTATATATTGTCCGAAACTATTGCTTCCGTTCTCAACTGTGATATTGTCTGTGCAATCAATACATTGAACCAATCTAATGATTCCAGGGCATGATTGTTCACATCATAATATGTCTTCTCCAAAATTGTGGTTGATTTCCGTATTTGGTTCTGAAGTTCATCATCCTTCTCTGTTGTCGATGAATCATCGTCACTTCTTCGATTCTTATCTTTTTTCACTATTATACCTGAAATATCCTTTGACGATGCAGCACTTGATGTGATGGTTGATGCATCAGCAAAAACAAAAAACTTGATAAAGATTAGAATCACTATTATTACACTAACTTGTCCAATCACAAAACCCTGAGTAAAGCTCCAAGTGTTTTGACCCAACAGACTAGCATACTTCTCATGCTGTAACAAGTTTTTTTGTTGAAATGTTTCCTGTTGTTGGACTAATTCCTGTTGTTGCATTCGTATTTGTTCCTGTAGCACTTCTAACGAAAGCATATCAATTTTCGAATCATAAATATGTTGACTCGAATGCTCAACATCAGAAACTTCAGCTGCTAGCTCTCCTCCCATATTGATATTACTACAATCTTATAGGTACATTAAGAGTAGTCTGATGTTTAATCTGAAAAAAGAACGCGACAAATTTTACTAAGAACATTAATTCTGATTTAAACTAAAATACATCAAGGTAAAAATATACTATTATTGGGAGTGTTTAGAGGCCCTATTCGAGGCCCTGCTTGCAGTTTTGTTAGACTTCTTCGCAGGACTTTTTCCAATTTCCTTTTTGTCAGAAGCACTTGGTCGAGAAGTTGAAGATTTTTTCAAGCTTGAGGGTTTCAGAGAAGAGTTCTTGGAAGGTGTCTTTGGTGTCTCCTTGAAATAACTATCTTCATTCGTAGAGAATTCGTCATGTGAATCGTCTCTCTTGATCCAATCCTTGACGTTTGCAAAGAGAGACTTGGTGGAACCATTGAGTTCTTTATTAGCATTACCTATGTATTTAGCGGCAAATTCAGTCAACGGAGAACTAGCCCTAGAATGCAAGTCTTCAGTATCGCTGTTTATGGAGCTATTATAACTTGAAGTTTCTAGGAACGATGCTACATCAAATTTCTTTCCCCTTAAATACTCACGGACTTCGACATACAAATCTTTCGAGACATTATTTATATTGGTCTTGTTTTTCATCCAATAACTTCTGAAATCGCTGATATGTTTCTTAAATTCTAATTCATTCTTCTTTAACCAACTAACATTCAATTCTTTTCTAGTGGCCCCACGTGCAAAATTCCTCATCAAGTATTTATCGTAATCCCTGATAATCTTTGTAATTATATCAGATGTAGAGATTCCCTCAGTTCTTTGGGTCGTCAAGAACATCCCCATTTCTTTGATCGGCATGTATATATCATCAGAATCTGTAGATGCGTAGGGCAAGTCGTCATGGGCAACATAATCAATCTTGTGCGCTAACAAAAAGTCTGTCGTAACACACCATGGAGCGTTGGCTATGACTTCATCAACCCATCTACAATGCTTTAAGGTATCAATTCTTTGCTTATCTGTCAAAACTGTAAGTCCTTTTCTCTTGTGAGTTTCTTTATCAGACGGAACACCACAAACTAACTCAACATTGGAGAATGCTTTTTTCGCTTGCTCCAACTGTTTCATGTGTCCCAAGTGGAATAGATCAAACACACCATCTGCATATATACGGATAGGTCTATCGCTAGGTGGGAGATTGAACTTAAACCCCTTTGGTCTGTATTTTCTATATTCTTCTGGTAATAGCGCATCAAATTCCTTTTCTTTCTTTTCAAATTCCTCGATAGCCTTGGTGTCTATTTTCCTCTTCTTCATCTTATGCTTGTGGTCACTTTCGCTGGTTTCAGACTCATTACCTGAGTCCACTGACGTAGGCGTTGACGACTCTTCGTGTCTACTTCTCTTTCTTTTGAATAGCGACGTTAGCTTAGGTGCAATTGTATCCACAGAAAGGGTTCTTCTCAACTCATTGACACTCTTTGAGTCGGAATCCTCTCTGGCAACCTTGATCTTGGATTCCATATTGAAAGAGAATGTCTATAGAAAATGTACACCACTTAATTTATAAAGAAACATCAAACTATTATCGAACTCAATCGCAAGCTAAAAAAAGTTTTTGTGAATTCACCTATATACAGACTTAATCTCTATCCAACAAATTGAATCACATGTTTTCCGTAGGGAAATAACTATATAATTTTACAAATACACGTTCTAATATACAAACAAGCTGGGTTGTGATTATTACTCTTCGAATTAGTTATTTTCTCCTACCATTTTGCATCATGGACGATTGAGATTGAAGACTCCTGAGCTTTGATCTGTTTGCATGTGAAATTTTCGCGGAATACGGAACAAAAGCGAAAGCCCACTATATAGCCGGAGCTAGAGAAATCAAGATGAAGAGGCACACTGGACACCTCTTGGGTTTGTATCCGCCGGAAACAAAGGGGTGGTGACTGTGTTTGATTATTTTGCTCACATGTGTTTTGTGTCTACAGTATGTGGTGGTCTGGAGACATGAATAGATTTACGAGTTGGAGGTACATTCGTATCTGACACCAGCCCTAAAATCTATAGCACAATAACCTACGAGCTATGAAGTGCACAAAAGACTGAAAAAGCTCTATGTATAGAACACGAAACTGAAAAATAGAATTCTAGCTAGATGTGCACAAATTATCCACATGTCACCCTGATATTGCTAAGGGGGGGCCAAAGACAATTGGTCATTTTGCTTAAGTTACTGCAATGGAGCTTTCTGCATCTCTAGAAACACCACTCACTGTTCTTCCGCTAGAATAAGAATATACTCTGCTGCAGGAACGCAAACATACGATTTTATGTTTCGGTAAGCCAACATCATGCTTAGTCGACATCAACTCCATAGCATATTACGACGAATATTTGCAACTTTGCTTACATAACCCATGACGTAAACTTACTATCATCTCATCCATCCATACATCTGAAAGTTGTATACACTACTCACTTTAATGTCATTAGAACTGTTATCTTCTTTATTCATCACGATATCAATTCAAGCCAATTGTTAGAGTATGTCTAAATTGTATTCACTCTCCGATTTAAAGTTCATAAGTCCCGTAACACTTCGTTCGTGGCTTCGTGGCGGTGCTCCAGGTAAATTTGCTGTTGTCGATGTGAGAGAATCAGACTACGTGGGCGGGCATATCAGAGGCAGCTTGCACTACTCCGCCGGAGGCTTTAGCGAAAGGCTCCCAGAACTCAAGAGAACATTGAGAGAGAGAGGTGTTGAGAATGTTGTATTCCATTGTGCATTATCGCAGGTGAGAGGTCCCAGGTCGGCCTTGTATTTCTTGAGATCATTACAGGAACCAGAAATCTCAGATCCATTCTATCAGAACCTAAATGTATGGGTGCTCAAAGGTGGCTTTACAAAGTGGCAGGAGGCCTATGGTGAGGACCCAGAGGCCACTGAAGACTACGAAAAAGATGTTTGGCAATTTGGAAATTATTAGCACTCCAACAATTCCAGTACACCTGCTAGAATACATCTAGAAAATGACCTTGATGTCTTACAGCAGCAGATAATATGGCTAATCAACCCGTTGTGTGATCTGTGTAGACCTCCAATTTCTCGTCTGGCTGGTTGATTGCCCTAAACAGGATCTCGCAGTCATCATATATTTACGAGCATGATCAACGTGTAGTGGTTGCCTGACAGTGTTTAAGCTATCTGCCAATCAAATAGCTAACAGACTATTAATAATCATACGTACGGTTAATAGAAGTAGTAACCAAAATGTTTTAGGTTTGTTCCATATTAAACTCTGCCTCTGAACCCACTCCTTCTTCTTGTGACCTTGTGTACAGGAATAATCAGTTTACCAAGGCTCTTGAGCTTTTAGCCCTCATAATATGTTTGCGTGTAAGAAGGACTAGCGAAGATTTAAGATCCGCGCCTTTACATATCCACTGAACTGCCCCGTCCCTCGTACCGAGAAACAGTAGCCCGCTCAGAACCACTCTATCAAGTAATGGTAATTCACGATCAGCAAATTACTAGCAACCATCTTCTACTACACGGTTCTCCCTAAACGCGTTCAGCGCTTGGCCCAGGTGACGACTCCTTATCGTCTTGGGTGAGCGTCTCGTCACACTACTTAGTAACGCGCTGCGCAGGATATATAACGTTTATTTTTACCGAAGAGTAATAATAATGAAACATCTATTTTTACCCTTCCCCAGTTCCTAAATATAATCAGAATTGTATTCAAATTAACTGCATCACACCCCTTTAATATGCTAACGCCCGTAACGTGTATCTTCTCAAGGACTATATAATGTAGCCAAGCTGTCCAGTGTCTCTCAAACTCAAAACATTTTCAATTGTTACATTAATAGTTTTTGGCTTAGTTGCTTTCGGTAATATTAATAGAACATACAATCCGGCTTTATTGAGTTAGCGATTGTCCAGATATAGCAGAAGAAGTTTCAAACACAGTACATCGACATTCGAGTGTTGGTTTTTACAACAAAAATTTAAAAAGAATACAGACAACAGTCCCGTTATTCCTAGACTAAGAGCTGAAGTATAATAAGTAATTTTGATCATAATGGTTTTATTTAGCACTATCGCCAAATCGTTGTTGGCAGTGGCATTTGTTAGCACAGGTGTCGAGGGTTCAAGTTCGTGCAACCCACTTTTGGCCACTGGATGCTCAGCCAATCCAGCGTTAGCTACTGATATCAGTGTGGACTTTACCACCAAATCCTCTTACTTTAACGAAGTTTCTACCCCATCGGGGATTTCATACAGTGAAAATGGTTTAGAAATGACTTTGGCTAAAAGATACGATAATCCGAACATTCAATCCGATTTCTACATTATGTTCGGTAGGGTCGAAGTGCATATGAAGGCAGCCCCCGGCACTGGTATTGTATCGTCCTTTTATTTGCAATCTGATGATTTAGACGAAATTGACATTGAATTGTTAGGTGGAGATGATACCCAATTTCAATCTAACTACTTTTCAAAGGGTGACACTACTACATACGACAGAGGTGAATATCACAACACAGGAACTTCGCCTCAAGACTCCTATATGAATTATACAATTGTATGGACGGAAGAATCTACCACTTGGTACTTAAATGGTAAAGATGTTAGAACTTTAATAAACACATCCTCAGGAGTATATCCACAATCTCCTATGTACATCAAAGCAGGTATCTGGGCTGGTGGTGATCCAAGTAATGCACCAGGTACCATTGAATGGGCTGGTGGAGAAACTGATTTCTCAGCTGCACCATTTAGTATGTACATAAACAAGATATTGGTGAGTGACTACTCCACTGGTAAGTCATATTCCTACAGTGATCAAAGTGGAAGTTGGACTTCAATTGTTGCTGAAGATGGGGAAGTTAACGGTAGAATAAATTCGGCTGAGGAAGCTAGCATATTATCATTATCTTCTTCTTCTTCAGCTGTTTCTACTACATCCTCTTCATCAAAATCATCCTCAAGCTCATCCTCAAGCTCATCCTCAAGCTCATCATCAAAGTCTATAGCTACTACATCTTCTTCATCCTCCCAAGAATCGTTCAGCACGTCAGATGTGTCAAGTGAAGCCTTTGGTGTAATTGCAATGAGCATCGGCAATACCAAATCTAGGTCCTCTGAAGAAGCTTCATCAACTCCCACTACACTTGAAACAAGAACATCCACAGGTTCAGTCTCCTCTCTGAGTGAATCTAGGAGTGCTCCATCTGTCTCAACTGCAAATTCTGGTTCTGGATTTAAAGCTAACACACTTTTAACTATTTTCTCGATTTTTCTTGCTTCTCTAGTTTAAGATAATTTAATTTTATATATATATGGTTTATACTATAAATGCTTAAAATAAATATTAATATCTAAATATTTTACATGGTATTGTCACCTATAGAGCTAAAGACAAATTATTCAAATTAAGCTTGGCCCATCATAATGACCAGCCTGGGCAACTTGTTGATAAGCAGAATCTTGCACGAAACCATTCTGTTGCGGTTGGTATTGCATTTGCTGTTGTAAAAAACCGGTCTGCTGTTGTGGGAATGCTGTTTGCTGGTATCCAGTTGCTTGCACTTGGCTCCCAGCTCTAGCATTATTTAAGTATGCTTGTTTTTCAGCATCTTTTTGAGTTTCGGGGAAGACTGGAATTGTAGCTACATGCTCCAATCCACCAGCAGTGGGCTGAGGTTTTAATTGTTGTAGGTTTTGTTGGTCTTGTTGCTGTTCTGACACTCTATTAAATAAATTGGAAGTAGTTTGGGAAATTTTAAATGGATTAGAACCCGTAGATGATGCTGCAATAGGTTTTGGAGCGTCGTTTTTAAATGATAATGCAGTTGTGCCACTATTCTGTGAAAATCTTGAAGAACTAAATAAGTTGGACTCGATAGATGTAGCGTTTGTTGGGATTACTGAAGTATTCATTTTCATAAATGGGTTTGTATTCGATCTTGATAATCCAATTTGTCCTTGTGGTGCTCCTTGGATATTTTGAAATTGGCCCGTTGGATTCGCAGAGAGTACTTGAGAATATTGTTGTTGTTGTTGTTGTTGCTGTAGTTGTTGATGTTGTTGTAGTTGTTGATGTTGTAGTTGTTGTAGTTGTTGTAGTTGTTGTAGTTGTTGTTGTTGTTGTTGTTGTTGGTTAGTGTGTTGTGGAGCTAAATTCGACCCTGCAATATTGCTTTGCAAGAAAGGATTGTTACCAGTCGCCTGCTGATTAATTTGGGGTCCATACCCACCAAAGCCATTACCAGTAAAACCATAGTTTAATGCTTGAGAAGCTTGTTGTTGTCCATTAAATGATGATTCTTGAGGATGGTTATTGGAAGGGTGAATATTCTGAGCGACTTGTTGTTGGGGATTATAGAATACTGAACCATGAGCTTGAGTGTTTGCAGAAGGGAAAGTATGGGTAGGTTGAATATTTTGGTTAGGTGGATTATTCAAATCTAAAGTTTGAGCTTGAGGAATTGTTTGAAAACTATAAATCGCACCACTTTGTGCATCTAAAAAGCTTTGCTGAGGTTGAACAGTTGCAGCATTAGTGTTAGCTGTAACAGGCGCAGCTTGAAATTGATATCCAGTATTTAGCCAAGGATTAGCATTTGTCTGTTGTACCATTAAAGAATCATTCCTAGTGTGGTTTGCCTTAATATCCAGTTGGATATCACTACGTGGTCCCTCTTTGTTTTTTGGTATATTTAAATTACTCTTACTTGAAAATTTCTTTTCAGCTAAGAACTGTTTTCTGTTAGTTTCAAAATTAGGATCATTTAAATATTCTTCTAATGAAGAAGTCAATGCAGTAGGAGCATGCTTAATTGTAGGAACATGTAATTTTGTTGCATGTTCAAGATGTTTGGCAACTCTCAAGAAATCAATTACGTATTTGGTTTGATCAACAAATTTCTTGTAAATTTTTAAGGCTCTATCAGCATCAACCTTTGACATTTCAAAATAATGTTCCAAAATGTTGATAACCCCCTCATTCAATTCCTGAAATAATGCTAACAAGTCATTAACTAACAACCTGAATGCTGTCAACAATATATCATTGGTAATTTCGTTCTCCATAAAATTACTCTTGAGTAAGGCGTCAATCTGCTTTTGGACACTTTCAGATTCTCTAAGTAGACCCTTTTCAATTCCTATTGATCTTAACCGTCCGCCATTTTGGATTGCCCTGTTGCTAGATCGTTCATCTCTAACATAATCGATTCCCGTGACTTCAAACTGTTTCACTCTTGTATTCAAATATTTGCCATACTTCAACAAAAACCTGACATCCAGGTTCATGTTGTCATGTCTGCTTATATGGGATGCAGACAAATTAAGCATTCCCGGAGCATTCTTGGATATGTAGTCAAGTGTCACGTCTTTATCCCCCTCTCTTATCATAATATGGATTACAATCAACAGCTTATATACTACTGACCATGAACTATCATGAAGTCTGCTTTGTAGCGCTCTCATAATCGTGTAGAGATGGTCAGCCCCCCCCGTATGTTCTATCAGCGTCGCCATAAGAATTGGCTCTATATATTTTGGTTTAGGTGCTGCAATCTTCACTTTCGTGGCTCCTTTAACTATCTTTTCGAACGTCGTCATTGTATAACACTGTGATATGAATTAACTCGAATATAATTTAGGAGATTGATTATATACCTTTATCGAATAACAATTCCATACAAGAATGCTACGTTTCTCTGTAATCTATATCTCCTATCCGAATTGATTATCGAGAAAAATTTGTGAAGCAAAAAGACACGACCATATTCCTATTTAATAACTTTATTATAACTATATACAATGAAGACTTTTGAATGGTAATATACAATGATCAGATGCATATTGATGATCCAGAATCTCATATTTCTTCCAGCTTCGAAGTAAAAAGAAAGAGGTTTTCCAAGAATTAAAAGTCCCTGGGCAAAGCGCTTTAGTGGGAACCAACCATTCGGGTAGCTGAAAAAAACAAGATTAATAAACTCTATAGGTAGGATACTTATTTCTTTAATCCGCCTCTCTTTTCCAATAAATCCTTGGCCTCGTTGACCTTTGTAGCTAAAAAGGATGAACCACCTTTATCTGGGTGATTTGCCATCATAAGCTTTCTATGTTGTTCTTTTAATTTGGTTTTGGAAAGGTTAGTTTCCTTCAAGTTCAATATTTGCAAAGCTTCCTTGGCTGTCATCTTTTGGCCGAATTCACCTTTCAAGAATGCCTTACCGTTTATACCTGGCTTGTTGGATTTGATGAACCCAGCAGCAAAGTAAGCAGCACCAAGTATCCCAAAACCAGTGAGCCAAGGATGGTTGCCCATCCAGTCGCATGTTTGGTCGAAGTACCATTCAGCAGTTCCCTCTGGGGCACGCTTACGTTGTAAGTGGCCAAATTGCTGTTGTTGATATTGTTGTTGAGACATATCCAAGGTTTGTGGCAGGGTGTTCTCCCCTGGAATGGCCAACGTGGGAATCTCAAGATTAGAGGATGTCATCCGGACGTAACTTATACTACTTTAACTTGGTATTAACTGGGTTATACGAATCTACGATAGTTTTTCATAATGACCAAAAAAACACTTTTGTGTAACAATACAAGCACGTGACATATATTCCTCCAGGAAAAGAAATATGAAGTAGCATGAAGTGAATGTGTATCTATGTAGTTGACAAGGGTATTAGAAACACATAGATGGTTCTTTACTAGAGGAGTGTCATTGGACTGCTCTTTAACCATACTATCTTTAACCATACTATCTTTAACCATACTATCTTTAATATATACTTTGATATCTTCTGCTCAACTCGAGATCATCTCTGGATTGACAATTACTTTTTCGCAATACACTAGAGAACATAATAATTTACCACTACATTATTTATAGTGCAAGTAGGTTTATCCATAGGTTCAAGCAACTTCATGATTCATGTATATCCAATATGTCGACCTATGCTCGCTGGTTGGGGTTATTTCTACGTGTTAACTAAATTACTGGAGCTAACGTTACATAAACTAGGTCTTCTGACCGGGTAACCAATTTAGTGCGGTTCAAAAATTTAAGATCATCTCATATAATTTTTTCAGATAAAATTATAATCGTATTGATAAAACTACTTTAATACTTCAACATAAGAAGATAATTGATTTAGTTGGTGGGATTTATACTTTTGATCCATACTTGTATTAAATTCACAGTCATAAACTTTTTTTGAAGTCGTTTTGGTTTTTTAAGTAGCATTAGTCATATAAAAGAAATAAGTCATTATGAGAGTCTACTCCTGTCACTTTTGTTCATCGCCGGTATATCCATCTCACGGGATTATGTTTGTGAGAAATGACGCCAAAGAGTTTAGATTCTGTCGTTCCAAATGTCACAAGGCCTTCAAGCAAAGACGTAACCCACGTAAGTTGAGATGGACCAAGGCCTTCAGAAAGGCTGCTGGTAAGGAATTGGTTGTGGATTCTACTTTAACATTTGCTGCCAGAAGAAACGTTCCTATTAGATACAACAGAGATTTGGTTGCCACTACTTTGAAGGCAATGGCCAGAGTTGAAGAAATCAGACAAAAGAGAGAAAGAGCATTCTACAAGAACAGAATGAGAGGTAACAAGGACAGACAACTTGCAGCTGACAAGAAATTGGTTGAACAAAACCCAGAATTATTGAGAGTGAGAGAAGTCGAATTGAGAAGAAAGGAGGAAAGAAGCTTGGCTAAGGAGAATGCCATGGATGATGAAGACGAAGAAATGATGAGCGAAGACGAAGAAATGGAAAGTGAATCTGAATCTGAAGCCGAAGAAGTCAAGCAAAAGGTCTTGTTGAAGAACAAGAAGAGAACCAAACGTTCTGCATAAAATATATTTCTTTCATATCAATTTTTATGTCATCATTTTACCGGATTAATTGAGGATTTTTCATTTTTATAATAGCGTAAGTATACAATATAGTACATATATTAATTATACACTAGCATGTAGTTTAGTTTAATTTGAATATAAAAAAACTTTCATGATTGTTAATGCTTATTTCGTTGTAACTTTATTTAGAACGGGCCAAAACGGCGATTGTGTGTAGTTCGATTGCACTTCTATTTCTTTCTCATCTTTGATGTCTTCTTCTTCATCGACATTATATGCTTTTTGTAAACGTTCTCTTTCCTGAAGTAAACGTTGTGACTTCATCATTGTTTCCACTGTATAAGTGTGTAATTCTGTATGTATTCTAACATGTTGCACTCTTTTAGACCACTCAGTTTCTTGTGAACTATCTGACCTCACATCAAAGGACCTCCTTCTTTTCGTATTCAGTATGTTTATCAAATTATGTGAGTAGTTCATGTAAGTATTATCTATCATTGATATCGTTAAAGGATAATACGCGTATAGGTACAAGCTGGAAAACGATTTAATAATTATCTATAATGGTTAAATTTTCACAGTATTACCACTTTTGGTTCAAATGTTGCTTGGGATTATTGGCCCACTTACTGACTGTGATTATAATCAAGAGTAGACAGTGATTTGTCATAAATTAAAAAAAAAAACAGAAAATTGCTCCATTTCTCACAATCTGAGATATCAGAATCGCTTAATTTTCCTTAGTGTAAAATTTAATATTTGTTTCTGAAATGGCCATAGAAAAGAATACTACAAAAAAGACAAATAAACGAATAGGCGGAAGACATGTAAAACATAGCCCTATGTTACAGAATCGTCTGCAGATTGATCTTGAAACTACTTATTTAGTGAAATCAGCCAGTCCATTTATGTCAGCTTTTAAAAAAATTTCTAAAACTTTAAGCAAGTTTGACAAAGCAGAATCATCCAATTCTAAGTACAGAAATGGACATTACAAAGATTTAAAGTATATGACGATAAAAGGAATGGGGAAGTCTATGGAGAAGACATTAAATTTAGGATTAAAATTCAGAGATGAGCTAGATTATAAAGTTGATATATTTACAGGAAGTTCAGAGGTTATAGATGAATTTCGAAAGGATGCTAATAATAGATATGACCTGGAAGAAGACGAAGAAGAAATGGAGGAAGAGGAAGAAATAGTTTATAAGAAAAGAATGGTTAGTTCGGTGGAAGTACGGATATGGTTAAAAAAATAGATATTTTCACATTATATTATATTATATTACATTATTATATTGTGTGATATTTCATATACACATTAAATATGAATGCATTCTCATTATTCATTTAACTTTGCAAGGCACCGTTCCTTGATATGCATTAATTCTACTACATGTCTTTCAACTTTATTGCTCTTTTTCACTTTTCTTCCTGATTGCTCGAATTCATTTTTAACCTTATCTTGACTGTCCTGCAATTCAACACCAAATAATACCTCACAATTCTTTATTATCTCTAAGCATCTTTGATAATCTTTGATAAAATAAGCCTTTTCACAAGCATGAAGTGCACTGGCTCTATCGGTTTTTTTGTCTACACTTAATGCACAAATGTCATTCTCAAGCAACCAATTATCTGTATTAAGAGTGGGACCTTCTGTATAGAATTGCCTTTTCTGCTCTTGATATCCCTGATCTGTTTGTGGCTTACGAACCTTCTTTGAAATAGGCTTACTTTTTGTCACATCGGAGTTCTCTGGGCTAATTAACTGCAAGTTTGTACTTTCCTCTTGCTCAGAATTAATTATAATTCCATGGTCCAGTATATCCTCGTTCATTATGGTTATTGTATGTCGTTTGTTTCTATTATTTATATATGTCTTTAAAGTTTACGGTTCTCAAGCTAATTCAACTCATCATAGTCAATCCGGAAAAAAAAATTGGTACACATGTAGGGTTATGACACAAAATCCTTTGTCAGATCTTCCCTATGGAACTAACTTAAAATAAGTTGTTTACATATGAGACTAAGGGACAATATATATCGGGGCATGAAATGATATACAGCACCAATTTCAATTGGTTTAAGATAGAGACAGACAAATCACTCTATAAATTTGAGAATTTTTCACTATATGGAATAAATTAAGTGCGAGAAATCACTCTAATAACACTCTGAATCCAGCATTTCCTAATGTTAAAATAAAGAATGTATCTTCTTATACTGTAAAGATATTGCTTTTAATAATGACCAAAAGATGTAGTACATATAATATATTGTCTAATAGAATAGATGATTTATTTACCTGATAGATAACGGTATTTTTATGACACAAAATCTACCTTAAGATGCAAATTCGGAGACCCAATATTTAATTTACTACCAAACAAGACGAAGATATGGTAAATATGGTAAAATATAGAAACTTGGAACAATTAAAGGAATGACATATTCATTTGATCTCGTATTTTTCCTAATATCTTGGGGTCTGCTTCTGGAGTAGATAATCTAATTGATCGAACGAATTATTAGAAAAGATACACTCTAATTATACCAGGATCGGGTATTTCCATATATCTGAACCATAGGGAAATACAACAGCATACACAGTGAAGTTAAATATTTGAACACAAATAATGAAGTCTTCTCTAACACCCACACGACTACATTTATATACAGTCTATCAACTGTTTTCTTATCAGTAAAACAATATCCTTTACTTATTTGATTCGACTTCAACTATTACTTTTGAAATGGCATCACAGAATGTATCTGAAGAAGTGCCATTGATTCTGATCATACTAAGCAATGATGTAAATCAGCAGAAGAATATGACTACAAGAACAAAGGAAGCTTTTGGAAGAAGCTTTCGATATATTTATATTTCTTTATTGGGTATTATGATCTTATTTTTCATGCCCTCTGTATTTAAATATAAAGACCAAAGATGGGGAATGCTATCCGATACTTACCTTAAGAATTTAATTATGCTAGGAAAATCGTCATCTTTAAATATCCATGAAGCTTCAGCTGAATATCTTGATATTTTAGATACTAGCAATTTTGCTAGGGATTGGTTGTACAAATATACAAATAAGACGCACCTAGCCGGTTGCAACTATGAATTAGTTGAGTGGACAGCAAGTAAATTCGAGGAGTACGGTTTGGATGTCACTATTAAGCCGTACTATGTTTATTTGAATTTTCCGAAGGATCATGCATTGAATTTAATTCAGAATGACAAGAACATTTATTCAGCATCATTAGAGGAAGATAAGATTCCAGATGATCCTGCTACATATGGCGATAATACAATCCCCACTTTCCACGGTTATTCAGCAAATGGGAATATAACCGGAAGGTACTTTTATGCTAATTATGGAAGGAAACAAGATTTTGATAAATTAGAAGAACTCGGTGTTGATATAGCAGGAAAAATTGCCATCGTTAGGTATGGAGAAATATATAGAGGTTTGAAAGTAAAATTTGCCCAGGAACATGGTTGTATTGGTGTTTTAATATATTCTGATCCTGGTGATGATGGCGAATTTACTCCTGCTAATGGCTATAAGCAATATCCAGATGGACCAGCAAGACATGAAAGTTCTGTACAAAGAGGCAGCGTGTTATATTTAAGTTATGGTCCAGGTGATCCCACTACTCCAGGTTACTCTTCGAATTCTCCAAATGTAGAAAGAAAGGATCCATATGGCACTATTCCCAAGATTCCAAGTTTACCTGTTAGTTATCGTGATATTTCACCAATTTTAGAAAGCTTGAATGGCTCTGGCTTAAAATCAAGTGATGTTGGTAAAGACTGGATAGGTAAATTACCTGGTTACGATTATTCAGTTGGGCCATCTAGTTCTGATTTTTTGGTTAACTTATATAACGAGCAACAATATAATATTACTCCTATCTGGAATGTTTTGGGAGAAATAAAAGGTATTATTGAAAGTGAAGCCATTATTATCGGTAACCATCGTGATGGATGGGCCGGTTCTGCTGGTGATCCAAATTCAGGCTCGGCTGCAATACTAGAGATCTTGAGGGCCTTGTATGAATTAACATTGAAAGGATGGAAACCTTTTAGAACAATAATTTTTGCTCTGTTTGATGGTGAAGAAATTGGTCTTGTTGGTTCTACTGAATGGGCAGAAGACATTTCTGAGGTATTACAGAAGAAAGTTGTAGCTTATTTAAATATGGACAGTGCAGTTACTGGAAACACGTTAGAATTAGCTTCCTCTCCAGTATTGAATGAAATTTTATTAAAAAATGCTAAGAAGCTCAGATATCCAAAAGGTGGTTCCTTATTTGAACACTTTAAAAACGGCCCCCATGGAGGAGAAATAGACATTCTTGGTAGTGGTTCCGATTATACCGTCTTCTTGGAAAATTTGGGAATTCCTTCCTTTGACATTGGTTTTGCAAATAACGTAGAAACTGATCCAATCTATCAGTACCATTCAAACTATGATCTGTTCCATTGGATGGAGACTTTTGCAGATCCAGGATTTGTATATCACAATCTCATGAGTAAATACTTAGGTTTAATTATCTTAGAGTTAAGTGGGAAAGAAGTTATCGACTTTAATTTGACTGCATATTCATCTTCTATTTCCAAGTATTTGTCAGAAGTTAGATCTTTGATTCCTGACAACTGGAAAGATAAAGATATAGAATATGTGAAGTTGGACTCGAAGTCAAGACTATCAAAAACAATATCTAAATTGTTTCATATTAGATGTATAAATTTCAGAGAAGAATTTCAGCACTGGAAAAAATATGTACACAGTCAAGCAGAAACTGAATCCCATCATGTCAGAAATAAGGTTGTTGATTTTAAATTTAAGGATTTAGTGAAATTTACTATTTTCATCAGCTCAGTTTTCGAAGAAAAGACTCGTAAAATTGATTCTCATAGCAAGAAATTGCAGAAAGAGCTTGATGACCTAGATTCTTACTCCATATGGAAAAGGATGAAATTAATTAGTCAATTAAAGATGTTGAATTTGAAATTAATGTATTTAGAACGATGCTTTATCTATGATAAAGGGCTTGAGAATAGGTCATGGTTTAAACATATCATTTATGCAAGTGGAAGATACACTGGATATGCAGGACAATCTTTGCCAGGTCTTAGGGAAGCCATTGAAGATGATAATTTTGACGCAACAGTGGAGTGGTTACATATTATTTGGATGGCATTGTATCGTGCTTCTATTTTACTTTCTATATAGATATTTCGAATTTCCTAAACTTAATCGAATATCATCTAGTAAAGAGATTTACTGGTTTATTAATAGAGAACTACTGGTAATTTAATTTGCAGACATCTGATAGTGAGTTCTAGAGGAATAATAATTATCAAAAGTGTGAATTGTATTTAATAAGTCGAATACAGAGCAGTTGATCTTTTACAGATATATTCTTAAATAGCATAGAATCTATAATTTCTTTAATATTATATAACATCAAAGATATGAAATACGATTATATTAGTACTCTAGCAGATGAAGTTCTCAAGAAGTGATTTTTCCGAAAATTAACTGTGTACTAGATCTAAAAATATACTTAATTAAGAAATTATGACTGGTCAATCGTTACAGATCACTTCTAAGGAACAAGCTCAAGATATTATTGATAATTACGATAATTTTCTTTTTGATTGTGACGGTGTCATTTGGTTAGATACAAAACTAATCCCTGGGGTTCTTGAAGCTATTGAATATTTAGAATCAAAAGACAAGAATGTCGTATACGTCACCAACAATTCTTCACAATCCCGTGATGATTATGAAAGAAAGTTCAGAAAGTTGGGGTTTAAGAGAGTAACTAAAGATAAAATATACCCTACGTCTTATGCAGCGGCTATCCACCTTAAAGAGAGCATTGAATTAGAAGAAGGGTCAAAGGTTTGGGTTTTAGGAGATTCTGGGATTGAAGATGAATTGGAAGAGCTAGGATATGTTACTTCTGGAGGAAATGATGAGAGATTAGCTCTTCCCTTTAGTTCAGACCATGACTTACTCCAGATAGACACAGATGTGAAAGCAGTAGTGGTAGGTTCCACCAAGAAATTTAATTACATGAGAATTGCCCTGACCTTGCAGTATTTATTGCATAACAACAAGGAATTACCTTTTATTGGAACTAATATTGATAGGTCGTATCCTGGTCCAAACGGTATAATACTTCCGGCTGGGGGAAGTGTGGTGAATTACATGTCGTATACACTGCACAGGGACTTTATAAATGTGGGAAAGCCAAGCACTGTATTGATGGATATGATACTCGAACAGAATAAATTTGATAGAGCTAGAACTTTAATGGTGGGTGATACTTTGTATACGGATGTTAAGTTTGGTAACGATAGTGGTTTAGGCAATGGTTTAGGCTCATTATTAGTACTTTCCGGTGGTACAAAGCGCAGAGATCTAGATGAACTACTTGCTACTACAGACAAGGATGATGTTGCTGAATCGATGATTCCCCTGTATTATACAGAGTCGTTAGGTTATTTAATTGGTTTATTGAAATAAACAAATAGTAGAGCTTTAGCAAAAAAGTGCGGATCAAATGAGGACTGTAAATGTAATCAATAATTGTAATCAGATATCGCAAAACAAATATATGTTTGCAAATTAAGCATGATTAATTTCACAGGTCAAACGAAGAAGAGAATAGTCAATCTAGGAGATCGTAAGCCAGAGAGAAATTCTAGAAATTACTTGGAATATACTCGTTTGTTGAGGCAACAGAGAGAGGAACAAAGGCTTAAAGAGAGATCTGCTGTTGTATTACAAAAATACTTTAGGAAAAGAATAGACCTATATCAAGCCAGTGCATCCATTGAGTCTGAGTGGCGTGATGATTATATGAATTGGAAAAATACAGAAGATTGGGAAAAATGGTTGTTGGAAGCAAATTTTATTTTAAAATGGTTGGCAACTAGACACAATCCAAATGAAAGCAAGATCAATTTGGAGTTATTAAAACATGCATTAGGCAAGAATAATGAATACAGCATACTACAAAGGCGTATAGTTTCATTTGTGGGGTGTTTGAGTAAATATATAATAATAATTGAAAAGCACCCAGACATGGTATTTTTGGCCAATATTACTGTTGATATCTTCAACTTATTCATAGATAAATATCAATTGAGTTCAAGCAATTGCTTTTCAAGGGTTAATGAAAGCCTTTCAAAAATAATAGTACTCAATAGTAATAATTTACAACGTTCTAAAATTCAGGATTTTATTTTTAAGATCAATGTCCATGATTCTTATAATAGCTTCGTTAAATTTCTTTCGATTCCCAAAATTTTTGAAAAGAACATACAGCATTTAGAGTTAATTAGGAAAACAATAAGAGAACAAAATATTGGTGAATTAGATGAATTACAAAAGGTTAATTTATTAATTAATTTCTTGACAATTCACGGTGACGAAGATTTTGTTTTGCAAGATTACTTAGTAATTCAGGTGATTCTATCAAATATTACATTTTCAATTGTTTCAATTGACGCTGATTCTGAGGATGACGATATAGTAATGGAGAGTGATGACATAATAGTCAAATCAAAGGATCTTGTGATGGTAGAGAAGTCATTATTAAGTGAATTAGAAGTTTTATGTTCTTCTAAATTTTTAAGGGGTGTGACTGATCTTCTCAAAGAGGACCATAATGAGAATATTTCTAGGTCTGTTCATATTATTTTCTCTACATTGATTCACTTATTACCTACATTGAAGAATAAAATTTGTGTACTTCTCACTGTCACACCTGGATTATACAAATTAATTTACAATAGATTAAAAGATAGTGAGATATATAAAAATTTCATAGATATCTCGGTTCAACAGGATTATCTTACTCCACAAGATTTTTACCAACTACAAAGCTTTACAAATGGATATACTTTATTAAGTTTTTGGAAAACATTATACACTTTTGAAGAATTATATTCATACTGGTTGATAGTTTCAAACGATTTTGAAATATTTTCGGATGAGAAGTTAAATGAAGCAGAAGCAATAGAATTTTTGCAGTTTCTAAAATGCTTGTGTTTATCATTACTTTTTAACAATGCTAAGTATTTCTATGAAGAGTATGATAAGTTAAAAGAAATCTCTTTATCTCTATTAAATCAATTATACATGAGAAATTTAAGATTGAAATTCTTACCGAATAGTTTCTGGAAACCTAAAGCACTAGATTTTAATATAGATGGTATGTTACTGATAATAGCTAATGAAGAAGAAAGAAGATTGGAAAATGAACTACAATACTCAGATGATGAGAGTAATGAATTGAAGTCAAAAGTGCAAATTTTGAGTATAGAAGCGCAGGCAAGATTAGATATACTAAAAAAATTACCATTTTTTATTTCTTTCAGAGAAAGAGTAAAGGTTTTTCAATCTTTAATTGAATTAGATAGACAGAGGCTATACCCTCATGACCATTTCTTCAATTATCAGTCAAAATTGAAGGCTGATATCAGGAGGGACCATTTATTAGAAGACGCCTATGTAAACTTCCATAAAAGTGGATCGGGGTTCAAAAATCCCTTGCAAGTGGTTTTTTTTAACGAATATGGTAAAGAAGCAGGGATTGATGGGGGAGGTATAACTAAAGAATTTTTAACGAGTGTAGTTACTGAAGGCTTTTCCAGTGAATTATTTAAAGAGACTGAAGATAACCAGATATATCCTAATAGTGATATATACCTTAACTTAAGTAAGCGAATTGATCTCCCAATCCAACAAGAAAGGTTAACATACTTGAGGTTTTTGGGCAATGTTGTGGGCAAATGCTTTTATGAAAATGTATTAATTGATATTTCTTTTGCACCATTCTTTCTTAACAAGTGGTGTAATGATCTGATGAAAAACTCCATTAATGATTTGAACTATTTGGATAAGGAGCTTTATGTTAACTTAATGAAACTTACTATTATGAACTCTGAAGATTTGGAAAGTTTGGATTTAACCTTTAATGTTGATGAGAAGATAAACGGTAAAAATTACAATTTTGACCTTATCCCTAATGGAAGTTCAATTAAGGTTGATACTTCAAATAGATTGAACTACATTCATCAACTTTCTAATTTCAAATTAAACCAATCATTGCACATCCAGACAAAGTATTTCTTATCAGGGTTATATGAAATTATTTCATCTACATGGCTAAGTATGTTTGACTCTCATGAATTACAGATGCTAATATCTGGAGGCACAAGTGACGTAAATATTAATGATTGGAAGGAAAATGTAGAGTACCATGGATTTTTTGATGATGATTTAACAGTGGTATACTTCTGGGAAGTGGTGA
The DNA here is from genome assembly GCA_032927745.1 of Schwanniomyces capriottii. Lineage (NCBI taxonomy): Eukaryota > Fungi > Ascomycota > Pichiomycetes > Serinales > Debaryomycetaceae > Schwanniomyces > Schwanniomyces capriottii. Next base: position 384,170 of record JAVSEF010000012.1, read on the forward strand.
GTGAAATGGCAGCGGAAGAAAGATTCAAACTTATTAAGTTTGTCACATCTGTTTCTAGAGCACCACTATTAGGGTTTGGATCATTAGCTCCAAAATTTGGTATTAGGAATTCTGGCGGCGACCATGATAGATTACCCACTGCTTCTACTTGTGTTAATTTATTAAAATTGCCCGATTATCGAGATAAAGAATTGGTTAGATCGAAATTGTTGTATGCTATCAGTATGGGCGCTGGATTTGATCTTTCTTAGATGTACGTTATGATTATGGGAATAATTTGCTTGAGAACGAATGTAAATTTTGGCTATAATCTCCATTTTACCATCTTTAGAAGAAGAAAGAACTTTGAGTTTATATCTTATAATTTAGCTATACTTGAGCTATATGACGAAATATAAAATATGCTATTTAATATTTGATTTTCTGCTATAACAAAATTTACGACGTACAAGGCATATGTACTTAGGTAGTATTGTAAATTCTGGATTTATAAACGAAATTGTATCCTTAGTATCAATCGGTATGCATTAAGTGCCAACCTATTGTATACCATGGCGTTTTCTTGATACGGAACTATTCTGTCTCAGTCAGATTTATGAACGAACGCAGCATCTGGCTTGCTAAAATGAAAGATACACTTACTATTCTAGCATTTTAATTAACTCTGCCCCTTTATAGCTTGCAAGTCTTGTAGAAGTAGCCACTGATATGCCAACTGGGATCTGGAATGATAACGTTACCATAGTCGAGACAATTGATTCTGCTAATGAAGAAGTTCCAAGTCTTGCTGCAGGTAATGCTAAAATCTCGAAGGCAATAAATTCTGCTGTTCCATTTATTGCTAAACACATCATTGGAATCCATTTTTAATATCAAAGCTCTTTTTAAGTCATAGACCGTACCAACATTTGCTTCCCTTCAGTGGGCTCTTGAAAAAAGTTTGTTGACTGATAAATTCATGCTGCTATCAGAGGACCATATCCAAGCAAGTCTGATGTCCAACATGATATTGATTGCGGCTTTGATCGTATATTATTAAGAGCAATCAAGTGGAATACAAGCTATTATTGAAAAAATCAAAAAAAGAGAGTTGGTGATAGTGCCGTCTACATCACTGTTGATGTAGATTCGATGTATCCTGCTAAAATCCCTGCTTCTGGTACAGTTGAGCCTGGTGTATGGATATCTAGAGAATTATTGACTCTTCTTGATGAATTAGAAGGTTTAAATGAAATCTATCACTGCTGCACCAGTTTTCGATTCAATTATCTCTTTAATGGTTTTAAAGGATGAAGCGGTAAAAAAAAATTATATCGAAATAGCAAGTTGAAATTTGTTTATAGATCACTTAAACTAGTATTGTTTTTTTTTATATTGACTTTTATTTTCCTTTAATTTAACTTGTTAAACACTGGATGTGTAGTTTTGGTTGCAAAGATTTTGACAGTATGGTGGAGGTTGCACGACTACATCTGTTAATGCGAAACGAAACCTGCGATAAGAGATTTATTGTTGTAAATCTAAGAATATGATTATGACGAAAGAATCACATATAGGTGCTACTTCACTGATCGTGATAAATAAAGGTAAAAGGGGGTATAGTAAGGGTGGGTGCAGAGAATGTAAGAGGCGGAAAATAAAATGTTCAGAAGATAAACCCAATTGTTTGCAATGTGATAGATTAAATAAACTATGTGCTTATCCCACCGCAGGTGAAAGGATCCCCAGAGTATCCAGGAAGGTACTACAGCAATTACACTTAAATTCTATAGTTCCTGGTAATCAGCCGGGTATCCAAAAGCCTAACAGTAAAATCCAAGAATCAAGGAAGGAAGAATTGGAACCGCTTATACCACAATCAAATGATACATCAAATTCACAGAACAGAACTGCATTGAAAAGTGGTGGCTTTAGCACTGGTATGAATACATTAGGTATGGAGCTAGAAAACTACAATACCCATGATATAGTGCAGAAATATATACCCACATCTATTACTAGCTTGCTTAATGATAATTCAGTGGCTGCTTTTAAAGATCCACTCGCGGAATTGAACAATACAAATCTTCAGATATCGACTGTTTGTTCTACTTTTACACAATTTTCTCCCTCTATGCTTCTCCAGGATTATCAACAATTCAGAAATACCGTACCATATACATTTTCACATAATCAGAATATGTGTGGAAGGGCAGGAGCGGCTCCGGATGTTAAATATTCAGGTAGTTTGGTGGGAGCTTATACTGATAAAGATATAAGTTATGATCAGCATGATTTAAACGTTCTCGCTGCTGATTTGAATAATCTTGTTAGTGACATTATATTTGAGTCAAAATTTAACGATAAAATTCCGTCTGATAAAGAAACTGAGTTAATCTTAAATCACGCCATACATAGGGAAAATAATAGTATAACAGAAAAAGAAAGTATTAGTGTCCCTAGAAATGTTTCTTTTGATCACATTAAAGTTTCCAAATGTCACGAAAAGCTTTACCTAGAGTATTTTTATAATGATTTTGCTAATATCATTTTACCTTTTCGGAGCTATGATAAAACCTTGAAGACTTATTTCAATCCTGCTAGAGATATAATTCTAAAATATGCTTTAAAAGAATCACTTTTATTGGCTGCAATATTAGCTCAAGGTGCAAAAACTGCCTTCAAAAAAAACCATCTTGCTGAAGACAAAGAGGCATATGGATTTTATTTATCAAAATGTTTGAAATTGTTGGGCCCTGCTTTGAGTAATAATTGTAATACTAAGGATAATTCAAAGCTTCAATCTAACATAGAATTGGTATTGATTACAGTTTTGCTATTGGCATCAGCGAATGCATCGAACAGAAAACAAGATTGGCGCCAACATTTAAGAGGTGCAAAAGATTTATTATTAAAGATTTCAGCTAGTAAGAATCAATATTCGAAGGTTCTTATATTTTGCAAATTCTGGTATGTTTCATTTGAGATATTGGCTGGACTAAGCTCAAGTATCGGAGGGACATTGAGAACAAATCAAGAAATAGACTTATTAATAACATCTGGTAATGATTATGAAGTTAACGTACTTATGGAACTTGGTGTAATACATGATTCGGGATTTAATGTTATATGTGGATTTTACAACGGCAGCATACCATACTTTAGAAATTTGATAAAATCTTTGAATAAAATAAGAAATTCAGGTAACGGTATTTCTCTGAATGATTCTTTTGAACATTTAAAGCTTTTATCTGAATTCTATGAGCAATCAAAAATAGAAATTATTATGAAAGGGAGTATCATATCTCCCTCCGATTTTCCAAATAATGAAATACCAGAGGATTGTTTGCTAGAACAGATTACTTGTAATAATCGAATTGTTGTTATAAATTGGATGGATACATCACATCAAGCATATATACTTGCATCAATTATTACCATCTTGACACAATGTGCTCAAGTTTCGTATGACTCCAATATTATTCAGGATCTTACTGAGAAGCTAGTTAATTTAATCTCATTTCTCAGTTACACAACTGACGTACCCGAGTCTATGATCAAGGCTCTTATGATGATACAGTGGCCGATGTTTATTGCTGGCATGAATTGTATTCAAGAGAATAGTAAGTATCTTCTAATGAAATTCTTCAGAACTTCTGCTCAAATTGGATCTGGTAGCGCTGAAATTTCACTCAAGAAATTATATCGGATCTGGTCTTTACATGAGAGTGGTGCTAAAAATGATTGTTCATATGAAGAGGAAAGCTTAGCTAAAATGACTTATTGAATTAAATTATAATACCTTAAGATCAAATTGCTTGCAAATGAATATAGAAGTTTACCCTAGTAATTCAAATATTTAAGATAATATGTTGTTGTTGTGCTGGAAAAGAGAATAGTCATGTCATTTAAATAGGTTTACTATATCTTCCTATACAACAGAACTAAATATAATTTATCAATTTAAATAGATAGTTGATATAAACCATACCTAAGAGATTAGATATATCAGAAAATGTCCATTCAACTCAGCCGCGCAAAAGTCCAGATTTATTTCGAACAGAATGAAATTAGCTGAAGTTAGCAGTACCCTATCAAGCCGATGATTTCAAGGTGGCCATTTGCCATAAGATATATACCCAAAGCGAGATGTATACCAACAATTTTGTATAGACCGTTTATGGTTTCGACATCTTGTAAGATTATCAATCCTTTACTCCCCTTTGATGTTCTAGAGGAAGTAGAGAATGATGAATTGGAAGAAACTAACAAGAAATTAAAGAAACAAAAGGCAAAGCTAATCAAGAAAACCCAAAGAATCCAAGAACAAAAAGATGGCGAGAACGAACAATTTAAGACACCTAATGATACAATACCATTAAAGAAAACAATATCTGCTGAAGTGAAATCACTAGAAGTCAAAAAGACAGAAAATGATTCTGTAGAAGGAAAGGACAACTTCAACAATAAGCCTAATCCTAGAAGCGACTACGTATTGAACTCTAATTTAGGTAGTGGTAATGGTAATGGTGGAGGTAATGGTCAACGACCAACAAACAACGAGGATGCTGATGACGAAATGAAAAAGAAAAAAGAGAAAGAAATAGAGCAAGAACTTGAACAAGAGGAAAGGGAAGAAGAAGAAGAAGAAGAAGGTGATAATAAATCAAAACGTAAGGAATTTTTCGAGAAATTTGGTAGATTTATGTTCAAATGTCTAGAAACTATTGGTATCACGTTCAGCTCGATCGCAATATTAGGAATTGCTGGTCTTTTATATCACAAATTTTACGGTTATCATGTACTTACCAAGATAGATGATGCTTTTAATAAAGGTGACCCTGCATTCCAATTAACAATTCATAAAAGAACTAATAAACATGCTGATGATTATGATGTTTCTGAGTTTTGGGTAGAAAGACCACAACAAAAGCTATTAGATGATATTGTTAGTGGAAAAATTGTAGGAAGATATTTCTTGGTGATAGGAGAAAAGGGAACTGGAAAGACATCCTTGTTACTTGAGGCCATGAAAAAAATTGAAGGTTTTAATGTTGCAATTTTTGATGCACATGCCGATCCTGAGATTTTTAGAATCAGACTTGGTAAGGCCTTGAATTTTGCCTACTCTGAAGATTATATCGGCTCTCTTTTTAGTATTAGAGGTCCTAGAGATACAACTGCTTTGTTAGATATTGAAAGAGCATTTGGTAAGTTAGAGGAGTTGGCAATTAATAGGGTCTCTAAATACAACAAACCTTTGGTATTAATTATAAACAACTCTCATTTAATTAAAGAAAATGAAGAAGGGGTAAAATTACTTGAGCTATTACAGCAGAAAGCAGAAAGTTTGAGTGGTGCTGGATTGGTTACCATTGTTTTTAACAGTGACGATTATTGGGTTTATGAAAAGTTGAAAAAATTGGGTACGAGACTTGAATTAATAAATGTTAGAGACTTTAATAGAAAGCAGACTATTCTGGCATTGAAATTCATTAGGGAGAAGCATTTTCCTAGTAGTAAATTCCCACATTTACAACTTTCCAATGATGATTGTCATAAGATCTATGACTTGATTGGTGGAAGACCTCAACATATTTCACAAGTTGCTCGTCATAAGAATATAGTTAAAGCTGCTCATGAAATAATCGATAGAGAAAAGACATGGTTTCTTAATCAATGTGGACTTTTAGGAATGGATATGGATGACGACGTGATGGATTCTGGAAAATTTGCTACTAGTGCGATGTTATTAATGAGAGAGTATGTAGAAATGGATAGAAAGAGGTTAAATACCTTACTATCTCAAGATCTTCCAGATCCTAAGGATGAGCGCAAAGACCATAGTTTGCCAGAGTTGCCATTGTGGAGAAGTCGTCAAATTATGACCCGCGCCGATTTCATTCAGCAGTACGACAATCTTAATATATTTACAATTGACTCTGATTCTAGAGTGCGAGCAGACTCGATTCCTATGATGAGAGCTTTCCATGAAATTGCGTCACAACCTCATTTTGATGAGCTATTGAAGGAGACTATCCAAAGAGTAGCAGATATAGAGTCTTTAAACAGAACAAGAGAAATTGTCTCCAAGGACTTAAACTTGGGAAGTAAATATCATATTTATAATGATGGTTCGAAGTACACGGTAGAATTGAAAAGCTCAAAAAAACAACTGGAATTGCATGGTGAAATCGATGACGATGATGACGACGAAGGCGAAGACGAGCTTCTAATGGAAGATATAAACAAAAAGGAGCACCAGAGAAAGTGGTGGAAAAAGAGAATGCAACGGTTTGACCAGTCTTACTTACCCCTTCCTACAAATAAGTACGACATAGATATTAACCGAACAGACAATTAGAATTCGGCGAGCCAAGAAACTATAGCTGCGTGACGAAATATTTGGCATAACTCAACGACTAATTTCTTTTCCTCTGTAGAGTTATACTAGTCAAGCGGAATAATATAAATTATCCGTTGCTATATGATCCAAATAATTAGTGTCGCAAAAGTATTTCATGCGACATATAATAAACAAAAATTCTCTCTTACTACACTCGTATTGCGTCTACTACAGGATCGGTACTCGGTCCATAATCCTTTTGGCGAAAATGTATACCCGGCGTCTATTGGACACAGACACCTTATTGCACACTGATTTCACGGTCTCTTATTAAAACTACTTCTTTCATCCATCTGATTTCTTGTCTTCCAGTAATTACATTTTGCATTGCGGTAAAACCTCTCCATAGTTTGCAAAATCGACATTGATATTTACTGACATGGCATGAAAAGCTTCTTACGTAGTATGAATACGAAATTCTTCTGTTTAGTGTGTATACATGGTTCGTAGCCACCCCTCCAACAGATATTTTCAGAAACCTGCATTCTTTCAACCCTCAACACCTCCGTAAAGCCACCTTCAATAAGAAATTTCAGTACAGAATTTCTGGTATATAAGTTGAAATCACCCTGTTGTATGTATTCATGCGCACATAACCATGTAAGTGCGTTACATTGCATACTCTGTCCTGATTTGGAAAAGAAGAAAAAAAAACCTGCGCCATCCTCGGTTGGTATCTATTTTAGCGGAGTTATCGTATTAATTGATTCATGCACATTATATACTATATACAGGTATTTCTATGATATTTCTAGTTTTAAAAATCTTCCCCCCTCTTAAATACAACATAAACTAACCCAGAAATATGATACTTAAAGAGATATCGCAATACATTCTATGTAAGAAGACGAAAAAAGCTACCGCTGGAAATTGCATGATAATTGATATAATTATTATTTCGGATTTCCTTGTTAAATTCCGATGCTTTGACTAGCACCAAATTTTTCTGGTGACGTATATTGTATATGCAGGATGTATAGTATTTCCTCCCAACTACGAAATTTGTACACGTATAGACGAAATAATCTGGACATTTCTTAGACGTGAACCGGCGTAGATGAAAACAAATTACATTGTAGCATCCGTGTTCATTATCTCAAATATTATAGGAAATACTTCCGCCTTTGTCTTATTGACCCATATTCCAACTTGGATATCCATTTCATAAAATTTCATAAATTTCATTCCAGTGCGTTTAGCGTCAGGCACCGCAAGAGGGGAAATTGCGAATGTATGGCCCTTATTGGTAGTAGTTTTCTGCTGGAACAAACGGTTTTCGTTCGCTTGAACGACTGGAGTCTACAATTTATAATGCACCTCTGATTTCTACAGTGACATTTAAATTAACCTTCTGTGCAATTCAATTGATAGAATCACACTGCTAGGGGACCCACATGAAATGATTTAGCGTTTCAGGTTTGTTTTTCTGTAATATTATGTGTTTCCTGCTCTTCCGTTAAGGTAACGCAGTTGTGTTCGACACAACTATATTTTTAATTTTAGTGTAATTGATACATTCTCCTGTTAGTTTACACCTGGGCTTCGTACTGTAATTCGTTTAGGCAGTAATGGGTAATGGAAAATTACAGGAATATCGGTAAACCAACTCCATAGTAAATACAACCCTATCTGGAGATTGCGCTTTATACTATCGCCTATTTTCGGCATGCTATTCACCACCAAATTTTATGTACGGCCATTTGTAAGCATATCAAGGCTATGATATTATATGCCATTCCTCACTATCGCCGTATTTTCCTTGAAAATAAGAAGTTCGAATTTTTACGATCCGACTAAGGATGCATAGTGCATAGTCATTACACAAAAATCTTCAACGCTTCACAGAGAGGCGGAATAATTTAGTAAGAATTAACAGTAAAATTATTTGGTTATTTATAAAGTATAAGGCTATTTTCTCTAGTAGAAGACTAAATAAACAGGTAACGCAAATACGAGAGTATACCATAAACAGGATAATTAGGGTATTAGGAACACGAGAATTCAATTATACAAAAACAACCTAACATAGGAGCAACAAACTATTTAGAAAAGCTACTAGCAAGCATAGCATACAGAAATAATCTGAAACTGTTAACCCAACAGCAAAACTAGATTGAGTGACGAAAATCGACTGACAGACACACAGTAATGGATATTTTCAACTCGGCACTTAAGAACCCTGACGCCAATAATAAGAAAGAGTCCAAAGGTAACAAGACTGACAGTGAGGGATCAACAGGAGCATCAAGCGATACACAGACGTTGGATGTAGGTAGCAAGAGAAAGAAGAACTCCAGACGAAGACACAGAAATTCCCACTTGGGATGTGGCACATGTAAGAAGAGAAGAATTAAATGTGATGAGAATCTCCCGAGTTGTTTCAACTGCTTAAAGGGTAAGTTACATTGTGCATACTTAAACTTGGATGGTCCTGCAAGAAATGCTTTAAGAATGGCACAATACAATCAAAATGTTAGAAAAGATAAACTTGAACTGGAAAATCAAATAGCAGCCGAAAATGCCATCTTAGGACAAGCTCATGTATTGGGAACCACAAATCCTAATAAATTGAGTGGGATTAAAAGCCCTCTGGAACAGTCACCTCCTTCACAATCAGAAGCGCATATGCTGTACCAAAATGGATCCCTTGCACATTCTCAGCCAGCATATGCGGTTCCATATCCAATTATCCAGTCTCCTATATCAATGGCTCATCCTCAAAATACAGCACAATTATTTCAATCGCCATATGGACCTTTAGTTTCATTGCAACCACTTGCACCATTGCCGGGATATTCACAAGTCCCAATGCCACAACAAGTATCTCATGTAATATACCCATCACATCCATCATCGCATATACCACAAATGCCTATTCCTACTTCAGGAATGCAACAAATGTCTGTTCAATACCCCTCTATTCCTATGGCTTTTCCACAAGTGAAAGTTGATTCTATGAGAGATGAAACTGTCTTACCTTCATCTTCATCTGTACTTAAAGGTTCTAATCCGGGAAGTCTATTGGCAAGCCCTAAGTTGGCTTCAAATTCCCAGTCTTATACTTCTTTGCCTAGCTTGCTTAAAAAAGAGAACTCACCGTCATTTTCTCATATAACAGACAATACAAATAATATAGACCAGAGAAACACAGAAACCGAAAAGGTTAAATCACAATTACAATATAAAGAGGTTCATGAGAATAAAAAAGAGAGTAATAATACTCCTAGAATAGCGAAACTACTTTCATAGATTTTTATTCAGTTTCGACATTCATCATATTGCATATTATAAATTTTTTTAAAATATAGCATTTTTGCATGAGGATAATTCCCTACAAATTCTGCTATTTTAATACTTGATATTCAACTTTAATTAATGTATTACTAGCAAAAGAAATGACGTGATGTTTTTATATTAACTACCTTGTTGAGATTTATTTTCCCATTTCCATTAATAAATATTATTGATATATAAGAGATAGCATTCTAACTGATATCAATCAGTATGAATAAATTATATATCTGAGTAGTTCTTTGTATTTTAAAATATATTTATGGTTATAATTTGCAATATGTTATATGAAGGCTGGTTTAATGTCTGAGCCAGGCATCATGACCAAATAAAATTGAACCATGAAGCGACAATTGAATAATAAATATTTTTTTATTAAACTAGTTTCAGATTATGGATAATTCTTCAACTTACTCGTCGTTGTTAAACTCATATTTGTATGAGAGTCAAAGTTCGTTAGCACAAACACTAAAAGATCAAAACTTTCCAATCCCCGAGATAAATATTGATCGCTCTGACAGCACTGATTCCTTTGACTTCTCTAGTTCAAGAATACCAGAATCCCAAAGTCTACCAATATCAAATAATTTACAAAGTCTACCAGTATCTAATGATTCTCGTCGAAATTCTGTTGTCTCATCCGTAAATTCGGTGTATACATCATCAATCTTTTCAAAAGATCACGATATAGAAGATTCTAAGGAACATATCAAAACAAAAGAAAAGTCAAAGAACATATTCAAAAGGTTTCCTCATAATGAAAATAGAGTATTTCCTAGAGATGAAGATGAAGAGTATTACAGATATATTGGCAAATATTTGGACGCTAACGTCTACAATTATTCCACCTCTCAGATCTTACATTTAAATTGGAATGAGATCTTTGAAATCTACTTATTTGGCAATCTAATAAATAACATTTTTACTGAAAATAACTATAAAATTCCAATATCAGTGAATATTGATGACATATCACAAGAAAAAAAGCAGAATGACCATCTTATGGATTATTTATTCCATGACACGTTTGAAAAAGGACATTTGATATTTCATTTAGAAAATTTTCAAGTTAAATATATTTCAGTGGAGAGCATCGTGTTAAATTTTGATACACTATTAAAAAACCTAGAGTATTTTGAAGAAATTTTGGCATTATATGCCGATGAACAAAATTATGAGTCCCATAAACTATTTGATGTTTTCCAGGATTTCGTACTTAGAATTAATTTTCCAATTCCACTTGCCCTTGCAATGTTTGGTAATTTTCTTTTATCTTTTGGAAGTTCAAGTTTTGATTACCAAAAAGAAGAATTAATGGCTTACTTTAGACGTTCAGCAAGATTGGCATGGATCCTTAAAGTATTAAATGACCATAAATATTTTGATCAAGCACTAGAGAAGTTTAGTCCATCAGATCAACAGAGATTGAGGCAATTTTTAACTAAAGATAATAAGCTTGCTTTATCGATTTCACTTTATAATTTAGGGGAGTTTTATCAGTCTCATAATGACTGCAATACTGCAATCAATATTTGGGAACTAAACGCTCAATTAACAAGCGATTCCGAAAGTTGTAATATGGCCATCTGGGGTTTATCAGATGGACATGGCGGTGGGAACAAAGTTAAGATGTTAAATAAACTAGGTAGGAAATCTAAAACAAACAAACACAATACAAAGAGAAGGATTGCCCAATTATATAGGCTTCAAAATTCTCAGACCGTAGGTATATCATGGATTTGGAAAAGTAAGTATGATTAAAAAACGTTAATTAATTATAAACAAATCAAACTAAGGAGCTGTAGTAGCCTTCTTCTTCTTCTTTTCATCGAATTGTTCAACCTTGACTTCATTTAAACCCTTCTCTTCTAATAATTTTTCTATGTATTCTTTTGCTTCATCGCTAACATCACCTTGCACTAAAATCTCTTCCTTTTTCTCTGCATTTTTAATAACAGATGCACCAGTAGCAAATTTGGAAGCAAATGTCTTAGATAATTTCTTCATGTCAATATTGAAAACTTCTAAACCTGAGATGGAAATAATATGCTTTCTTCTGTTTCTTTCAATTCTCTTAATAGTAACTTTAGAAGATAACTTCTTTTGCAACTCCCTTTCCAACTTAGCTTCTTCCTTCAACTGTTTCTTTTCTAAATCCTTAGAAATCTGTTGTTCCTTCTCTAATGATAAAGTACTAGTAGCATTTGCTAATGCATCCTCGCTATATAATTGATTATATAATTCTTCATTATTTTCCTTTAACCAATCTCTACACCTTTTGATTGATGATCCAAATTCACAATATTCTGGAGGGAATGAACATATTCCACAATAAAAAACGGACCTAGGTGCTATATCTGTCATCTTATTTGATATTTAACTATATGTTACAATAAATGGAAGTTAATTGTTGAAAAACTGAAAAAACCGATGTCGCAAGAAAATCATTCTCATACAGTTCGACATAGTCATATATATTAATAGGCTAAATAATTAATGGTTGAAGCTATCACAACAATCATAATATCTTGCAGGTCTAAAATCTTCTAACTCAACACATCTCCATAAACTTTTATTCAATAAAGGCTTGTCATCCAATATCTCATAAACCTTTGATAAGAACCACCAAGTTTCGCTACTATTGTAGCCATATGGCCAACATAAGGAATATTTCTCTAAATAATTCTTAACTCTTATTAAACCAGCATTCATATCTTTCTTCGAAATAAACAAAGAGTCTTTTTCGGTTTCATCAACAATAAAAAGTTTGGCTAAGCCTAGCAACGTCGTTCCATAATCTTTTGTATTATAGACCCTTTCATTACTAAGACTTTCTAAGGATCTTTCAAATTCTTGCAAGGCCAACAATTTCCTATTTTTCGAAGTTAAAAGTCCTAATGCTGTGAATGATTTGAAATTTGGAACTAGTAGAGATTCGGCTTCAACGATACATTGTTCAGCTTCCTCTAAAAGGTCAATCTTCATATAAATCATACTCGCCCAAAGCCAAATATCTTGAAGAATCTTTCTTTTCATGAAGTCAGATTCTTCAGATTTGCAATGATTTTTAATCAGTAAATCCTTATTCGTTTTACTTGATTTCGAAATATTTGCAATTTTCTCCTTTGCTGCGTGTAGATCCTTCAGGAAAGACTTGGGATGTCTTTTTTGATTTATATTATTTTCTGTGATACTGGGATCAATGAAACTTGGTCTATGTGACCATTTAGCATCATTTTTAATCAAAGGGTCGGACTTTTTAGGATCAATTTGCATGTTAAATAATTCAAAATAAAGAAGGAAAACTTCTGGAATGTAATCCAATATGTACTGAATGCCATAGATTTGTTCCCAGATTGCTAATTGTGTTAATTTTAACTGCAAGATATCATATTTTGTTGCCAAAGAATCTTCGTCATTAGCCTCTGCATATTTATTCATAAAAATCCCTGCTATATTTAAAGCATTTTCTATAGTCTTTTCCAGTTCAGTTAAAGATTCACTTCTATTTCCATTTAATTCGCTAGATAAATAAGAGGTATCTTTAATACTTCGGGTACGCTTTGACTTATTATTACCATGTTCGCCATTCTCAAGAGAAGTCAATAAAAGTGCCATCAAGTTCCAGGTTTTAAACGAATTAGAAAATTTCTTTAGTATAAACTTGCAAAGTCTTAACGCCAGTTGAACCCTATTTTGATAAGCCAAAATAATTGCATAATTAAATAAATAGTTAACATTACCAGTCGTATTAATTATCAAAGCGTTTTTATAATAACTTAAAGTCTTGGTTGAATGGTTTGTTAGAATCTCAAAGTCATGAGATTCGTAAGTAGACTTATAGTAATAGTAAAATCCTAAAGAGGACCATGCTCTTGAAATAAGTTCAACCAAATATGAGTTATCCGCTTCTACTAAATTAGGATTATATCTTTTATACAAGAAAGAAAGGGGGGTGTCAGATAATTTGTCAATCTCATAATTAATATCAGCAAGTTTAGACAAGTTTATCAAATATCCTTCTAATTCCACGACATATTGAGATAAAACTTTCAAAATCATATCATTAGATGTGCACTTGAATTTTCCTTTGTTTCCAGAGTGTGGTAATATTGAATTAAGTGGATTGAAATTCAAAATACAATACGAGTAAACATCAATGATCGATAAAATGTTATGTATTTCTCCATTCTTTTGTTCTTGATCCTTCTTCAAATAAGTAATATATGTTTTTAACGCACCGAATGCCTCGTCAAGTTCATTGTTCTTAATCAAAACTTTTATGTAGTTGGCAAGAACAACTTCACTTTGATATGTTGTCAGTAGAGAATGAATTAAAAATTTTCTATAAGAGGAGATCTCCAATAATGAATTTTTATTCACAGTTTCACAAAGATTTTCTATAAAATCATCAAATTCATCTGTTGTTGATTTCGCGTCAGGAAAGACACCTTTCGTTGTCATCTTATTCAGAATTTCATTCTTAAGAAATGTTGAATACTCTGATTTAAATTTCGAATGTACTAAATTTTGATTTTCAGATCCACATAGAAATCCACCAAATTTAATAGCGGCTAATTTATTTTCAAAAAACTTCAAACTTGAAAACTTCGTGAACGAAACTTTCCCACTCTTAGCTATAGAAGACGCAAGATTAGAGTACAAATTTTCTAGCCACTTATTGCCTAAAACATTTGACTTAGTAAAGACTTTACTTAAATTTGAAAGATATGATTCCCACTTTATATTGCTCTCTTGGTCTAACAAACCAAAAAAGGTATAATATCGACAAGCCAAAGCATCAAGAAAGTTACTTTCTGTAATACTTAAATTCATAGACTTTTTTTCTAAAGGAACTGATATAGTTTCCAATACCGCCTTCATAGAAATGAAATCTGATTTCAAATAATACAAGTGAGCGAAGATAACAGCCTCGTAGAGCTTCTCCGTATATGTAACAACCTTTTCATTTATTGCTAAATATTCTCTAAGATTAAGCAATTCGTCGATTTTTTCTTGTATTTCAACTCCATTTACATTTAATGTTGTTATATTTCCCAATTCTTTTCCATCAATCTGATTTCGTAAGATTTTATGCAAATGATAGTCAATGTATATTAACCGTTCAAACAAATTTTGAGATTCCACAAATTTATCTACACCTTTAGGAAAGCATCCTAAATTTAATGTGACAATGCACTTATTGTGAATTGAGTCTTCTATAAACATCTTGTGAACTACAACTGTTAAGCTGATTTCATACTAAAGACACTTTTCATAATCCTCGGGTAAGATTCAAATGTCGTGTGTCGCACTTATCTAACATCGTTCAAATACTCTATATAAGCCTGGCAAATCTGCAATTTGTAATACATCAGGCACTAAATCTTTAGTAGCAAGAAAGCGTTGCTTGAGAACTGGAAATATTATATGTTCCAATGTATTATCAAGGTCCTGCCGTTTTAAATTGTTCTTCTGTCTCTCATACTCTTGGTCTGCATCCGATGTATTTTCTGCATCAATATTGATCATTTCTGGTACATATAACAAGGCTATCTGTTTTAATATGCCTTTCAAGCATTCCTGCTCATCATCGTAATTTATATGGGCACCTAATCGATATATAAAATGAGGTAACTTGGAGACTGGAGGATAGATCCCCTTAAGAATAATAGGTAAGGAGCATAATGTAGGTTTTCCATCTGAATTGGTGCCAAAGCTTACCTGAAAATACTCTTCGAACATTCCTTTCATTTCTAATATCGAGTTTATAATATCATCCTTCGATTTTAGATCTTCCTTTAGTAGATACAATGGGTCGAGGATTTCCTCCAAAGAATGCTCAGAAATAACTAACTTCCCATAGTTGCAAAATTCTGACAACGCAATCTGATAATAGAATTCATTCAAAATAGATGAATAGTCACATATATATAAAATTAGATCATATTGGAAACAGCAGAGTCTTTTCTTCTCGTCTACAATTCCAATATAAGAAGAATTGTTAAAAATATTATTCAACGGTTTATGAATTTTATCTGCTATTTCATTTCTTAGAATTTTTATACTATCAAGGTTTACCCTTTTGCGAGGAGTGATAGTTGTAACATAGGATCTTTCGCTTGTTTCACGTACCCTTTCATTTATATCATTATTTGCTATATCGTTACCAACACATTCGATTTTATCATCCACTACAGTATCATTTACATCATCAGTCTCATTATTAATTTCAATGTCATTTTGGGTATTCTTAGTTGAGAATTGTCTAGCTACTTGCAGATTGTAACCTTCTTGACTTTGATTGCTTAAGAAAGTCATTAATTTTGATTGTTGTGCATCCACTCTAACTAATTTGTTTTCTTGTCTAGTTTTGGAATCTGAATTTCCAGGAGTAAGGAATTCATCTCTGTTTCTTTTCTTTTCATTGGAACTAGAAAAAATACTCTGAGTTTTATATTTCCTTGAGGAATCAACAGAAGATAACAACTCATGAATATTATTAGTAATTATTTCAATAATTTCATCCTCGTGTAAAAACCTCACTTCACTTTTCGTTGGATGTATATTTACATCTACGTTCTGGGGATCTATTTCAACACTTAAATATACGAATGGCTGGTTACCTTTCAGCAAAAAATACTGAAATACCGGTACAAGAGCCTTTTTCAATGGATGACAAGAAACTAATCTGTTGTTTATAAAGAAAATCGGTTGAATTTTCTTTTTATTTATGTAGTTTGTATTACTGATAGCCCCTTTCACATTTCTTAATCCTATCTCCTCCATTTTATCAACCAAATCTATATCGTTACTATTCTCCGAAGATCTGTTAATGCTAACCTCAATAATATTATTAGATACTGAAGAGCCAAACACTGTTCTTATTCTTTCTTTAATGGGTAAGCCGGCCCTTGTAGCAAGAGCTTTGGTTTGATCTCCAAACTTCTTTATACCAAACCCTACATTCTTTGCATGAATGGCATACCTGCTGACTACTTCTAAAATTTTTGTGTATTCTTCTGATTTAGATCTTAATGCCTTTAACCGAGAAGGTGCATTATAGAACAAGTCCTCCACTATTATCTGGGTGCCATCTTTACCAGCAATCGGCTTTGGTTCAACTTGAGTTGATTTACTAGGCTTAAAATTCGATGTACAGAGCTCTCCTCCAGAATAAAATGCTTTATATGCCAACGGAGACTCCTTCACTTTTGTTATAATAGACAACCGCGATATGTGAGATATACTTGCCAAAGCTTCACCTCTAAACCCGTAGGTTGCAATAGAGTCCAAGTCTTCGTACTTCTCTAATTTTGACGTGGCAAATCTCTCACATAGCAATTTCATATCCTCTTTAAGTATACCTTTCCCATTGTCCGTTAACTGAAGTAGTTTTAAACCACCGTCGCGAACAAGAATATCAATCATCGTAGACTCTGCATCAATTGAATTTTCAATTAGCTCCTTTAAAGCATTCGAAGGCTGGATAATAATCTCCCCTGCCGCTATCCTGTTTATAACAGACACGTCTAATTTCCTTATTTTCCCATTTTCATGGCTCATTGCTAATATAAAAGGAGATAAGTAATATAGATAAAATACCAAAAAGAAGCGCGCAGATCATTACAGAAAATATTGAAAAGCTCAAACTAGTTTATATACTCTAGGTTTGTATGGAGAATGACTCAAATGGAGCAACCTAGCGATACAGATAACTCCAATTCAGATGAAGAGCATGGTAGAAAGATTGCTAAACTTTCAAAGAAAAAGTTAATGAACAAATATGAAGAGTTCACTAAGAATTTGAAAGGACAAAATTCAGAAGCGAATAAAGGAGCAGCTGCAGACATAGTATTGTCACATCTAAACTCATTGCATACTCTTTATGATTCTATACAGAGAGAGAAAAATAGAGATACAAAGGTTCACTTGAAGGACTCTGAAGCATTCAAAGAAACATCACTGTTTGCTGCGACAAATGCCAGGAATATCAAATTAGACGATATAGGAATAGCAGTAAACCAGAGTGAATTCGAATCAAATTTACAGAAGTATTTTACTTTGAATATCACGGATTTTGAAGACTTAGATAATAATGAAAATAATGATGATTCAATAAACAGTGGGTCGGTCACTAGGGAAGATAAGTTCAACTCTAATAACTGGTTAAAATTAGGACTTCTTTACCAAATGACTAGTAAAAAGGCTGTAAATACTGATTTCATGTATGGACCCTTGGCAGTAGAAAAGAAAAAAGTAGCCAGAAGCCGTAATATCGATGACACTAATAAATCTGGAATATCTGCCACTGCGGACCAAGTGAGTGCTAAAGACATAGCAACTGATGATACCCAAAATACGGCATTTATGGTTCGGATGGTATACCAGACCTTCATAGAAAAAAATTCAGGTGAAAGTATGAATTTCTTTAAATTCTTCATTAACCCTCATTCTTTTTCACAATCGATTGAGAATTTGTTCTTTACTAGTTTTTTAATCAAAGATGCTAGACTTAAATTATATCTTGATGATCAAGGCACACCGATTATCAAAAAAGTTGGGGTAGAAGAACTTCAATACTTGCAGGCACAATCAAACAAAAGTGATACACATCATCATATTGCAACCTTTACTTATTCTACATGGAAATCGCTTATTGAGAGGTATAATATAACTAGTCCATTTTTAGATCATAGGAATGAGGCTGAAGATTTTATTGATGCTAACGATATAATTTCTGATGAATGATTAAAAATATGCATATGCTAATTAAAGATGATAACTGTATAGTAATAAAACCCAATAATAATGACTTAAATATCAATCCAACCATCGACTTGTAGTAATTTATCCATCGGCCATTTTCTAATTGGTAGAATGTCTAAACTGGACTTCTTTTTCAATTTTTCATAAATTTCAATACCTGCTACACCTATCATTATCGCATTATCTGTGCATAAATCCAAATCTGGGAAATGAAAGGATATAGATTTATTTAACTGCTTTTCAAAACGGAGGTCTTCCAGTAGCATTTTTCTCAATAGTTTATTTGAAGCAACCCCCCCGGAGCATATTATGTCACTAACTCCTTGCAACTTACTATCGCCCTGTAAGCCATGTTTCACAATACAGATATTTATCCTATCAATAATATGCTTAAATAATACATGTTGGATCTTGTAAGCAATGAACTGTTTATTAATTTCATCTAATTCACCAAACTCTCTTTTATAGCCCTGAATCGTACTTAAAAATGACGCGAATGCAAACTCCAATTCATCTGGTACCCTTGGATGTTTAGGCCCTTTAAATGGTAAAGTAAGTTGAAAGTTAAATCTATTATTTCTGTTGTGTGTATTTATGTGCTTAAATTCATCCTTTAAATTCGTGGGTATTTCTTCGACAAGTCTTTCTAACTCCTTTCCTAGCATATTGCCTACCATTCCTAACTCTCTTGCGCATTTATCCAACGAATCACCTGCAGCTATATCAGCCGTATTGATTAATATTTCATGTTCGGTTAAAGACTTCAGATGGACTAACATTGTGTGACCACCACTACACAATAGGCTTAAAAATGGGTATTTTGGTGGTAAAATATCTGGCTGCTTTGATTTAGGTAAATTACTGACCAAAATATGGCCAAGCATATGATGCACTCCAACAAGTGGTCGATTCCAAGCTATAGAGAGGCCCTTTGCAAGTTGAAGACTAGAACTTAAGGACCCGACCATTCCTGGCCCTCTTGTGCAGCATATCAAATCCGGAGGGAACTCGTGGAACTTATACTTATCACTAAGTCTTGATACTAAATTTGCAACTGTGTATTGGTGAAATTCATGGGCATCCGTAGGAATTACACCACCTTTGGCTGCGGAATTCAATGTTTCCTTCAATTGCTCTATTACTCTTGGAGGTTCTGATGCCAGATATCTATCTAAAAGGGCAACACAGGAGTCATCGCATGAAGATTCTATTGCCAAAACTCGATAAAAACGTCTCATTCCACATATACGACGTGAATAAAGACCTTTTGATCTAAGATACTGATACATTGAATGTATGTCTTCCTTTCCACGTTTAGAAACTGAATAACCCTATTTTCCAATTCTCTAGAATATTCAACTAACTCCTTCTTCTGAAGGTATATAGGCTAAATTGGAGAATAACACAACGTATTATAAATGAATAAAGTAATAGTCCTCTTACTAGCATATACAAAATTTACATTTATGAGTACGGCATATAATCCTAAAAAAATTCATCACTATAATGGGCGAGAGAAATGAACCTACCAGATAACGGATTTATAGTAAATATAATTATTTAATTATTATTATCTGAGTTATCTCTGAGAGACGGAGCGAGTTAAAGAGAAGTGGAGGGAATAGAAAAATCGAGAGAAGTGAGATTTTTTTTACTTGTTATTTGGACCCCGGGGCAAAAGTTTAGAATAAAGTGGAAAAATTCATCTTGTATATATATTTAAACATAAACATAGTAAGGCTTGAAAAAATTCGCTAGTATACCATATAGAAGATATTAGCGTCATATCATGTCACAATCATATACTACTTCTACTATACCGTTAAATTTTCACTCCCCACATGAAACAGGACATATACACAAGAACATTGGCCTTCAACCAGATACTAGTAAAGAAGACAACAATGGTGAAAACACATCATCAATATTGCACTGTATGATTGCAGGAGGATTTGGTGGTATAGTTGGTGATTCTGCAATGCATTCGTTGGATACTGTGAAAACAAGACAACAAGGTTTCTCAACCAATATTAAATATAAAAATATGATCCCAGCATATACTACCATTTTAAAAGAAGAAGGATTTTTTAGAGGTTTATATGGAGGTTATTCACCAGCGGTATTGGGTTCATTTCCTTCTACGGCCGCCTTCTTTGGTACATACGAATTTACAAAAAGAAAACTTATCAACGATTTGAATTTCAATGAAACAATTTCTTATTTAGTTGCCGGTGTTTTGGGTGACATGGCTTCGAGTATTTTCTATGTTCCATCGGAATTATTGAAAACAAGATTACAATTGCAAGGAAGGTATAACAATCCTTATACAAAAGATAGTGGGTATAATTATAAAGGTTTATTTGATGCGATTAAATCAATATCAAAAAATGAAGGTATTTCTACATTTACATTTGGGTATAAAGAAACCTTATTCAGAGATTTACCTTTCAGCGCCCTTCAATTTGCATTTTATGAGAAATTTAGACAACTAGCTATTTATTATAACAAATCTGATGATTTACCGATTCCATTGGAACTAGCAACAGGTGCTGCAGGTGGTGGTTTGGCTGGTATCTTAACTACACCTTTGGATGTTATCAAAACTCGTATACAAACCTCAACACATTTCTCAGACATACCTGAATCGCCAAAAAGCACTGTAAATACAAATATAGTTTCAAAATTTTTGTTGAAGTCTTCCACCATAGATGCTTTACTTGATATATATATAAAGGAAGGATTTTTCGGTATGTTTTCTGGAGTTGGGCCTAGATTTATATGGACTGGTGTTCAAAGTTCTATAATGTTACTATTATATCAAGTATCACTTAAAAAGCTTGATTCTATGATGGATGATAACATTTTAGATGCCTAAATTACCTATCCTGAAGATATCTTTTATATATTCATTAACAATTAGATTATTACATAGAGTATAAAGTTTCTTAATACAAATCATGTGAAACTAGATACAGTATCAAAAATTAATTACTGAACCAAAAAAATAAAAAAAAATTGATTTTGCCCAGGATCGAACTGGGGACGTTCTGCGTGTTAAGCAGATGCCATAACCAACTAGACCACAAAACCAATCATTAATGTTTTGTTATAGATCAAGAGTTTATAAGGGAATAGGTCAGACGATGAACTAGACGATGGAGTTAGACGGTAGAATTAAGTAAGTAGTCTACAATGGATGTTAGACGATAGAATGAGACATGGAGAATATGCCTCATTATAAAGTATATAAGAAACCGTATCCAAGACTCTGACTTGATACTAATAGAACTAGCTAAGTATTTAGATAGTATTGATAATAACTATAAATCACTTAGACTCAATTAAACCCCAACACAACTCTTACATGTTTGTTAGGATATGTTCCTAACAGTAACCTTCACGTGCAAGCTATACACTATATAATTCGCATTTGTTGTAAACTCTACAAGTTTACTTTTGGAGATCAGTTTTTCCTGTTACATCTAAATTATATACCATTATATATAAATGTATTACTGTTTTATGGATAATTAACCTGCGAGAGTTCATCTAAGTAGGAATTAAGGACTAAATCTAACTTAAAGGTCCGTATGTTTCCTAATAGATGTAATTTTATGTTGTGTCTATAACAATTCTAATTGTTGCAAACTTAATTAGCATTTTATTGTAAATCGCCTATTATTTAAACTCAATTTATAAATAAAAATTTATTAGTGTTTTCTGGATAATAATCAGAGAAATCATTTCAATATAACTTAGGTCTATATATATTATGTCCTAGGGTGCTAACATGTGATCTCCTAGTCTCTAAAAAAACATATAAGAGCTTAACTTTACATTAATTAAGATAAGTAAAAATTTTCTAACATTTTCTTAACTGCTGTTTAATATCTAAGCTGATCTTGTTCATATCGAGCTCATCGAGTTCATCGAGTTCCTAAATACTTCCTAAGACCCTTCGTTGTTTTCTTCTTCCATGTAATCGTTACTTTTGGTAATATACTTTTTCATTACTGACATATATCATATAAAATTTTAATTAATATCTAGAGATCTCTCCCAAGTCGCATGTTCTAGCTTGCAATCTTTAATTTCTAACAGAAGCTGTTAGAAAACAGTCTGTACAATTTCACATGGATTCCAGTTTAGTGATTGTTACTCTCATTAATTAACTCATTTATGCTTTATATGAATAGCTGGACGATGAATAAACTCCACAAAATCTTACTCTGAAAGGCAGAAAATAAGATCAATGTTGTCATTACTACATCCACCAGATAACAAAATCTATTAGGTAACATACGGACCTTTAAGTTAGATTTAGTCCTTAATTCCTACTTAGATGAACTCTCGCAGGTTAATTATCCATAAAACAGTAATACATTTATATATAATGGTATATAATTTAGATGTAACAGGAAAAACTGATCTCCAAAAGTAAACTTGTAGAGTTTACAACAAATGCGAATTATATAGTGTATAGCTTGCACGTGAAGGTACTGTTAGGAACATATCCTAACAAACATGTAAGAGATCAAGAGATTTAAGAGAATATGTTAAACTTACTGTGGCACGTAAGAGCTCTCTAAGAGTATAATACATCATACCATTACCCTTAAGGAACTATATAAGGAACAAGACTAAGTAGACATAGTGGGGTATGAATTTGATCAGCGAAGTATTTAGATAGTATTAGATAACAATCACTAGATAACAATCACTTAGACAACTATCACTTAGACTACATTAATATCACTTAGACTCACTTAAATATACAATATAACTCTTACAAAAACTGTTAGGAAACTTGTGTACCTTAAAGTTAGATTTAGTCCTTAATTCTTATTTAGATGAACTCTCAGAGATTATTTAACCAGAAAACAGTAATATATTTATATATAATGGTATATAAATTAGATATAACAGGAAAACTGATCTCTAAAAGTAAACTTGTAGAGTTTGCAACAAATGCGAATTATATAGCTTGCACGTGAAGGTACTATTAGGAACATATCGTAACAAAAACAAAAAATATCCGTGATAGTTTAGTGGCTAGAATTACCGTTTGTCGCATGGTAGACCGGGGTTCAATTCCCCGTCGCGGAGGTTGTTTCAGCGCAAATGGTTTAGTGGTAAAATCCAACGTTGCCATCGTTGGGCCCCCGGTTCGATTCCGGGTTTGCGCATTTTTTACTATTTAAATTTGAAGTATTTATTTTGCTATTATAACTTAACCTTAAAAAATGTTCCAGTTAATATATATATTCTTTTAGTTCCTCAATTGTATAATGTATATGTAATCCGAGTAGTAGGACAATATTAAAATTTTAATCTTCATATCGCATTTATAAATAATCGATTTTGTCTCAGAAAAAAAATCAAATTTTATACTTCTTCAAATGATACGACTATGTCTTCTAACCAAAGTCAAGATCTCGTGTTCTTTAAAAATAATTCATTAATTGCAGATGACATATTGAATTCTTCATTATCGTTTCTTTCGATTATATCTCACCTGCAAGGTACATCGCCAACTTGGTTAGTCAACTCATTGATAGAAAATGCCTTAATTGGAACTGCAGGGTTAATAAACAAGGATTTAACAGTAAAACAAAAGAACAGATCACAAGTTTATGTAATATCTTTCTTGCACAACGAGGAGTTTTATGTGAAAAATTGTAAGAAAAATGGCTTAGATCTTACACTCCAAGAGAATTTTCATTTCATGGATTGCTTTAGTGATTTATTCACTGAAAAGATTAAATCCTCTGAAAAGGCATCAGATCTGGTTGCTAACCTTTTTAGCGATATTATAAGGGAAATATCTAAAAATAAAGAAAACAAGAAAGTTATATATATTGAATGGCCTGAATTACTACTTTTAGCGACTCAAATCCTGGTAAATGAATTACTATTCCATCTTTTAGAATTAAATAAATCATGCCGTCAACTTTTTGTTATTAGTCCCCAAGATATCCAGGTGATTAATTCAACATCTACTGAACCAAAAGATGCAGCTTTTAAAATAACAGATTTCCTAAGTAAACTCTATTTCAGATCTCAATTAAATTTAAATCTACAACCATTAACTACAGGAAGAGCCAATGATATTACAGGCCGTTTGACTATTTCTAAGGGAACTATTCCATTCGAGGTATTAAATTTGAAAATTGATGAAAAGGAGTATATTTATCATATTAGTAAGGAATCAAGCATCAAGTTGTTCTTTCGTTAATTATATTAAAGTGATCATTAACCTCTCTTTCTATGTATATTATATAAGTCGTCTAATGCAAACTCAATAGAACATCTAGTGTGTAGTAATGGAAATAATGGCCAAACTGACCTTTCTCCCACTAAAACCCAATACGGTATATTTTCCATAGTCTTATGCACATCAAATACTCTTCCAAAATCTCGTAATAAGTATCTTAATTCTGGAACAATTGTAATTTCTTTAATACTATTCATTGATTGCACTGCAGCTGGTCTTTCATCTATACAAAATCTTTTAATGGCATCCGCTAAAATTCCCATTTTGTTCATGACCGCTAATCTGTGTTGTACTTCCATTCCAAGAACGTTCTTGAGATGCTTAAAGAAATTAAAGCTGATATCTTTCGTAAGGTGTTCAATATCATCCAAATTAGTGCTGCATTTTTCGACGATTGTTGTCTTATTCTCCTTTTGAGATTCATGAAGAACGTTAAACTTAGACTTTCCCTTCTTCTCCTCAACGTAACGAATCTTTCCGTAAGAATGATAATGCTTCAAGTCATTACTTATAAGAGGTGCCAAGTATGGTCGTGCCAAACTAAGGATAAAATGATTGACATTAAATAATTCGGTAAGTCTAGTGTATGGAGAACTTTCTCTCGCGTAAAACCCGAAACTATCCTCTTTCTTCAAATCTGAAGAATCATCTTTTCTTGCATTGTAAGACCTGAAATATTTTTGCTGGTAACTTACCTCCTGTGGTTTAAGATACTTCACTTTAAATTGAGGATTCTGGGGAACAATATTGTTATTGAAATCTTTAACATAAAGTTGTACGTCATCTGAAAGTACCCCGGTTCCTATCGACGCATAAATTGCGGTCCAAATAATAACATTAGGCGAAGTTATATAGTTAAGTAACGAAGGAACGGATTGGTCTGTTGGATGAACAACCACATTTAGTATCTTTTCAGTTTTTAAATAAGCTTCTTCAAACGTTAAATCGCCTATTGTATCACGTACAAACTTCAAAAATATTAATATATCTTGTGAATAACCCTTTTTTACTACATTTTCAATGACATTTCCATATCTTTCATCCACATCTATATTCAACCGATCAATATCCCTCATCACATCTGCTATATTGACTAAAATTGGAATCAACTCATTGTCTTTTAACGTGCATACCAAGGAGGCAACAGCTGCCCCCACAGCACTACCACCGATAATTTTAGGTAGTAAACCCTTAAAGTATAGAGCTTTGACTACGCCTAAATGACATAATCCAAATAAAGAACCTCCTTGGAGAAGTAAAGCGGTACACCCAAAGGACTGCCTAGCATCATGAAAGAAATCCAATTTTAATTGTTTACTATTCATGATATATTCATCCTTTTCTTTGCCTGATAATGCTGTTATTGATTCGTTTAAATAGCTCAAGCATTTAAGAACCTCCTCTATATATTCCTCAATCTTATACTTCGTACCCATGTAAGATTTTATGTATAGCTTCTTTTGTGCAATTCCCCCAAAATTTCTGATTAATCCTGACCTAAATATTGACATTATTAACTGTGAATCTTGATTCATTCTAGCTTCCTTCAATAGTTTTATGCGGTCGTTAATCAAAACATAATCATAATTTTTTGAAATAAAATTTTGTCTCCATAAATCCATATTGGTTAATTTATCAATTTCCATCACCGTCTTCTCCCATTCACTATATCTGCTGACATTTTTAAGTTGTTTCAAGCTTTCTTGTAATGGGTCTTTCCTGTTATAAAAGTCATACAACTTTCTTAGCCAAAATAAAAAAATATCAAGAAAAAAATCAATTATTGCCCAGATAAAACCTGGAGTATTGTTAAAGAGAAGCTTTAATATTGGAAGAAAATATACCCCCAAAATCTTCTTAATCATGTGTATATATCATTTGTTTTTAAAGTAAATACAGTAAAATTAATATAATAAAATATATATAGGCTCGCTTGCCTATCACATGCGAACATACATACTAAAAATAATTCACTCACTACCAGAAGATTTCATGAACTTCTTTCCTCTACTAAAGAACCTTTTACTTAAATTAGAAGCCTGTAATCCTGAAGTTTCTACCTTGTCTTTAACTATAGAAACTTTACTTCTGATTGAGCCATGTCTTCTTATATCAATATGCGTTGCATTCTGATAAGCTTGAGTCGCTATCTTACCGATATGTATAGTTGAAGAGTCTTCCGATTGTTTTAATGTTTCGTTAATCCAATTTTGAAGACCTGTATCATAAGCGTACTCATTTTCTAGAGCTTCATTCAATAACCGAATACGATCCTTCGGTTGAGAAGTAGCCATAATGGACTTCCAATTGAAGACAGGATAAGAGGGCCGTTTGAATGAAGCTTTCGATGACAGATCATTAGAAGACTCTTTTACATTAGTAGGTTTTGAAATTTGACTATTTTCAAATGAATTAGAAATATTTCTCTTTTCCTCTGTAGAATTTTTCTCTTCAGACGGTGTTATTTTTTTCTCCAATGGAGATAAGAGACTTGAAACCTTCTGACTTGGAATTCTTTTTTGTTCTACCACTTGCTTCATAATTAAGCCATCACCTCCAAGAGATTCAACAATCAGATCAGCCGGATCTGTTGAAGCGTTTGTTACATCGTCACCTAATTCAGATTGAGTATCTTCGTCAATCCCTTCGTCAACATCCTCATAAGTACCAGGCAATTCAGCATCTATTGTATCTGGTATAGAAACAGAACTGGTATGAGATTCATTATCTGATGTTTCTGTGACAGTACCTAATTTAGTGAAATTATTATAATTACTATTGGTATCACCATAGGAGTTAAAGTTGATGTTCGATTCATTATCATTATCATTTATAAATTTGTCACGGAAATTGTTAGTATTTGGCTGCCATGCATCTAAAGTAAACGTATTTGTACTAGATGTGGATGCCCTTCTATTTATTTCATTGCTGGTATCAAAGGTATCATGTTGTATTTGAGGCGGTGTGAGCTTAGGATCTAACGTTGAGGTACTGGAGTTTTCATTTAGTGAATTCTGCTTCACTTCTTCATCTTCTTCACTATTGATTGTATCTTGTGTTGTCAGAAGGCTTCCAGAAGTGCTTAATTGCTTTTTATGAGCTTCTTTCATACTTAAACTTCCCTCATCGCTCATATATCCACTAACTGCATCTTCTATATTGGAATAATCCACAGATACTAAATTCTGTCTGGTAGGTGGCGGCTTCCGAACTGATCTCTTATGACCACTAAGTTCATTTAAATAATTTTCATGAAGTTCTTTCTCGTCGTTTGTCGTTAAAGGCTCAATAGGATAAGTATTCTGAGATTCTACTTCATGAGCATCTTCGTTATGTAATAAATCTTCTTCCTTAGGTATTTCAGTATCTTTAGTAATTTGAATAGGCGTGTTTATATTGGACTCGACATCCTGAGAAATCGATCTATTTTCAAATGACATTTCGTTCTCCCCTTCTGTAGTATCATAATTAATAGAGGCATTTTGTAAATCATTTATCAATGAATCCAACGCATCTGTTCTAACAATATGTCTCTCCTTTGGCTCGCTTAAGTCAGGTTTCATATAACTTAAACCTTCTTCAAAATTTTCTGACTCCGCGTCTTCATAATCTCTAGTACTTTCATCATTAATTATGTCGCTCTTATCAGTCAAAGTCACCCTATCATCCACTTCTTCTTTATTCTCCACCTCTTCCTCGTTCTCGACTTCTTCAATGCTCCTGTTAACTATGTCAGATTCTAAAATATTGTCACCTGAGGTAGGATTAAATCTGTTTGGATCTATAATATTGAGATTCTCGGGTTCTTTTTGAATAGAATCAACGTCTGAATGAAAGCTCCTATCTGAAAGTGGCGTATCAGGAAGAGTGTGACTAGCTTGACTAAAGGTTGGAGTTGGCGGTGAAAGAAAATCTTCCTTACTTTCATGGACTATAAATTGTAGCGTTGGAGCACCATCTCCTAGGATAGATGTGGATGTGTTTTGTTCATTTTGGTTGAAATTAAATTCATTTGAATTCTGTTCTGTCCCACTAAGACGTTCAGGTCTGCTATCGTCCATTAATTCTGGCATTTCATCATCATCTGAACTCGAATCAAAAGAATCGTTATCTCTATCTTTGAAGTTATCAATAGATAAAACAAGACTGCTCGGGTTTGCTTTTGCTTGTTTTTCAGTCCCTTCCTTCTCTTCGTTAATGATTTCTTCCATTCTTTCGTCTAAATCATCATTAACTACGTTAGGCTCCTCTAGAACGTAACTGCTGTCCGACTGTTGGCCATTTTCTTCATGCGATTCATAGGCAGAATAATCATATTCATTACCCCAGTCGTCGCCATAGGTGGGAATAGAAGCTCTAACCCACCTCGATGACTTTTGTCTACCAAAATTTTCGCTCATTAGGTCCTTCGTCAATACAAGAGGTTTGAGATAAACATAAAATACAAAATATCGCTAAATATTTAGAAATAATGGTACTGTATATAGATCATAGTCAACTCAAACATATATTTATTTAAAAATAGAACTAGGCTACAATAAACTAC
Organism: Schwanniomyces capriottii; assembly: GCA_032927745.1. NCBI lineage: Eukaryota > Fungi > Ascomycota > Pichiomycetes > Serinales > Debaryomycetaceae > Schwanniomyces > Schwanniomyces capriottii. Next base: position 413,435 of record JAVSEF010000012.1, read on the forward strand.
ATCAAGAATTGTAAGTTCATGTCTTGTGGATGAGAACAACTTAATTGAGGTTTCTGGGAATATTTCTGGCTTAACAATGACCTCATATTATTCAACAAACTCAAGTAAGATTGTTGAGGTTGAGCGTTCAAAGTTTGGATAAAAGACCAGGACATGGCACCGGTACTTTGACCATTCTCCTTAGCATCAGCACTGGTTTGATCATCTTTACATCCAGAGATAGAAATGACATCAGCTGGAGATGTATTAAGCTGAATAACACGGTTTCTGTCAACGCTCCCTTCTCTAGTAACTCTCTTAATAATACTCCCAATTGAAGACATTGCACCACTGATATTACCCTGTTCATATGCCATAAATGCACTTAAAGCACCAGTACCAGCATCCTTCAACAAATTTGGTTCTTTTACCACCCCTTTGGTAGAATAGACGTATGGTAAATCAAGAGCTGTACCTGAATGACACGAGTCATACAAAGCAGTCAATCTACAACCAGCAGGCAAAGATTTAACCATGATATCATGCATATCGTCGTCAACGATGTGGCCATTTGTCTGGAAGTCAAGTGGGTATATGACATCATCATAACCACTTTCTTCGTCCCCGTTTAAATCCTCAGTAACACCACCATGACCAGAATAATGGAACACTAATGAATCATTTGGTTGAGCATCTTTAACTAACCAATGCATGGCTCTCACGATATTTTCTTTAGTTGGTCTACGAGCATTGGCGGTCTGATCATCGGTTAAAATAACAATGTCATCCCATTTGTAACCCCAATTCTGAACAATAAAGTTTGACATATTTTTAACATCATTTATGCAACCTCTTAAAGCATCCTTTGTCCCAGTATAATTAATTCCAATAAGTAATGCTTTTTTCTTACCTGTGCAATTAGAATATTGAAATTGCATATTTACGTTTGGTCCAAAATTTTGTGGAGTAGTAGAGGGTTGTGGAGCAGAAACACCTTGAATGTTTACACCATTCACATTAGAAGTAGATGGGGGTGGAAATGATGGTCTCAGATACCCTTCTCTGATGTTTCCTTGGTTCCCATAACTTTCAGAGCTTGAGTATCTATTTCCACTCTGATAACCACTTTGATTTCCACTTTGATTATATCCGTTTTGGTTATATCCACCTTGGTATCCATAAGAGTTCTGTTGTTGTTGACCATAGTTATTGTAAGATTCGGGTGGTGGTCCGTGTGGTGGTCCATGCGGTGGTCCATGTGGTGGTCCATGTGGTGGTCCATGTGGTGGTCCGTAGCCTGGGCCAGAGCTATTGTATGTATTTCTACCTGATCCTGGAAACATTAGACCTGAAGATTCTCTAAAATAAGTAAATACAATTTATCATATTTTAGTACGTGAATTTCACTTAAACTTCCATTTACCGAATTATATGCAGTATATACGCAATGTGTCGATCCTTGGTCATATATTATTCCATTCTATTTACTATAAAATACTATTTAAAACCTAAAGTTTGACCTCAGGGTCATTGTTTTGTTGGATTATTATTTTGGGATAAAGATCTCCCAAAAAATTTCCCATATGCCAGAAACCTCCATCAACGACTTGAACTGTTCCAGTCACGTAGCTAGCGGCCGGGGAAAAAAGATATACAGTTGCTTCTGCAATATCTCTAGTAGTACCCAATCTCTGTAATGGAATTTTACTCTCCATACTGGTACCAGGAGGTGCAAGTCTTGACATACCTTCGGTGGAGGCTATAGCTCCTGGGGCAATGCAATTACAACGAATTCCTAGAGGACCAAGTTCCACGGCAAGGGCATTTGAAAGAGCATCTACCCCAGCTTTTGCTGCGCTAGCATGTGCTTGGAATGGGATTCCATAATAATGAAGTGTAGCACTAACAAATAACACTTGACCTTTGTTCTTTCTCAATTGCTCAAAAGTAGCTTTAACTGTATTAAAGGAGCCTAAAAGGTCAATGGATATAACCGACTTGAAACCATTCGAAGATAAGTGATTGAAATCAGCTAAAAAGTTACCAGCTGCACCAGCAATTACAAAGTCAATTCTTCCCAACTCTTGTACAGTTTGTTCAACAGCTTTAGCTATACTCTTTACATCCCTCACATCTATATTTCCAAATCCTATAACCTTAGAGCCGGCTCTTAATTGCTGGATTTCTTTTGCTGCTTGTTCAGCCTTCTCTTTATTCCTACCAATAATTGCAGCATTTGCACCTAATAAGACCAAAGCTTCTGCTTGAACCCTACAGATTGTACCAGAACCACCAGTCACAAAGACTACCTTTCCTTTAAATAAATCAGGCTTCCATGAACCGTTGGTAACAAATGATTGATCCAATGATGACATATTAAAGTAAATTTAATCATCACGACTTTCAAAACCGTAAGAAGTCTTTGGCTATTTAAATATAATTATAGCGGGGAAGGTTGCATATGGAGGCCGAGGTCGTTTATCTTAAATGTCTCATGTTATAACAAACGCCATAAGTCTTGGTTATACTAATATTATCACTTATTAATGACACTAATAGTTAACTCCCTTGTGTTTTAATTTTATATATCAAGTTTTATTATATAAATACCCTTTAAGCTGAAATGAATAATAACAATTGCAGACTTTTGTCAGTCAAATTATTAAATGCCTAAGAAATAGATATCCTCGTGTATAATATGAATACTATTAAATATACATATCTGTGAATCCATACATGGTAGTCTATTTGAACTCCGAAATATACATACTTGAGCTAAAGATGCGTTAAATTACGCAACTGATGTTTATTTTCCTGAGTTCCACTATGGTATGAAAATTAAACATTGCTAGGAAACTTAAGGACCTTTTAGTTAGATTTAGTCCTTAATTCTTATTTAGATGAACTCTCAGAGGTTATTTAACCAGAAAACAGTAATATATTTATATATAATGGTATATAAATTAGATATAACAGGAAAAACTGATCTCTAAAAGTAAACTTGTAGAGTTTGCAACAAATGCGAATTATATATAGCTTGCACGTGAAGCTACTGTTAGGAACATATCCAAACAAACCTCACAAGTTGGGCGTGTGGTCTAGTGGTATGATTCTCGCTTTGGGCGACGATTCAGTTTAACTGAATTGACAACAAGCATGCGAGAGGCCCTGGGTTCAATTCCCAGCTCGCCCCTTCTATATTTTTCCAATTATTTAAGTGTCGTGTCTAAACCATAGATTAAAGATTTTTTACTATGGCTGAATATTGAAAATGACTTTGATAAGTCGATACGTAATTAATATATCGGTAATATAGTTGAGGTAGTCTTGTATTTTTTTTGCATTTGGTGGACAATACATTAAAAATATTATCATTTGATTAAATAGATATTATTATTTGATATAGAGGAATCGCCTAACATGTCGTCTCATACTAAAGAACAAGAGACAATTGTGTTAAAGATCTTGTCTTATAAACCACATCAATACTATGAGATCTTGTCCGTAGAGAAGTCGGCTAGTGACTCAGAAATCAAAAAATCATACAGAAAGATGGCTGTCAAATTACACCCTGATAAGAACCCACATCCCAGATCATCAGAGGCATTTAAGTATGTGAATAAAGCATGGGAAGTTTTAAGTGATCCATCGAAGAAAAGTATTTATGATCAAACAGGGTCTGATCCCGATTCAAGAAGTGCTGGTTTTTCTGAAGGCTCTACTAGTGCCTCCCCATTTGCCAGAACAAGTGGGTTTAGTACTTATGCAACTGGTAGTGAATTTGAAAATGATATATTTAACATGTTTTTCGGTGGTCAAACTAGAGGAGCTCAAACATTCACATTTGGAAATAATGGATTTACGTTTCAATCTAATGGTTCTCATCCATTTTTTGCCAATAATACCTATGGACAAAGAAGATCAAGGCCAAGAGCACAACAACAAACACAAGAGGATAACTCCTTGTTCAATTCTTTTAAGCAGTTATTGCCAATACTTTTATTTTTATTTATACCATTATTAAGTTCATTATTTGCTGACAGTTCAACCCAAGACTATTCATTTGTCCGAACGAAGAATTATAACGTAGAAAGAAATACACCAAGATACAAAATTCCATATTTCGTGAATGAAAAATTCATAACTAAGAAAAATTTATCTGATAAACAGTTGAAAAACTTTGATTATAAAATTGAGAATATTTTCATTCAAGAAAAAAGATCAAAATGTTCTAGAGAGCAGATATTGAAGAATGAGATGATGGAAGATGCACAAGGTTGGTTTTTTACAGATTTTGAAAAGTTAAGGGAAGCAGAAAATATGCCAATGCCAAACTGTCAAATCTTAAGGGAAATGGATTTAATTTAGTTTTGGAAAACTCTTGGATAATACGTATAATTATATATTGAATTATAAATAAAAATAAACGAACCGTTAGGTACTCTATTCCAAGAATCTCTCAAATGATAGATTTAATTATATAGCCATCGTCATCGATATATTCTACCCCAGGTTCATCACACCTTAGATCCATTTGATCGTCGGTAATACAGTAATACATTGGTGTGGAATCTGCTAAATATTTGAATGTTCCTATTTTCTGCCAATTGTCTACTAAGAAAGACCGCTCTAACTTATCATAAATTATCTTTCTTTTCATTGTTTCGACTTCAATGGTTCCTAGTTTATAGAATAATCTGATTGATTTTCCTTTTTTAGTACTACAAGAATGTGTACCAGAAAATGTAGCAGATTTGGTTATCTTATACTGTAAAGCGTAGTTAAGAGCTAAAGTCATATTATCAGGAAATGAAGAGATACTAAGTCCAGCTCCTAATTTAGCGTACGGAGAAATCAGGATACCGATATTATAACCCAAGCTAACTGATCCTTCACCACCTTGGCAGCTAAATTTCAAACATGATGTTGCAGGAAACAAGGTCCGCTGTGATTCGTATTTGGCTATAGTTCCAAAATCAAATTCTTCAAATATAAACCTTTCTCCCTCCTCGGATTTAGATTTCAGTGGGTCGCTGTTTTTATCTGGTGCCATAGTATATTCTGGAACCAATATTGTTCTAGTATCTTTGAATGCAACTACGCTATTTGGATTTCTTCCTAAGATATAGTCCATTTTTTCAGAATCAAAATTTTCTCTGCTAGAAGATTCATATCTTATTAACTTGAAATTTCGTTCAATTTCTCCAGCAGAGTTGCTTGTAGCCATGAATTCTTCAATTGAATTTGCTTTTTGTAAATTGTTTTTCTCTCTCAAATACCTTTCTTCATCGCTTTCTAGCTGCAAAATGTCGGTCACAGCAAGATCTAAATTAACTGGGGGGATATCATAAATCGTATGATATATTGATTCTGTCCTTGCTAAAAATGATCCTTTGTTTTGTTGAACTAAAAAGAAGATTAAGATAAATTGAATTAGATGATTCATTTCAAATAATAGTGAGTACCAAAGCGTTAATTTTGTAAATTAGGAAAATAGTAGACAAATTCAAAAAAAAATAAAGAAATAAAGAAGATAAAATACATGATTATAGATTATATAAAAGGAATTATTAATTATGTTCTACACTTTTATTTGAGCATAATAAAATATAATAAAAAATAAAGCATAACATATATCAATATATGATATTGAATTAAAAATAAAGCCCGACGCGGGGGTCGAACCCGCAACCTTTTGATCACCTTTTAATTGAATATTTGAATTAAAAGTCAAACGCTCTAGCCATTGAGCTAGCCAGGCAATATCTGACGAAGTTAGGAAATGTTCCTAACAGTACCTTCACGTGCAAGCTATACACTATATAATTCGCATTTGTTGCAAACTCTACAAGTTTACTTTTAGAGATCAGTTTTTCCTGTTATATCTAATTTATATACCATTATATATAAATATATTACTGTTTTCTGGTTAAATAACCTCTGAGAGTTCATCTAAATAAGAATTAAGGACTAAATCTAACTTAAAGGTCCGTAAGTTTCCTAACAGACGAATTTATCTCAAGCTTTATATCAGCTTAACAATGGAATAGTATGTTATATGCAAGAATTACGTAGAGTTGAATAGTCGGCTTAATGGTTGATTTCGTGACAATGTGAAATCTCAGATTAGTGAAGCAGGAATTCTTAGAAATCATTACTCACCAATCAACTCAATTGTCCTACTAAAAGATACTTATTACTCGAAATCTTTTAAGATCATAGTTAATCGCCTGCTTTTAGTGGAGACATCTCTTGTGGATAATAATGAAAGAATAGTTTGTGTAATATGTTCTTGAAAATCCGATTAGAAAGAGTCTTCTCAATTATTATTAGAATGTCTCCTTTAAAGAAAACAATAGATTGTTCCTGAAATAACTTACATAATCAATTAATAATCATTAATTTCTGAATCGCCATGTATAGCTGTCGATGATGATTGTTATTTCCTAGTAATACTCCTTGTAACATCAAAGCAGAAAATACGATATCCTCAGTTTCTTATATTATATTCTAATTATCATTTAAGAATTACTTTCTACTAGATTAAGGAAAAGGTTGATACTTATAGCGCGTAAAAACTCCTAAGATAAACTGGAGCTTCTATTTTACAGAAATTAGGTTCCTTTATTAGTACGAAGATTTGAATAGGAATTCAAAGCATAAATCTAGACAGGTACTATTACAAAATACGTGAGAACTTGTCATTTACTTTATAAAATTACAGCGGTCTATTTTTAAATTAATTCAAAATTCGTCGGTCATCTAAAAGGGCTAAGTTGAATACGGCTGATAGTATGGATTCAAATCATAGCAATGATTCTCAGAAACTCTTGGATATTCTTGAGGATCCAGAGCTTTACCAAAAACATTACAACACTATACGCCAAGATATTATCAATCACATAAAGGAGCAAGATGTTACTATTCATCGAGCTACAGAAGAACTAAAAACGTCAAAAGGTGCAAATAAAGCATTTAAACAGGCTCTAAGTGAGATAGGTACTGTGGTTATTTCTGTTGCTATGGGTGACCTATCGAAAAAGGTTGAAATACATACAGTAGAATCTGATCCAGAGATTTTAAAAGTGAAAATAACCATCAACACTATGATGGATCAGTTACAAGCGTTTGCCAATGAAGTTACTAAAGTTGCCACTGAAGTGGCGAATGGTGAGTTGGGAGGACAGGCAAAGAATGAAGGCTCTGTTGGTATATGGAGATCTTTGACAGATAATGTTAATATTATGGCTTTAAATTTAACAAACCAAGTTAGAGAAATTGCTGATGTTACTCGTGCTGTTGCAAGGGGAGATCTATCAAGAAAGATTAATGTTCATGCTCAAGGTGAGATTTTACAATTGCAAATGACCATAAATACAATGGTGGATCAATTACGAAAATTTGCTTTTGAAGTCTCCAAAGTAGCAAGAGACGTTGGTGTTTTAGGTATATTAGGTGGACAGGCTCTTATTGAAAATGTTGAAGGTATTTGGAAGGAATTAACTGATAATGTAAATGCTATGGCGTTAAATTTAACAACGCAAGTTAGAAATATTGCAAATGTTACTACTGCAGTTGCTAAGGGTGATCTATCTAAGAAAGTCACTGCAGATTGTAAGGGTGAAATCTTAGATTTGAAATTAACTATCAATCAAATGGTGGATCGATTACAAAATTTTGCATTAGAAGTGACGACTTTATCCCGCGAGGTCGGTACCTTAGGTATTTTAGGTGGTCAGGCTAATGTTCAAGATGTGGAAGGTGCTTGGAAAGCAGTTACAGAAAACGTTAACTTAATGGCTACAAATTTAACAAACCAAGTCAGATCTATTGCTACCGTCACCACTGCTGTTGCGCATGGTGATTTTTCTCAAAAAATTGATTTTCATGCTCAAGGTGAAATTTTACAATTGAAAAATACGATTAATAAAATGGTGGACTCATTACAGCTATTCGCGTCGGAAGTGTCTAAGGTTGCCCGGGATGTAGGTATTAATGGTAAATTAGGTATTCAAGCACAAGTCAGTGATGTGGATGGATTATGGAAAGAAATTACTTCAAATGTAAATACAATGGCTTCCAATTTAACATCTCAAGTGAGAGCTTTTGCACAAATTACAGAAGCAGCTACTGATGGTGATTTCACCAGATTCATTACTGTTGAAGCCTCTGGTGAAATGGACGCATTAAAGACCAAGATTAATCTAATGGTGTTTAATTTAAGAGAATCCATTCAGAGGAACACAGCAGCGAGAGAAGCGGCAGAGTTGGCAAATAGTGCTAAATCTGAATTTTTAGCTAATATGTCTCATGAAATCAGAACTCCCTTAAATGGTATAATTGGTATGACCCAATTATCTCTTGACACTGAATTGACACAATATCAAAGAGAAATGCTTTCCATTGTACATAATTTAGCAAATTCCTTATTGACTATCATTGATGATATTTTGGATATTTCGAAGATTGAAGCGAACAGAATGACAGTTGAACAAATTGACTTTTCTCTAAGAGGCACTGTTTTCGGTGCATTAAAAACGTTAGCTGTCAAGGCAATCGAAAAGAATTTAGATCTTACATATCAATGTGATTCTTCTTTCCCAGATAATTTAATAGGTGATTCTTTTAGACTTAGACAAGTTATTTTGAATTTAGCAGGAAATGCAATTAAATTTACAGAAAAGGGAAAAGTTAGTGTTAGCGTTAAGAAATCCTCTCAAATAGTTGAAGATACTCATAAGTTGTTATTGGAATTTTGCGTTAGTGATACAGGTATTGGTATTGAAAAAGATAAACTAGGCATGATTTTTGATACTTTCTGCCAAGCAGATGGATCTACTACTAGAAAATTTGGTGGTACAGGTTTAGGTTTATCTATTTCTAGGCAATTGATACATTTAATGGGTGGTGAAATTTGGGTTACATCTGATTATGGTAGCGGATCTAATTTTTACTTTACTGTTAGTGTCGCCCCATCTAGTATTAGATACACGAGACAAACCGAACAGTTATTACCTTTTAACTCACATTCAGTTTTATTCGTATCTAATTCTCATGCTAAAGAATCATTAGATAATATTAGCGGGAAAATTTCCGAATTAGGCTTGGTCCCAAATATTGTAAACGATGTTGGAGACGCAAGTTTAGAAGAACCTGTTAAGTATGATATAATTATGATTGATTCATTGGAGATAGCAAAGAGCTTGCGATTATTACCAGAAGTGAAATATATTCCGCTAGTATTATTACACCCATCCATTCCTGAGTTGAATATGAGAGATTGTATTGATTTAGGGATTTCGTCATATGGTAATACACCTTGTTCTATAACTGATTTAGCAAGTGCAATAATACCGGCATTAGAATCCAGATCTATTTCTCAAAATTCAAATGAATCCGTCAGTTACAATGTCCTCTTGGCGGAAGATAACTTAGTGAATCAAAAATTAGCTGTCAGAATTTTAGAGAAACAAGGACATAAGGTTGAAGTTGTTGAAAACGGTCTTCAAGCTTTTGAAGCTATCCAGAAAAACAAGTATGATGTGGTGTTGATGGATGTTCAAATGCCTGTTATGGGAGGATTTGAGGCTACCGAGAAGATTCGTCAATGGGAGAAAAGATCTAACCCTATCGACTCTCTAAGTTTCAGAACCCCTATAATTGCATTAACAGCACATGCGATGTTAGGTGATAGAGAGAAATCTTTGGCCAAGGGAATGGATGATTATATATCAAAACCTTTGAAACCAAAATTACTAATTCAAACTATCACAAAATGTATTCACAATATCAAACAGTTGAAGGAATTGTCGAAGAATAATAATAAAACATCAAACTTCGCTAAAAATTTAAAATTAGGGAGTATAAAAAATAGTGAACAATCGAATAAGATTCCAAATATCGGAATTGAGTATTTTGGTGATGATAATAAGAAGATTATTAGCAACAGCATGAGCCCAAAACTGGAATCTTATGGAAATATTAATGAATCTCCAAAAATAAAGAAAGTATATTCCAATGATATAATCAGACCAGGTCAATTGACTATGGACAATAGATCAGCCACCGAGAGTGAATTGGAATTTCATAAATTTGACACATCTGTTGAAGATGTGGAAAGTGAGGGAATGCTTTCTACAGCAACTTTCAAAAGGTAAAGCAACCTTCTAAATGATAATGATTTGAGATTACTGTTATTGTATTATATATTTAATAATAATTTTGTAGATTACTTAGTTGCAATAATATACTAATTCTACTTTTAATGCTAATATCACCAAACTGTTTCTTCCCATTTTGCCAATTCAATTGACTGTTGAGATAAATCTTTTTGGACTTTTTTTCTCATATAGAAAATAGGGCAATCATTATTTGAACATAAAACTTCTTGATGTAATGACCCTTGACATCTTTGACACTCAGTCCATAATCTAGAAAATTTATTTTCTAAATAATTCATCTGACACAAAGCATCTCCATACAATCTTGGCGCCTCTTTTATGCAATTTGAACACAAAGCTCCTTTATCAGACTTGAGGGGAGTTTTACAATTCTTACATAATTCAGCTTTCTTAGCAAATCTCATTAGACCTCCTGTTTTAGGTGTAGACATTTTAATTGTTCTCGTATGTGCACCAGCAAGTAACTCTCTGGTTTTACCGTCACCTAATATAGGCTGAAAAATTCTTTCAAGAGGTTTTGCAAGTTGATTGTCAAGATAGTATTTAACATCGATAGGTAATGAATTTTCTAAGACGTACAACGGATCTTCTGATTTATCATAATTTTTATCACTAGAAGAATTCTTTATGATAACATAAGCAACTCTATCACCTAACGTTGGAGCAGAACCTGCATCTCTCTTCCTCATTCTCTCAGCTAATTCAACATGTGCCTGCTTTGCAGAATAGTCTTGTTTTGAGTATGCTTTTGTAATTACTAGTTGTGATAAATCAATTCTATTTTGAAGTAAGTCAGCGATCGTTTGCTTGACATATCTTTCAGCCTTAGCTACATCTCTGTCTTCCAAAATAAACTCAAGAACCTTAGTAATCATATTTTGTACGAGACGACAATTATCTCTTCTGACAGTTTCAATACCCTTTGTATCCATTTTATCAAACTTATCAGGTCTTGTCCAATAAAGACCTGCGTATCTTTTCTTGTTGATAAGTAAATAAGGGAAATAAACTTTTTCGAATTCAAGCTTTATTGGATCTTTAAACTTAGTAGACACATAATTTGCTGCCTCTTCTCCAAATTTCATACACGTTTCTAAGTCCTGATAACCAAACTTAACCATTACTGAATCAGTATCACCATATATAACTTCTGCATCATAAGGGTATCCATTTTTTATTGAATAACACTCCTGAACTTCATGTTTGGTTTTTTCAATCATTTTTCTTCCAAAGGCAGTAACGGAAGAGGAAATTGCCAAGCAAGGTAATTTTCCAATTGTGGCACCAGTAAAACCATAAACAGAATTTGCAGAGATCTTTAAAGCTAATTGTCTACCATTTAAAACGTCTCTTTTGAATGGGTCTGTCTCCTTTTTCAAATCTGCCTTGGCTTTCTTTCTAGCTGTCAATAACTCATTCAAAATCGTTGGCAATATTCCTTTTCTCTTATTATCTTTTACAAAGTAATCTCCATTTGGAGTTTTGGTGTAGTCGTCTTCACTTAAATTAAATGCTTTGATAGTCTGTTGATTCAATAGGGTTGTGTAACACAAGTTATGTGCCATCATAATTGAAGGATACAAAGAACTGAAATCCAAAGTTGCAATAGGAACATCATAATAACCTCTCACAGGCTCAATAACAGTTGCACCTTCATACTCTTCATTTGACCCCTCACTTTTCATATTAGGTATTACAATTTCATCTTCCAAACATTTACGGAAAAGTTGAGATATAACCTTAATTTGTTGTCCTCTTGAGAGCAAGAATGAGAAGGGAACACCCGTAACTCTCGCCATTTCTGTATAATTAACCAAACACATCAATTTTTCTAACAATCTCAAAGGTAAGTATGCATCCTTCAAACAATAGACCGCTAATCTTCGTCTGGTCTCCTTAGTACCGTTCTGTAAATCAGTAATAATAGAATGTTGCACATCTTCTTTTTGTTCTCCTAGAAAGTAAGCAGAAACTGAATTTAAGGTGTAAGATCTCAATTTATATTCTCTCTGAATAAATTGTAATAAATCCAATTGTATTCTTCCATCAATATTAACAACCTTATTTTCTCTTGTGCCGTATGCTCTTGAACTGAAGAACGAATCCTTAGCTTCATTTTTTACTGAATGCAATCTTCCAAAATATGCAAAATTTCGAAGACCCAAGGTCTTAGATCTATCAAGTAAATATGGAATATCAAAGTTGGCAGTATTATAACCAATAATAACATCTGGATCAACTTTGGTAACAAATTCCTTCCAATGCATTAGCATATCTTCTTCCTTCTCATGTTCAAATATCTGAGAACCAATAATTGGAGCACATGTATTAACTGTGAAGACATTTCTTACAAACGGCTTCGAGTCACCAGACTTCAGAACAACATTCGCAATCTGAATAACTGGATCATGTTCAGCTTCTGGAAATATACCTTTCCTTCCCGCACATTCAATATCAAATGATAAAATACGCAATGGTGCAATCTTAAGCCATTCTCCTTCAGACGCATGACAAACCAAGTCTTTGAAATCAATGGAACATTCAATTTGGCAGGTGGAAACTTTCATAGAATCATTTACCATTTGATATTTATCTTTAGGTAATGTTATCCAGGACATACCTGTAATCTTACAATCAACCATCAACCTCAAGAGGTAAGTAATATTATCATACGTCATATTTTCTGGTGGGAATAAATTTTCGAATCGTATGTCACCTCTTTCAAAAGCAGATCTTAATTTAGTTATATTTCTAGTATTGTCACAAATTATTTTTAAGAAAGGAGTTTTGTTGTTATTATTGAATCCCCATATTGACTCTTTAAGCTTTATCTCAATGTCATGAACTCCTTCGTAATTTACTTTTAAGTAGTTGGTAAAATTAGCCATATGCTGATCCTTGAAAAAACCTCTAGGAACAGGAACATAAAAATAGTGCATAAATCCTAAAACGTTACACAAGATAGAATATCCTTCTTCAGTTATACCGAAAAATCTGGCTGTAGTATTATCGCCTGTAGTGGTTTCTTCCGCGTCCAATTGTTGAAAAGTAACATCCCATTCCTCTGGATTAAAATCTTCAGGTAACGTGGGTCTATCCCAAGATTGATCTTCTTCATGGCCAATTTTCTCAGCGACCTGTGTCATATTAAGCAATTCTCTCTCGAATTCGGAGGGCTCTTCAGTCCCATTGGGCCTCTTGACCTTCTTTAAGATCTCTATCTGCGAATCCGAAAGATTCCCCTGCGAAGAGATGGTTTGAGAAGCAACTGGAAGGGAGTGTGCCTGATCTTGGGAGTATTCTCCAAAAGGTCTCTTTGATTGTGACATATCAAACGTTTACAAATTGCTATAAAACGCCTCTTACACTCAAACATTAGCACTATTTGTAATATAATTGAATATATTTAAGACGCGCCTTGCCTTCTGATTTGGATAACGTAAGCGATTATGTCATCAATAAGACGATTTACCATATACCCATTGAAGATAGCACCTTCTCCTAGAGACCATGGGTTTATATCTTATATTGCTGTATCACCATAATAGTGAGGATCTCCTTATTTATTCGAAAATTTCTTAATACGGGTTTGTATATTCTGTTCTGGTGTATCTTGGTGAAGTCGTCCGACCTTAGCGGTTGCCTAAGTGGTATTGATCGATAATCTCTTATCATGAACTTGACAGATGAAATAAATCAACCGCTAGTAACAAATTGAGATATCTACCATTGCATGCATAGAAAGGGTTGATATTAGGTAAGTGATAGAGCCTTTCACCATAAACACAGCAAGAGATGTCCTTTAACGATAATCCATCAAATGCCTCTCTGCTTGAATAAAAAAATGTATTACCATAAACTTGCTAGACACAATATGTTAATTGAAAGTTATAGGGATTAGCGAAAAGATTTTAAAACAGCCGCTAACAACAAAACATCTTAACAAGAACTACGTCAATAAACGACGCAAATAAAAAAATCTCCCGGGGGTGAGTCGAACACCCGATCTCAAGATTTCTTAGAGAGAACTCATTACAGTCTCGCGCCTTAGCCAGCTTGGCCACCGAGAGGATTTTCTGTATTGTGAAATTTTCTAGAATATTAGAAGCTGGAGTCCTTGCATACCAACTTTTAACTTTTACTTTAAGCGAAAGATAAGAAATTTTATTTTATGCGAGAGATAGGAAATTGTTCTTAGATGGCATTAGCTTATCAGAGTACCGCGATATTTTTATTGTGGTCGTCTAAAACGAGATAAACGTTTGGCCAATCAAGAAGGATTCTAGAATCACGGATATTTATTAAATTTTAATAAAAAAAAAGATATCACTGATAGCTGTCATTGAAATTAGTAGGTATATGCGATGACATGTGTTCCAGGTATATAACTATGGCATAAGTCTTGGAACAAGTGATACTGAAGTCTTTTCAGACAACAATGAAGACTGTTAAATCTAACAATATAAATTCTGTGTCCTCCAATGGTGCTTTATCGGCTTTGAAGTCTAGGACTGAAAATCATATTCAGAGTATTTTATCTAACAGATCCGAAGTTAGAATAGTAGAGCATAAAACTGATGATGCAACCAAGCTTTTGGAAGAAATTGGATATAAACAAGAATTGAGAAGGCATTATACTGTTTCACAGGCATTCGGTAAGTTGCAATTATTATTACTTTATTCAAACATAGAATGAGTTACTAACTATGTCTAGGTATTGCTTTCAGTATCATGGGATTGCTTCCCAGTATAGCACTGACATTAGCTATTGGATTAGAATCAGGACCAGCAGGTTTGGTCTGGGGTTGGTTTCTTGCAGGTATTTTTATTTTAAGTACGGGTATTTCCATGACCTTCTTAGGTACTTCACTTCCAACATCCGGCGGTTTGTATTACTGGACCAATTATTATTGTCCAGACGCTTTCAGAGTTCCTTTGAGTTTCTTGGTTGGATGCTCAAACTCTGTTTCCCTCTGTGGAGGTTTATGTTCTATTGCCTATGGGTTTGCAGGAGAAGTTTTATCTGCTGTTTACATTAGTTATGATGGTGACTTCAATAATACCAGTGGAAAAGTATATGGTGTATTTATTGCATGCATTTTATCATGTTGTGTAATATGTTGTTTAACAACCAAACATTCAGCTACTTTGCAAACAATTTCTATGACTGTTAATAGTTTTCTTATTATTTTATTCATCATTGCAGTTCCAATTGGTGCTTCCAGAAATTTTGAATTCAATGATGCTCATTATATATTCGCTAAATTTGAGAACTTTAGATCTTGGAATCAAGGATGGTCCTTTATGCTTTCTTGGATGCCTGCTGTTTGGACTATCGGTGCCTTTGATTCCGTTATTCATCTTACTGAAGAATTAAAGGACCCTGGAAGAGGTATTCCAGTTGGTATTATTGGAAGTATTGGTGTGTGCTGGATTGTTGGTTGGATCATATGTATAGTTTGTTGTGCCTGTATCAAAGATGGTGATGTAGCAGCAGTCCTTAATGCTGATTCTGGTATGCCAATTGCTCAAATTATTATGGATTGTTTAGGTAAAAAGTGGGCTGTTGCTTTCATGCTGCTTATCGCAGTTGGTCAATACTTGATGTGTTGTTCTATTTTAACTGCCCTTTCGAGACAAGTTTGGGCTTTTGCTAGAGATAATGGTTTACCAATTGTATATAACTTTGTGAAAGTGGTTAACCCAAAAATCAAAGTTCCTGTCCGCGCTACTGCATTTGCAACTGTTTTCGGAATGATTATGGGTTTATTAATTTTAATTGATACCACTGCTGCTAATGCACTTTTCTCTTTAGCTGTTGCAGGTAATCTTTTAGCATGGGGTCTCCCAGTATTCTTAGTATTATTACCATTTGGTAAAGCAAGATTTGTTCCTGGCAAATTCTATTTTGGAGAAGGTCTTTCTACAATAATTAATGTAACAACAGTATTTTGGGTTGTCTTCATTATTATATTAACCATGTTCCCAGATTCTACTCATGTTGATAAGTCTACTATGAATTATACATGTGTCATTAATGCTGGTGTTTGGATCTTGGCTACAATATATT
The DNA here is from genome assembly GCA_032927745.1 of Schwanniomyces capriottii. Lineage (NCBI taxonomy): Eukaryota > Fungi > Ascomycota > Pichiomycetes > Serinales > Debaryomycetaceae > Schwanniomyces > Schwanniomyces capriottii. The sequence continues at coordinate 429,665 of JAVSEF010000012.1, forward strand.
ATTACGTATATGGTTATAAAGTGTATCATGGTCCAGTATCTAATCTTGATGATGATGTGGATTCAGAACATATTGATGTTTTAAACATTGACGATCAGTTAGAAACAAAGGTATAGTTTCTAAATTATGATACAATTGTGTTAATATATAATACTATAAATTATTTTTCGTAAATTATCAAAATTAGCAAAAGTTACACAAGTATGGACTGTAAATCATGAGCAATTTTGTCTTTTAGTGTATAATATGCCCTTATGACATCTGAATTTTGATGCATATGTTGTTTAAGTCTAAGCATATCATGTATCAAATTATCATATCTTTTTGCTTTCATAGTAAGGGATTGAAAACTCGAATTTAATAAAGATTCTGATCCATCATTGAACAAATCATCACTATCGTCTCCATTTCTTTGAGATGTATTAAAATTAAATATGCTAGAAAAGTGTGACTCCATTGAGAGGAAAAATGAATTATCTTCAGGAAATGCATGTTTTTCATTAGATGTAAAATCAGATGATAATTCGTTGATCCAATAATTTTTCTCCTCAACTGAATTAACTGATTGAATGATAGTAACATAAACTGCAATATCTATAAATACCTTAATATCTTCATTATTACTTTTATGATACAGAATAATTTCTTGAAATAAGAATTCAAGAAAACTAGATCTATTAACATCGATCAATTTGCAAATATGTTGATAGGAGCATCTGTTTTCTTTTACCATTTTAAGGATGCTTTGTTTAATTTGGTCATTTAAACTTAGGACCGATTGGGACACTATTGCAGAATCATCATGGACAATTTGATTTGAATCTATTTTCTTGGATATCTTTTCAATTACTTCCTGAATTGATGATGAGTTAGTCCAGTTAGGATTTCTTTTTAATGCCTTGATAATCGATTTTCCTTTTGAATTTAAAATAATTTTAAAGATTAAAATACTTTCGTTATTAAGATCTTGGCTCTTATCGTTATCTAAGTTAGAGTTTATTAATTCACAAAGAACTTTAACGTAAATCGATTCTAAATCAGCTTCCACAACGTCTATTTTTTCCAATAACCAACTCACTAGACTCATCATACAAGGTGCCAATAGAGGTTGAGTTAAGTAATCTATTCCATTACCTAAAATCTTCTTATCTATTTTGTGGCTATTGGTAGCAATGATAGCTTGTTGATATATTATGGAGATCATTTTATATGCCTGTTTCACATTGACAGATTTGATCAAGTCATCAGATAATCCATCATTATTATCATCAAATAAGGCATTGATCCAATCATTAAGTAAGTCATTGTAGTTGGCAATGATAGTCCTTTCATCATCATTTACTTCCTTAGGATAGCTATTGGTAAAATTATCACATAATCTGTAATAGAAATTATTTATGTAATCGACTGAGTACGAAAATTTTATAAGAAACTTCGAATAATCGATATTATAAATTTCAATGAGAGATAGTATTCCTAACAATATAATACCAAAATAGGAATACAAATCCTGTAAATTATCTGCATCATCACCATCAAAACTTTCAGAATCTAAATATTGCATTAGCTTATTTAATATCAAATGAGGCCCAGATTCAACATTATAAGAAATATAATATAGGACGGCAGGATTATGCAAAATAGCAAGTATTAACCTACTTAACTTCTCATTTTGATTATCAGAAATTAAGTCACTAATAGTAGACACCACAATAGAACTGAGTTGTTCTTGGGACTTTCTCAGGAATTCCATCATTTGAGGAAGAGAATCCATAAATTCTATCAATCCAGATTCTTCTAGAGAAGTAAATTCAGAATTAACGTTCAACAATTTCTCCCTAAATTGGTATTCTATATCAATTGTCAACTTATATTGATTAAGCTCATGGATGAGTCCTTGCTGATTTATATTCTCTGTAGGAAAGAAAGTAAAATATGACTGAATTGGAATCAATTCGTTACATATACAATTCTTAATGAAGAGCTTTCGAATATCAAAATTTCGTTCTCCAATTGTAACATTAGAGATAACTCTTAATAAGCTTTCATCTAATAACTCAAATGCTCTTATTATAGAACTTTCAAAATTACTACTGAATTTGGATTCTAAAACAACCTGAGAAAATTTAGACAAAAGGAAATTCTTATAATTGAATAGCACATACTGGGGATCATTTGACATAATTGAAGAAGCAAATCCATTCAATAAGGAAACCAAAAAACTAGACACTATATTGTTAGAAAGTATGTTGTTTTGAGGAAAGAATATTTTAACAAACTTATCTAAAAGCAATTTATCTTGAAATTTCCAGTTTTTAATATTGTCATGTATCCATATGCACTTTTTTAGTCCAAATAAATCGCCATACTTTCTGGAATTGACATTTGAAGTCAAAAAATTCTTTTGTGAAAACCCAGGTGCAGCTAAGGTGCTATCATTTGGTGCAATACTTACACCTACTTCAAAATCATTAGAAGTAAAAATTTTTTTAGTTTTAGATATTAGATAATTAATCAGATTAGAGTTTTCAGATTCATTCAACTTTCCAATCAATAGAGAACATGATTTTTTAAAGGGATCTATCTCTAAGCAGTCCTGAAAATTATCTATAATCGACCCCCAAAAAAAGACCATGTAGTTCAAAATTGCTAATCGGCTTTCTGAAAAAGAGTTCGAAGGATTCGAATCACCAACAACCTGATTTGTATATTTCACCAAGTGATTGTTAATCAAGATGTTTAGTAGATTTTTAGATAATCCCGCAGATGAACAAATAAAACTATTCCACCTGATTAAATATACTAATTGACAATCTTCATTCAAATCAAGTATATTAGTCCAAAACCCTTCTAAGGAATCTTCGTTTGAAATGGATACATTTATTACTAAGTTAATTTGATATTCTTTATAATAAGACGGTTTTTCGGAGTCAATACTCAAAAAATAACGAATATAATCTTCCTTAGTTATATCAGACTTAGCTTCTAATTCTTCATAAAGTAATTTGAACTTCTTAATCGGTAATTTCTTAGCAATTGCGTATTGAAGAACTTTTCTAATTGAAGGATTCGTCATCTGTCACAATATCACTATCGAAAAACGAAAAAAGAAAGACGGATTTAGATATATTTCTTAATTAGTATATTAAATTCAAAAATATTAGCAGCGATATATGATTGCTTGTTTAATGTGGAAAGAGTAATTGCGTAGTATTTAAGTTCTCATACTCCCTTCGACAAATCGAACTAAGATTAAATTTCGGAAGGGCGCAAGATCGGCTGATGCATAGAAAATTCCAAATAAAAATCACATTGGTGTTTTAGGTTCTTCTATATAGTACCTAAAACAAATTATGAAGTCAGTTTCTAAGTTTTAAGTTTATATAAATATTATAAAATAAATAAATCTGTTTGCATAAAATTATAATTTCATAGTAATAAAAGAAAACACTTTATGACGACCTTGTCGTACTAAAGGACCATTGACTCACCACATATTTGACGTCCGACCAAAGTTATTAGAAATGCTATTTTGTGTATTTATTGAAGAACCAGCTGAAAATGCCAAAGATGAAGGAGATCCCCAGATCGACGAATTTGTAGTATTCCAGTTTCCAGCAGAAAAATTGGAACCAACCTGGGGCATCAATGAAGGAGAATCCAAAAAGTTCTTAGTGGTGGATGCTGTTGGGGTACTTGTCGAAGTACTGGATTGAGGGACAACACCAACATTTGAAGTAGAAATTAACAATTTTTGAGGAGATGAATTCGTCGTATTCGTATTCATCGCATTAGGATTTTCAAAGACTTTATTATTTATCTGATACAGATTTAAATTCGCATCCAGAAGTAACGGTGATTCAGTCGACTTGACACCATTATTAAGCATTAATAGATCTTTTTTTAAATCAATTGGCTGATTAGTCGATAAGGTATTCTCTGAGAATAATGGCGTATTAGAAACGGTTCCAAAATTGTTGAACAGGCGATTTAAAGCATAAGGTGCTTCTGGAGGAGATTGTATAGATGGTGAATTTTTCAGTTTTTGAAAGTTCAGCAACATATTGAACTTTTGTGGATTTTGTTGGTAGTGCTGAGCATTGAAAGAAGTACCATCTTTTTTCCCATGTTGAACAGAAACATCAGCAAATGAAGACTTTTGATTATGGTTGTGATGATTTTGCTTTTGAGCTTGCTGTTGATATGCTAAGTTCTGTTGTTGTATTGACGCAGCAGTAGCAATTGCAACAGCATACGGATTCTGCTTGAAGTTCTTAGAGTGAGAATTATTATAATTTTGACCGGTATTTGCTAGGTTTGACGAAGCGTTTAACGTGATTCTCTCAATAGTTTCCAATTGATTGCAGAATGGCACAGCTTCTAATGCTCTCTTTGGATATACAGCATTTGATGAACCACTCTTTATTTCAACCATTTTAAATCCAAACAAGAAATGTAAGTTATCTATATTATAATGTCAATTTGAAATAAATTAGTGATTTTATAATCCGTTCCCAGTAAAAAGTCTAATGGATTATACATGCATAAAAAAAATAACCCTTGCAATATTCAATAGCTAAAAAATTCAAACTCCGACTTAGTTATATTATATGCTATACTTATTAATCTTTTAGAAAACCAAACCCTTTATTAATATTCACAAAATAATCTTTTTGATATAAATGTCAAATGAAAATAAAAAACAAGAAAAAAAGTGCAAATCAGGAATTAAAAATGAATGAATAATTAAGATATGAGTTGAGCGAAGTATTAGCTACTCTAAACAGATCTTATATCAACTAAGTGTTCTTTTGTCTAATATATTGATGAAAAGAAAATTGGGCTAAACATTTTTCAAATGTTCGGGTCGACTAGGTTACGTACGCGCAGGTATACAAACTACAAAATTTTATCCAATTAGCAATACATACCTTAATAATTATGAATCATTATTAGCGGAGGCACTTAGTTGCCATGAAGGAACACCTACATTTTTTATTGTGTCCTTGACAACCTCATCATTTTTTGTCTGGTCATTTTGCAATTGCCAAGCTGGAATGGTTGGTTCCGTGTCTACCAGGTCCTTTGATTCGTCTTTTTTAGCTTCTGTTTGTTGTAATTGCCACAGGGGAATTCCAGGAGGAGTAGCACCAGAGGAAGGTGATGTACTAGTGTTTGTTCCGACTGGAGCTGGAGCTGATGCTTCGGTATTAGCAGCGGGAGCAGGCTTATTCTTAGCTTTCTTTAAGATCTCCGAGGCCGAAGGAATAGAAGATACTGGTGTGATCTTTCTTGAAGCCAAAGAATCATTAGAAGCCTTAACTGTTATTAATTGCTTGAGAGAATTCAATTCTTCGGTTATATCGCTTAATTCATCTTTGATGTTTTCTTTAGTCAAGTTCACGTTTTTTTCAATACTATTTTGCAATTTTTCCACTTCTAACTTCATTAATCTTAAATCATCATCGAATTTCAACTTATCCTTATTATATTTACTTAAGAAGTCATTAACATTTTCGATCACTCCATCAATATCCTTCAACTTTGTTTCATTAGCTTTCTTCATTTCTTCTTGATCTTCAGCTAATTGCTCTAAAATTTTATCGATTTTTGTAAACTCTTCGTCTATCTTAGCCTTATCTTGGTCAATAGAGGACTGGGAAGGAGGGATGATGCCTGGAATAAGATATTTGGTCACCACCTGATAGAGGCCATATGACACACCTGCAGTTGCCGTAGCCATGATAAAATAGTCTTTCCAAGTCTTTTCTGGTAAAGCTGGAGGATTGACATTATAGTAATCAATGGGTAATGAGTTAGCACCATTATAAGTCACCGCACTATTAGAGTTGTTAGATGTATTGCTAGATGGTTCAGTTGTTGAAGTCTTTCCATCAACTCTTTTCAATGCCTCTGCTATCTCTTGCTGATTGAGTCCTTTAGACTCAAGAAACTCGATTTTCTTCGTTAGAGGAGACGAAGTAACGTTCGAATCCTTTAAGAATTCAATAGCACTCTTTATTAATTCTTCATTCATCATTAGTGTATAATATATTCAGAAAATTTTCATCTATTTCTAGTTGATATTTGCATGGAAGGGGTAATCAGTGATATCTTACCGAGGAATTATGAATCATTGTATGCACACCCAAAAATTTAGATTAGCTATTTACAGACTATTTACAAGATAATAATCTAATTTCAACAGAACCTTAGGCCAACTTATCTGTAGATTTTGACATGAACAACCTATCCCAGCTATTACTCTTGATCAATTCTTCGTATATACACCAACTTATACCAGCACTAATTCCCTTTCTTGCCAACCGCAAGGATAAACCTCTGAACAAATTTTTATACCTTCCTTCTTCATTCACAAGTAATTTAGTGGTTTCCCAAAGTGTCGCTGACGGCATATTTTTCAGGGAAGAGCTCAATTGCAACCTGGTTTTAATAGCGTCAAAAGGAGCAGAAATAGTAGTAGCAAGCGAAGAAGCAACAAATGCCGATGATGAGTTAATTAATGAAGAATTTGCAAACGAGTCCTTATCGGAATTTCCAATAATCTTTGGAAATATGTCATTTTTCAAGCTTTCATAGAACAAGACATACATTCCAGCATATGGGCTATCTCTCGCCAATGTTGCGAAGGAACCCTTGAAAAAATTCTTAAAAGAACCTTTCCCGTTTGCGACATCATTTCTATATATGCCATCAAAACCCTCATATAAGGAGTTGTAGCTGTATATGTTGGATTCAAATCTGGTTTTTATGACAGTTATCGGCATCGTAATCATTCCAACTATCGCCCTAACCACAAATCCGGTTGCTAAATTCTCAAATGGCGAAAGTTTGGGCAAAGCTGACGACTCAGACGCTTCAGCCTTCAGATTGAATGTTGATAAATAATTCCTTGATGCAGACAATATTGTAAAGTACAAACCTGCTCCCATAGATGTTCTTATGGTCGACGGCAATGCTCCTCTCCATAATTCTTTGAAATGCCGTAACTTTTTCACTTCCTTTAATATACTAGTTCTATATTTTACATCGTTCTGTTGCTGTTGTTGTAGTCTTGTTTTCAATAAGTCTAGTGGTTGTAGAATTATGGCAGAAACTAGACCAGCAGAAGCACCAGAAATCAAGTGTATAGAAGTACTAGGCGATTTCAGCTCATCGCTGGTGCCTTGGTTTGTCATAATAGGAATTTAACTGTCAAAAGAGAATAATCTCGATACTATATCAGATTCTACTCCAATATTTTATAGATGTATATGTAAAAATATATTTATAATATTTAGTATACCATGATATTTTCATAATGATAATGATGTATTTGTGCAGGATGGACGTCGGTTAATGACTCCCAAAAAGTCATTCAATATACACTACTTTCAAGAAACTTTTTGGACTCGGATGTTATTACTAACATATTCTCTATGTCGTCTAAAGTATCGGAGTCTATTGCATCTAATCCATTATATTTCCAAAGACTCAAGCTTGCTAATCCCAAAAATGAGTGGAATGGATCGGGGAATTGATCTCCATCTTTGCTGAAGCCACCCATAATGCTATGTTGAGTACGATTCAATAGATATTCAGCTGCTTTTTGTACATTCACCAAGTCTAGACCATTTTTATCTATTATGCTTAAGCTTCCTGTAACCCACCAAGAATAGCATGTATCACCGAACTTATTTTCTCTTCCGTTGAATCCCCCAATATCTTCCTCATAATAATATTCGTATTCTTCTTTGTACAAAAGACTTGGGTAGTCAACCTGTCTATGAACAAGCCAATTTCTTGTATTTTCAACCCATTCATTTTCAAAGTCGTAGCCAAGAAGCCCGAGACACGCAAGTCCGCAGAATGTGAGACCAGAATGCGATTCCGTGTATCTATAAGAACTCATACCTCCATCGTAGTTCACTCTACTCAACACAAAATTTTTCAAACTATTTACATCAATATCATAAATACTCTCAGAAGCCGGTAATGTGTCATATTTGAGAAGCTTTCTGATACATGCAGCAATATAGCAAAACCTCAAGTCTGTTTCGCCGAATCGTTCTCCATTCCCATCAAGGACAGGCTTAAATGATCCCTTATCGTTTCCTGTGTCAACCTGTAACTTTTGAACAAAACGCATTATTTTGTTTCTATCAATTCGCTTGGAGTAATCTGATTTTAATGCAAGAAGATTGGCAAGTGCAAAGAACGTGGCCGAGAGATTTGGAAAATCATATGCGTTACTTTCTATAGGCAATTTAAACGTTTGCGAGGGCCTAAACGATTGTATTTCATCTTGAGGATCACTAATTAGATGGTCATACACATAGTTAGCATATTCAATTCTCTCTTCTTCAGTGAGATCTAGTTTCTTCAACAACCCCAATCCGTGTAGACAGAAGTAGATGAGCGCCAATCTGTTCGAGTCTTCAGATTGTACTTTTGCCGGAAATGACCTTAAGCAAAACTTAAAGTACTTTTCGTGTTTTTCGAGTAACAAGGGATTAAGCTGCATGTAATTATTTAATAAAATATCAGATTTCTAGCTCTGAATTTATTTCTGTGTGGAATATATCCTGCATATTGATGTATAGCCAAATTATATTTTGGTTATGAATTGTGATCTTCAGTTATTGAAAATCAGCAGGTGACGAGGTTCAACTGCTCATGGCAGTCGCAGTGAATCAACGCTCGTATTTTGCGCTTCTAATTAAAGAAGTTTTGTGTTTCAAATATGCTTCTTTATTTCTCACTGAGGCCGTTTCAAAAGCGAAAGTACGAAATAACGAAGCACATTTTTGAATCCCGTAACGACTTGCCTGACATAATCGCTATATAAATGAATAGAATCGAGTTTGCTTTAGAAAATGTCATCTTATACCACGGACTGGTGTTCTGATGCTCAGCCTATTTTTCCTAATTGGGCGGTGTTCCTGGGTGTCATAATTGGAATGCCGAGCTCAAAATACCGGGCGGGAATATTTTGCAGACAGAAACTTCTATGTAGTCAATTATGAAATTCACATTGTGGGACATTAAGCCAAAACAAAATTCCAGGAACAAACAATATGCGTGGTTCTTTACAAATGTCGATGATTTTGAAAGGATCTCGGGTAATACTTTGCTGTTACCGTGAGGCATTGGCGAACACCTTTGTTGTGGATGCAAATATCACTGTTTTCCACTCGAAAAGCATGAGCGTGATTCCAAGCCTGGTATAAAAAATCAGAGTATAAGTAGAACCAAGATTTATCCACCATCGATATTTTTACAGAGCTATACAAATTATATTCTAACATGAAATATAGCACTTTAACAGCCATTTTAGCAGGATCCACTGCAATTTCTGCACAAGTAATCAATGCCAATATCAAAAGAGCATCCGAAGATACTGGTTTAGCTTCATCCAACGAAGAAACAACAGGTAACACAGGAAGCACAGGAAGCACAGCTAGTGATAGTACAAGCGTAGATGAATCCCTGGGCTCTTCTGAATCATCTGGCCAACCAGGTTCATCGGATTCAACAGGAAGTAGTGGGAGCGATTCTTCAGCTGCTATTGATTACACTTCAACCGAAACAGCTGCTTTAGCAGCAGGAAACGAAGGTGGCGCATCATCAACCGCTATTGATTCGATTGAATCAGATTCTTCTGGATCATTGGGATCTAGCTTTGAATCTGGTGCTGCTGTAAACCCGTTAGAAGGAGGATCCGCTTCTACTAACCTAGTATCGGGCCAAGAAGCTACTGATACGTTAAGTCCTTCCTTAGCCACCGAGTCGGGTATATCATCTGGTTCCTCTGGAAATTCTACCTCATCCACACTGAGTGAAGAATCTGGATCTTTGTCAGGAAGTAGTTCTGAATCATCAGGATCAGGATCCTCATCTTCAGCTTCCAGCTCTAACTCTAGATCATCCTCTTCTACTGTAAGCAGTTCCGGTTCCTCTAGTACCTCTTCAGGAGGGGCATCAAGCAATCAACTAGGCGCAACTGTAGTAATTTTAGCTATGGTTATGGGATCCATTATTTAGTTTAATTCTAAAGAAATATTTAAATAAAATTAGAATATTAAATATGATGTAATTACCATATACTTAATTCTTTCTACCTTATTCATTACCATAATGTTTACCTAAAATATCACAGATATTCAAATTATAACTTTTTATATGCGTGTTTTCCAAAGGAATTTGATTGATTATTGAAATAATCACAGGAAGATCACCATTAATGGGTTCAAAAAGAACGCCAGATCTGCAGTAAAATTCTCCGCTATCTAAATCCTTCAAAAATTCGTTTTCATCCTTGATTAATTTATCTACATTCACGTCAATTAAAGGGGTCCAATAAATATGGGATCTAGATATAATAGATCTTTTCTGGAAGCCAGTCGAATTCTGGTTGTACACAAACTTTTTATTAATATCGAAAAAGAATCTAGATAGATCGATATTAAGTCCACAGCCCAATAATTTCGTGAAAGCTTCTTTCAATGTCCACAATTGATTAAAAGCGATATATCTATTTTCAATACTTACAACGTCATTTAATATTTTTATTTCACTCACATCAAATATCGGTTTAAATTGCTCAATGAACTTCGTACCTGATACAGAGTCTTGCTTAGAATGTGATAAATCGACCCCAATAGATTGAAGTGAGTTCAATTCAAAAACTATTGCTAAGACTTTATTAGAGGAACTGTCACTAAATTGAAAAGAATATAATTCCTGTTCTTGGAGGTAAGGTTTTCCAAATCTATTGAATTTGAAATCTAATTCATTCCACGGATTGAATTCATCTTGATTTTGTTTTATAGTGTCTATAATGTAGTTGAGAGTAAACCTCTTGAAGAGCCTATTAATTAACTGTTTATTTCTTACTTCAGGATTCTTAATTGATCTTATTCTAAGCTGTTCTTTCAAATTCAAATGTCTTAAACTAGTTTCAAAATTAAAGTCGTCACACAAGTAATCCTCTAATTCATTGTCAATGATTGAAGTAAATACGATGAACTGTGGTCTTGAAGTATCAATATCCTCTCTTAAAACTTGAAATTCATCATCCATCACAAATATAGAGATTTGAAATCTTTTATTTTTTTGTTATCGCATTTTCTATAGATTTAAATATATACCATATAAAGGTTGTTGAAAATATTTTCGAGAAAATCTATTGTCCCTGATAAAATCTAATAACTTTATCTGCATTAGAGGGTTTATTTTTAGCATCTTCAAAGCATTCTAAGACTACTTTCTTACAGCTCTCAAAGCTGTCCCTGGAGACCTGATAGTGGAATGCTATTCTGTTACCATATAGTTTAATGTTATATTTTTCTGCAAGTCTGGAAAAATAAACAACATCCATATTGTTCTTCTTAAAGTCTATGAATACAAAATTAGTGTCTACCGGGTGTTCTAAAGCAATTCCATGTTCCTTGCACAAATCTCCGAGTTCTTTAGCCATTTTATGTGTATCCTTTAATTTTGGTAAGTTTTCGTCTATAGCTGTAATGGCCATTGCTGCTAAAATTCCAGATTGTCTAATTCCTCCGCCATTTTGCTTTCTGAAATGATTTGCCTTAGCAACAAATTTCTTATTACTAACTAATACGGATCCAACTGGAGCTCCTAAGGTCTTTGAAAGACACAATGACACAGAATCAAAATGAGAACAGTATTCTTTCAATGGAATACCAGTCTCTACATAAGCGTTCCACAATCTTGCACCATCCAAATGTAACTTCACGTCATTTGAACGACAAAACTCTGATATCTTTTTGATTTCTTCAATTGGGAAAATCATACCATGCAAGGTGTTTTCCAAAGAAATAACCTTGGTAGGAGCACCATGGATCTCACCGTCGTCTGGAACAAAATTGGGCAAAATATCGTCTTCCAAAGTAAGATATCTATCGTTTTTAGGCTTGATTGGATGAACAAGAGCTTGCGAAAGAGTTGGTATTCCACCAGCTTCATGTACGAATACATGACTTCTATGATCGCACAACAAACTATACGGAGGTTGAAACAAATTTGTTCTGATAGCAATCTGATTCGAAAGAGTACCACTAACACAATATAATCCTGCTTCCTTTCCTGCTAATGCGGCGACCTTATTTTCCAAATCGCTTGTAGTTCTGTCTTCGTTATACACAGAATCCCCTAACGAAGCACATGACAATGCCTTTACCATAGATAACGTAGGCGTGGTGAACGTATCACTTCTAAATTCATTATGAGCTTGGCTCTGTTCACTAAAATTGGAAAAATCCATAACTGACACTAAAGTTTTCTTGGAATTAAGTGTTATCTAGCAGTTGTAAAATATATCAAAACGTCGCAGGAAGTAAAAGTGTCAGAGAAGCGAATCGATCTCCACACAGTCTCTTCTTTATCGTTCTGTATGTAGGGCTTTGCCACCAGTTTGATTTTAAGTATCTCTAGAACTATTGGGTCCACAGGATCTACATGAAAGATAGACGCCGCATATTCAAGCTGCGATTGCATCCAATAAACGGAATATGGCTTCTAGGATGGCGACATGGTGTCTTACACATATATGTACATATAAATGGAATCAGATTTAGCTGGAGTAGCCCAATTCCGCTGATTCGCCACTTTGCACGAGTCAATTGCCCGCAACAGGCTTCCTAAATCAGAATAGAGACCTCTCTGCGTGCGATAATACGATGGCAGAAATACACTAAGCGTCAGTCCTTTCCTAATTTGTCGAAGGAGCCGCAACCCCTAATTTCCCATTAGCGGCTCCTCAGAATTGAATTGATAACGAACATGAGGGCTTCTGAAAAATCATATAAACTGGACAAATTATCTTTTATTTCGGCAATTGGTATTTATACTTTTTATATACGTCTTTAAAGTTTCACAAAGGATCTAATCTGTCAATTAATATGTCTCTCCCATTGGAATACGAAGTCACCTTACCAAACGGCAAGAAATACAAACAGCCATCTGGTCTTTTCATTAACAACGAATTTGTCAAGTCAGTCTCAGGAAAAACATTAGACTCAATTAACCCAGCCACTGGTGAGGTAAATGGTTCTGTCTATGCTGCTGAGACAGAAGATGTCGATATTGCCGTCAAGGCTGCCAGAACTGCTTTCAAATCATGGAAGAAGTTTACTGGTGTTGAAAGAGGTGAATTCCTCTTCAAAGTTGCTGATATTTTAGAAAAGGATAGAGACTTACTTGGATCAATTGAAGCATGGGATTCCGGTAAGAATAAGGATAACAATGCTGTATATGATATTGATGAAGCTATTAATTGCGCAAGATACTATGCAGGCTGGGCCGATAAGATTCAAGGTAAGGTTATCCAAAATGATCCTAAGAAATTGGCCTACACCATTCATGAACCTATTGGAGTTTGTGGTCAAATTATTCCATGGAACTACCCTATTGCTATGGCTGCCTGGAAGATCTTTCCAGCTTTAGCTGCCGGTAACACAATTGTCTTGAAGACATCTGAAATTACACCTTTATCTCTTTTGTATGTTGCTACCATCTTCAAGGATGTTGGATTACCAGCAGGTGTCCTTAACATTCTCTCTGGTTATGGTGCCACTGCAGGTAGTGCATTAGCCTCTCACTTAGGTGTTGATAAGATTGCATTCACCGGTTCCACAGCTACTGGTAAGTTGATCCAAAAGGCTGCTGCTTCTAATTTGAAGGCTGTGACATTAGAATGTGGTGGTAAATCTCCATTAATTGTTAGAGCAGATGCTGATTTGGAACAAGCTGTTAAATGGGCTGCCTCAGGTATTATGTATAATCAAGGACAAGTCTGTACATCAACTTCAAGAGTTTACGTTCACGAGGATATTTATGAAAAATTCTTAACTACATTCACTGAACATGTCGCAAGTGAATATCAACATGGTGATATGTTCCACGGCAAAAACGTCGTTGGTCCTCAAGTTTCCCAGCAGCAATATGATAAAGTCTCCTCTTATATTGAAATTGGTAAGGAAGAAGGTGCCAGAGTTTTATTAGGTGGGGAAAAGAATAAGGAAGGTGATTTTGGTAAGGGTTACTATATCAAGCCTACAATTTTTGCTGATGTTCAACCGGAAATGAGAATTGTTAAAGAAGAAATCTTTGGTCCTGTTGTAGCAGTAGGTAAGTTTTCTTCTGATGAGGAAGTTTTAGAACTTGCAAATGATACTCCATACGGTTTAGGTGCTGCGATCTTTACCAAAGACATAACTAAGGCTCACGAATTCGCTCACGAACTCGAAGCTGGTATGGTTTGGATCAACTCTTCTAATGATTCTGATGTCCATATTCCTTTTGGTGGTGTTAAGATGAGTGGTGTTGGTAGAGAATTAGGAGAATACGGTTTAACTATGTATACTCAAACTAAAGCTGTTCACGTTAACATGGGAAGTCGTTTATGAACGATAAAAATATTTGGTTTTTGGCTTATGATGTAGATTTGATATCATTTAATACCTTCTATTAATCTTTTATGACAGATATATAAATACAATTGCATAATGAATATTGATTTAATTTGTAGGTAAAATCTGATAATGAATAAGTCGTGTAGAAAATCAAAATCTATGGTCAGTCTGGAGTAGCAGGCGCTACTTATGTAGCAAATCTTCCTTGACGCTTCTAAGAAATCTGCTCTAAGAATATGGAGATACAATGATTAAATTCAAGAGACCAATACAAAGATTTGAATCGTATATACCAACTACTGATATAGCTTCATTATGTCGTGATAAAATAAATAAGCAAGATGAATCATCCGTTTTCAGTAAGTTACCTGATAACATCATTGGAACAATTCTACAATATGTGGATCAATTTGACTTGATGAATATTATGCTTACATGTTCTAATTTTTATCAGATTGCTTCTGATCGGTTATATAAAAGGGTTACGATTGCCATTGAATCTGAACTTCCCCTTGAATATTGCAAAGACACCAAAAGGTTTATACGGGAGAATGGATTTAAGTATATGGATAGTTCGTTGATATTTTCTATCGAAAATTTGTTGAAGTTCTTGAAAGCATTGCACGCCAATCCCTATTTATTACTGAAAGTTAAGTTTTTTATATTTGATAAATGCTACGCGGATGGTCTGTTTGATTTGGATCTGCTACAGACTGAAATTATAGATTTCTTTGGAGAAAATTCGAAAGAAATTAACTTTTTGCATATAACTTTTATTGATTTTGTTAGTGGTATTACAAAATTGAAGAATTTTTTACTAAGAGAGAATATCAGAAATAGAATTTTTAAATTATTTGTGACTAGAACGAAGGATTTATATGAACCCAGGACTCCGCCAAATTTGAGTAATTTATTTTTAATGCTAGATGAAGAAGAATTAATGAATTTTGGAGGATTTGACTTGTCGAAGCCCCCATATGATGTTCTTAATAATTTATATTCGCTTACCAGCAGTTCAAAAATTCAGCTTGGTTTACAAATATTAGAAAATATAAATTTATATAATGATGTGAAGATCAAGTTAAAAGGATTAACCCTATTTCATTGCCATAGAGAGAATTTATTCGACGATGAAAATGATTTTTCATTAGATTTAGATCCTAAAAATATGAGTCTGGAACTCAAAACTTACCTAGAAACTCATGATAAGAAATTGAGATTTGAAACAATATCGTCTAAAATAGACATCACAACATTGGGTCATCTTTATCTAAAATTAGATTGTTTTGTTCATAGGAGCGGAAGTTGTACTTGTTTTAGTAAATTCTTTAAAGATTTAACCTTATTTTCTCAAAAAAATGATGGCTTACCCAATTTAACAAATTTTGAAGTTGAATCATTTCCATACCTTGAATGGTTACGTCCTCATCAACTTTTAGATAGCGTCTTAGCTCCGATCGGCATGTTTTTGAGGAGTTTAACTAATATGTGTCGCCTTAAAATTGATTTTTCTACTCCTACCTTAAAGACATTCTACAGCATTGACATGTCAAGTTTATTATTGAACAAACTAAACGAGAGCTTAATGGAGGCTTTCTTTTCTGATTATTTTCCCCCTATAACTTGCTTAAATTTAAAATCGGTGCAATTCCCCGATTTCTTAACGTCTTTTGTTTATTACAAGCCTGATTTCTACCAAAGTTTATTGCATACATGTCAATGCTGGGGATGTCATCTAGTACTTGAAAAATTAAAGAAAGAATTTTCTGTTGGTCTTATGGAGGAACACGAAGAAATGGATGTTGATTCATCGCTCTATATTCTAATTAGATTTATTTTGACTAAGGTTCAAGGTGACAGAGAGGTTTGTATACCCATAAAGGATAAGGCATATGATTATACCAAATATCCCATTTTTAAGGGTGAACCAAATACATTACATGATCAATTTCATCAAAAAAAGACTTGTAAATGTTTTGATGCTGATGAGATAAACATTGACGATCTAGCAACTATTTATGTGATTCACCAATTAGAGCCTATTGTGAATTACTTAATAAGAGTATTTGGTAGATTGGATATGTTAATGATTCATGGAATATATTATGAATATAATAAAGATCAAGCTAAGTACACACCAGTTTATGACGGTTATGCCTACCCTGAAAAATTTCTTGAAGGTAAAATTGATGATATAAAAGCTGGTAAGCCTAATGTAAACTTTGGTTATTTCCGGAAGAATTAAATGTTCTTTAACAGATATATTCTATCTTTAAATAATTAGAACATGTTATCCCTTTTGAGAACAGATGTAATAATTTTAATTAGTTTCAATAATTCCTCCTGATCCTCAACCTCTATAACTTCAAACTTTAAAATTCGACTATAAAGCAAAGTTAGAGCCTTCATATTATACTGGTAGTCAATTAAATTCAAATTGTATTGATGTAAAAGATCGGAAACATAGGGGTTCTTTGTACCGACTTCTATCGACCTTACGAGGGGATTTGAGTATACTACCGGAGTATCCCTCATTGATATTACATAGTTGATATGTTCCTCATGTAATATCATCTTAACTGAATCATTGTTATATTCCTTTTGCTTCTGTGCATTGAAAATATCATCCAAATATTCAAAATCATGATATATTTTCAAATCCATTTTCCAATCTAAATATAAGGCAAACCTATTCTTGAAAAAATTATTCCATCTAGGATCAACCCACATGGTATAATTGACATGATTATTATACATAGATAAATGCTTAATTATCTCATTTTTCGTTATGTTTTCCTCCCATAGCGTAGTATAATATTCTTTTAAATATTGATATATAGTTCTGCTATCAAAATTCCTGGAGAATTGCAGATAAACTTCTATTATCAATTTCAAAAAACTCTTTTTATTCAAGTGTAACGTTGATCTTCTGATATTAGCGCTTCTTCTCTTCGTCATTGATTTGTTCTGTTGCAATAATAAACGATGGTAATTCATCAGATAGCTACTTCTAATCAACAGCTCGTCTATTCTAGAATCTTGAAAATATAGCTCCTGTGCGATATAATGCATGCTATGGGCTATGTCTGGCATTTTAATGATTACAGCATCCTGAATGATGAAATTAAACCTCAATCTACTTGGTTTTACGAGCATAAATTGTGGTGCTTTATCGTAAGGTTAAATTTTTCTGATAAAAATTTCTGGGGTTTATCGGACATGAAAAACGTAGTCATAGTTTGCAACATCTTCCACCTCGCAGGAAGAGTATTATTTACGGCGTCTAAAGTATGTCTCATATATTGAGACGTGTCTATGCATTATATACAAGCTTCTATATCTCTAGAGAACCATATGGTTATCCAGTCCTGCCACTATTCTTAGAAGTAGAATTAATATGCGCATTTAAACTTTTTCGACCAAAACCCAGAAAATGCCAGAATTCGAGCATCGATGTACTATGAAAGCGAAAAAATATTTACCTAGACTGGTTATTTTCGTCTAATTTGCCTGGTTTAAACACATGCTTTGATTTGTATGTAACTCAGTTTTTTTTTACGCATTACCATATAAATGTCATATAAAATTCAGTATCGTAGTTACTCAAACACCTATACCACAGACGCTAAAATGACTTGACCATGCTCTCCTTGTTACTTTTTGTATCTCTTCTATTTCTACGTAGTGCTTTGTTCAGTAACAATGAAGTAGTCAGGGTGATTGAAATTTCAGACCCTTTCCTGCATATTTGCAGTGAAGGAATCTCCGTAATAAAAATCTTTAGTTATTGGAAGATTTAGTTCTACTTTTTGTTCTTGAAAGGATGAATTTTCTACCAAAATATGGCGATACAGAAGATTCTAGGTTGTTTTTTTTAGTGTGTCTATACAGCTATTTGAAAAATAATGGGTTAGAGGAGTCGGCCAATTCGCTATTAGGTGAAATATCCAAGGCTGATAAAGGAAATGTCTTGGGGTCAGTGGATGAGATTAATCTGAAATTACAGTCCCAATCACAGGAAGACTTTTTAATGGACTGGTGGATAATGTTGGGTAGTACACAAAGCAATTTTATTCCCAATTTGAATCGCATATTCAATCCTAGTGCCGGAGGAGTCAATGGTATGAAGAATGGGGGAATTTATAATGGCAGAATGCCTCCTCCAACGAACAAAGGAATGAATTCTCAGCAACCATTTAGACAATTCACGATGCAGCAACAAGCTATGCAGCCAATTCAACAGGGTCGCCAAGTTATGTTCCAACAGCCACAACAACAGCTGCCACAGGTGATGGTTGGAACCAACAAACCGGTCAGCGAGTCGGTTAATGAGAATCAAATGAATCTATTGGCAATGGAAAATCAAAATAAAATACAAAACAGACAAGCTATGTCCAAAAGACAGCAAACAGAAAACACTAAAACTAATAATAGAAATAATGATCAAGCAATGAACCTTAATATGAATTTGCATGTAAATCCACAGCAAATGAATCAGATGGGAATGAGAGAGGATGAAGTACAAAGAATGTTCAATCAGCAACACCAGCAACAGCAACACCAGCAACAAGAGCAACAACAGCAACAGCAGCAGCAACAGTCAATGATGGGTCAGCAAAATCCAGGAAACAGACTTGCAAATATGACGGGCCCGAATGATACGATTCAAAAGCCTATGGTATCTCCAGCTCAGGGTAACCTCCAACAACGAAAGCTTTCTCAGGAACAACATCAACATCATCAGCAACAACAGCAGCAGCAACTTCAGCAGCTGTTGGCAGCTCGTCAAATGCAACAACAGCAACAACTTCAAATACAGATTCAACAACAAATGCAACAACAACATCAACATCAACAGCACCAGCAGCAGCACCAGCAGCAGCACCATCAACATCAACATCCACAGCAACAGCAACAACATCAGCATCCACAACAACAACAACAACAACAACAACAACAACAACAACAACAACAACAACAGCACCAGCAGCAACAACAGCACCAACAGCACCAACACCAGCTTCAACAAATGCAGCTTCAACAGAATCAGCAGAATCAACAAATGCAACAACAAGCTGCCTTGTCTCAGAAGACTAATATAGTTAGAAATAATAGTATTGGTATGATACAAGATAATAATCTACTGCAACCTAGCCAAGTCTCACAGGATAAAATGAAGGGTAATATGCCACAGCATCAATTACAACTGCATATACCGAATAACCAAGTTCCATTTTCGGGTAATAATGATGAAATGTTTAATCAAATGGATTTCAATTCTAATATACCTACAAATACCCTCGACCTTGGAGATCCATCCGATCACTTGAAAAACACCAATATTGATATCATAGCAGGTGATTGGCTTAGTCTGATTGACTCCGGGCCAGCCTTTACCTAAACATCAAATATAATTCTTCTGCTACATTTTGCATATATAACTTTCTATGCTAGTCATAATTTTTTTAATATTATTGTAACTTCTAATCGGCGTATGGTCTCTTAAATATTCACAGTCATATTGTGGAGTGTGTAGTCCTGCATATATCCTGATCTTTTTTACAAACAAGTTAAGATAAACAGTTAAATGTGAAATGATGTTTACGATTACTTGATAAAATAAAAAACATTAAGATCGTTAGACGACATATAAGTCCGGTAAACCATTTTTAAACCATTTTTAATACTTACTGTTTATAACCACAGGAATGTATGATAATGGTCTGATAGATTTATCTGTAAGTGATTGGGGTATTGAAGAGAACAATAAATACCGAGGATTTACTAAGAAGAAATCGTCAAATGAGCTCCTTTCAAACTATATGAAAAGAAATATAACACTTGTTGATGTTAATGGTATATTCTGGGAAAAGTTCAAGTATCAAGTCGTTATATCAAACCTTTTGGATGATGGAATGATTTTATCAAAAAACGATCAAGCCATAAATCATTTACTTGCACTGGAAATTCATCACATTGGGCAAAAAACCATGTTTAATGATAGATATATTAACTTGTCAACTTTCAATCACCATTATCGCTTGAAATTGAAGAAAACCTCAATTAAATCAATCTTGAAGATAATCTACTTGACCATATATTTATTAAAATCACAAAATAAGCATAATATGAAACCTACATTGGAGCTCTTTAGGATATTGTTAATCTCCTCTATAAAGCTATTGAAATTGCATAATCTAAAGATAAAAGTCCTATCGCATAAGATACTAAATAATTCTAGAAAGTATCTAATATTGAATTGTAAACTCAATAGAAAATTCATATTGTATATGATAAAGTTAAAGAACTCAAATATTTCTAATAATTATAATGATTCGAACAATAACAAAATACTTGAACTAATGAATAACTGTTTGGAATTGATGATTTTCAATACGAAGTTTTCAATAGCCAAACTATTACCTTTTCAAAATGGGGACATGCTTGAAAAGTATTGTGAAATAAATAAAATAAGATTCGAATTTCTTACAGATGAGGAGATAAGTTTACGAGATGTCACTGAACTGGTAGATGATAGAATTAATCAATTACTTACCAAACTAAATAAGTTTACCCAGCTAAGGAAGCTTTTGATCTCGCAATTTTTGATTTTTGATTCACATTATAAATCAAACTTCTTTTTGAATAAATTACAGAGCTATTTCCATGCAGTTAGTATGAAAGACAGATATTTCGGAACTTTGCATAAATTATTGCTAATTGAGGAAATATTTATAGAGAATAACAATCATCTTCTGAATTTTTACTCTATTTTCGAGAATTTCGATATTATGAGTATTAATGAGAGTAATAATTTAGATATCATTAAGAACAATGAAAATATATTGCATATGATTGGAAACCCGAACCAAATAAATAAGAATGAAATAAATTATTTGAACTTGGATAAACTAGTTAACAAGTTCTCAAATTTATCTACGAATTTAAAATACTTTCAGAAATATAATGAGTCAACACATTCTAATGAAGACGAATTGAATGAAAAAATAATGATATTTGAGCAGTTTAGTAATGATTTGGACCAAATTAAAGAACTTCACCATTTAAGCCTTGCGGAAATGAATAAACAATTACTTTGCAGAGGCAATGGGGCTCCAACTGAAGATAGCTCATATAATGATGCAGATTTAAGTCTTAAGACATTTCATAATTCTGCTGTTAAAAAGAGAAACTCTCTCTTTTCAAACCATACTAACTCGGCATATTCGACCGTCTTAAGCGGTGTCAATTATGATACTAATATGTATGCTAAAAAGATAAGACGTCAATCGCCAGGTTTATCATTGGGTCTTGTCAAAGTTATCGAGGAAAATTCTGGCAGAGGTTCCAGTTCAGGGCCGATCGGTTTTCATGAATCATATAATTCCAATGCCTTAGATAAGCTACAAAATAATTTAAATAATAGTTTTAACCGATTTTCTACGAATTCAGTTGCATCAAATGTCAGTGGAATTTCTGACTTAATTAATCTAACCGAGATAACCTCATTGGGGGATGAAAATAATACAAATGAGGCTTTATCTAAAACCCAGCTTAAAGTGAAATTAGAAGAGAATATCAACAAAATGTATAGTAAGGGTTCATCGATTCTGCTGATGGTAAAACCAGATGATGATTCTATTAAGGACTTCAAAATGGAGACTTTTGATAAATCCTTTTTAAATCAATTGGATACCACTTTGTTATCGATGGTTAATAATAATAATAATAATAATAATAATAATACAGACGTATAATGTGTATAATACAAATTAACTATATTTGAAAAGATTCTAGTACTTTACTATGTAGCTACATTAATAAACCACTATGATATATTCTTGAGTCCTAAAACTTTTATTTTACATCCTTGTCATTATTTTCCGTAACATTATTCTTTTGATCTTCCAAAGATGTAAACTCGCTTTCATCATTACCACCTAATAACAAAAATGCAACATCTTTCTTCTTATTATCTTCTTTTTCTTTTCTATTAGCCTTGCCTTCCATCACAACTTGTTGGACTTGCTCTTTCTGTTTAGCTCTATCTCTCATTCTTTCTTCGATTGTTCCTTTGGCTAATAATCTATATACTGTAACTTGTTTTGTTTGACCCAATCTATGCGCTCTATCCATAGCCTGAGAATCAATAGTAGGGTTCCAGTCAGAATCGTAAAATATAACTGTATCAGCTGCAGTTAAATTTATACCTAAACCACCAGCTCTGGTTGATAACAAAAATATAAATATTTCCGGCTTAGTTTGCCAATCGTGTACCAAATCCCTGCGGTCATCTAACTTTGATGAACCATCCAATCTAATGAACTTATGCTGTTTATAAGTTAGGTATTCTTCCATTAGGTCCATCATTTTAGTCATTTGGAAATAAACCAAAACTCTATGGTCATTCTTTTTCAACTCATCGAGTAGCTCATCTAGTTTAGCCAATTTACCAGATTCTGTAATAAATCTATTCATGGAAGGCATTCTTATATTTGAATAATCAATGAATTTGTTAATAGAATCTGGTAGCATACCAGACTTTGGATAATCTGTAATTGGTACATTTTTTTCCATTAATCTCAATTCATTATTTAATGACATAGGCATTAAACTAGATCTTATGACCTCGTTAAACAAAACATCCTCAATCTTGTGTTGAAAAGAATAACTATCAGTGGATACAGTAATAGGAGGAGCTAAAGCAATATGCTCTGCAGCCGGATCCAACGTACTAACTCTCATATCTTCATAAACTTTATCACGGATGGTATATAACTCCTTCATATAGTTAGAATTTTGAATACCAGCATAGTTATTTTGGTATTCCTCAATTAAAAGAAGTTTATTAGCTGGTAAAAAGTCGCCTTCATATAAGTAGTTATATCTGTTTATTCTGTCGTAATTGATGTCAGTGTATTCCATGTTGTTTATTGCTCTTTCGATGATGTTTTTCTTGTTTAAGGTCTTAAGTTCTTGGGGCGATGTGTCAACAAATTTTAGGAAGCTGAATTCTTCACTCTCCTCAGTATTCAGAGCATCATAAATATTGAACATATTATACAATTTTTCCTTAAAACCAACATTATTATTATAAGAAGGGAATAAAAGGTCATTACGAATTAGTCTCGGTAAGTAGTACTCTATCAAATTTTCAGAAGTATAGCTCACTTCAAGTTCATTAGATTCTCGTAAAAATGAACTCGTTTCAGCAAACTTATTAAATGCAAAACCTGATTTAACATCTGCTCTTTCAAATAAATCTGGATGGTTACACACTTTTCTGAATTGCATAACAAGATTCATTAATGATTGTTCATCACCATTACTATTATTATTTGCTGAATCCAATAAGTCCATGATCGAAATTTGCGATTTCAACATTTGATAATATTTGTTCTGTCTATTTGTTAAGTTGCACATAATATCTATCTCCACTTTATCGCCTAATTCACTTTGGACATTTTTCTTTATACGTCTTAACATAAACGGTTTTAAGATTACATGTAATCTTCTCAATTGTTGTTCATTTAATTGAGTATTAGACTGTGCATGACTTTCAATATCTTTTGAGAACCAATCACTAAATTCATCGTGTGAATCAAATAATGAAGGCATAATAAAATGTAATAAGGCCCACAATTCTTGCATTGAATTTTGAATTGGGGTACCGGTCAAAAGTAATCTGTTACGACAGGAGAAGGACAACAATGATTTCCATCTAGAGGATTGGGAAGATTTAATTGCTTGAGCCTCATCTAAAATCATATATTGCCATTTCATCTTTTGAAAATATGCTGCATCTGCAACAACCAATTGGTATGAAGTGACAAGAACATGGAATGGTGCGTCCTTACCATACCTAACATTTTTACGATCCCAAAACTTTCTTAAAATTTTACGATCTTTAGCATTACCCCAGTAAGGTAAGACTTTAAAATCAGGAACAAACTTCGTAATTTCTTGTTGCCAATTGTGTAAAGTAGACGCAGGCGTTACGACTAAGAAAGGACCCCATATATTATGTGCTTCTGCCAAATAAGCCAAAACGGAAATACTTTGAACTGTTTTACCTAATCCCATTTCATCTGCCAAAATACCATTGATACCTTGTTCGTATAAATTTGCTAACCAATTCAAGCCTTTGACTTGGTATTCTTTCAATGTACATTTCAATAGATTAGGCTGTGATATACTAATATCACCCATTAAAGTTGGGTTTTGGAAATTCATTTCTTCTCCATTGGTATCGGGATTCTTCAACGGATCCGCATCAAACGCCTTTGCCTTTGACTGTGCTGCTTCTAATGCATTTTGTGCATTAGCTGCAGCTGCTTGGTTTAATGCTTCATCATCTTCATTATCAAAATCAATAGTACTAAAATCAGTCTTTTTACTAGAATCGACATTAGAGTATTTATCGTAATGTGAATTATTGGCTTTGAGTTGAACATTAGGATCTGAGTCTTTCCCTTCAATTTCATCTGTTTTAATCTTTTTACCAATAAAATGGGAGTATAATTCTGTTTGTGTAATTAAGAAGTTCAACTTCCTAGATTGTCTTTTTGCTTCTCTTTCTTCTTCTTCTCTTTTCGCTTTGTCAATTAATTCCTTTTCATACTTTTTCTTCAATTCTCTTTCAATTCTTTCATTACGCTTCCAGAAATTAAACATTTCTCTCATAGCTCTTCTAGCCTTAGTCGTCAAATCTTTCTGGTTCTTATTATTCTTTAATTGCCATCTCTTAGCTTCTCTTGCCGCTAAAATAGATGTTTTCTTTAAATTTATCATCTTAGCTTGTGCAGATTGTTGCATTAATCTACTGACCTTCGGTCCATCCTTTCTAGATAAATCTTTCCAAATCGAAACGAATGTGTTATCATATTGTTTAGTGATTACTTTTTGTTCTTTAAGACTAATTTTCAGACCATCTTCACCTTCTGATTTAACATTTAACTTAAGTTTTATCTTGCTATTTGCATCTGCTGAATCATCATCTTCTATATCTTCAGTTCCTGTTCCTGCTGCACCTCTTCTGGCCCTTTTAGTAATAGGCTCGTCTGCACTGTCGGTCTTTCTCTTTGCTTTAGCTTTTCCTTTCTTTCCAGCAGTTGCGGTAGAATCTATATCTTTGCTGTCTGGTTTCTTTCCTCTACCCTTCAATGCTGCTTTCTTTTTCGTTGGGGATTCAGAAATATCATCATCGAAATAAAATTTCTTGTTATCTCTTGTGGATCCCCATTTGAATTCTTTATTATCCAATATTTTACCTTCTAAAATTTCACTTTTAGATGACATGTCCTCGGCAACTATCCTTTCGATATAGTTGCTATTAATTTCAGACATTCTATCTATAGATCCACTCAATTGGTCTTGCTCAACCTTCAATATTTTATAGTTATTGGATTTTCTTAAGTAACTATCAATTTGATTTATCTTATTAACTTTCGATTCAAAAGCCGATAAGTAGGAAGTTCCGTCGGCATATTGGTCAAAATTTCTATCTATCTCCTCTTCGTCCGATAAAATCACCAGGTTGGCCGTAGGTTTGGCAACTACTGATTGAACAATATCCAACATTCCTTGGGGCTTCACTTCTTCCTTACCGTTAGATTCTTCCTCTAACGCTTCGTATTTCACGTCATTTCCTATCAGTATGCCGTTACTATCCCTTATTGCTTTCATCGTCGTCAATCCATCTCCATTGCGCTCTAGAGTCTGTGTAGAGCTCACCTGATCGTTAGAAAGCATAGATGATATATTCATAGTTCTTATTATAACTTTCCTTCTATCCCTATCTGCTTTGTATCTTCAGTGGTTATGTCTTGGTTTAATTGCCGGTATTGATTTTTTTTTGGATTACGCTCAGCAAGGGAGAATGGAAGTAGTGGCCATTGAGCGCCTACTTTAAAAATTTCGTTTGATAGCTTCTACCATGTTTGCAAAAAATTTTCTACTATCGCTGTAAACGAAATCATATATATATATATATTAGTTATATATTATACATATACACTCTCTGTGACTACAACCTACGTTCATCTGTCTATTTTATAATTGTCTGTTAACTCTTCACTACCTAGGTAGGCGCTAAAACACAAACTAACAATCCAATGAACACTAATTACCGCGATTTATAAAAGAAAATTTGATTTCCTCTGGGTTGGCTTGGTACGTGTGGCCCAATGTGGAAATTTCGATACTACTGACATATTCCGGTCATCACTCACCACTACAAAACTAAGGGAAAATTGACTCCAAATAAATATCGCGTGATCTACGTGTGCTTTTCTCCTAACATGATTCATACATACGGTATTACCCGGAACTCGCGAGAGATGTTCAAGTGCTTCTGGCAGTATTTCCTTCAGGTGAGGTCGCTAAACTAGGTTGGTTGGTTCCACCTTCAGGTATTTAGGTAGAAAAATTTCTTTTAGTTCTACGTCTGTTCTACTGTCCATCATCCTCTGTAATTTTCAACATATTGAAACCAATTAAAACTTAAGTACAATTTTAAAGGGCTGAAAAACTACGTTTTCTGATCTTGCTTCAGATACAGCTTCCTTATACTTTTTATTTAGACCTCTAGCATTTCCTTCTTTTTTAGGATGATAGATTGCTGGATATAACATACTATCAACAATCCATTGATGAGACTCCACAACCACAAATTAACGTTCTGCGAAAGCTACACTTTCTATAAGCTGATCTTTCCAGTTTTTATTTCATAGATATCATCAAAAACGCAAAACCAAATAGAAATCGATTTCTAAAATCATTTAAAGATTCGTCTGCAACATCATAATAGCGCCAGTCAGTTATCATTGATAAGCAGTAATCACTAATTCTTGTTTTTATTGATTTATTCATCAAAGATTTATTTAATACCTTAAGACAGAGATGTAATAAAAAGTAACCTTATTCTTAAAAAGATCAATTTCATATTGATACGTATTACCTGCATTATCATTAAATGAAAATGATTTTTCTTCAGAGAGAAATCTTTTCTCTTGAGCAAGCTCACAATATCTTCAGCTATCTCCAAAATAATATCATTTTTTATCTTATTTAACATTATGATATCAAACTGCAGAAATAAATTATTAGTTTTGCCCGCTCCTGGTTGATCACATTTTTAAGCTCAATGGATTTTGTAGATCAAAACAAACTAAAAAATAAAGTTATCGACAAAAATAATAAGCGAAGTGACTTTCTAATCACTCTAAAAATACTTTTAATGATTTTAGGAGGCAAAGAATTATTGAAATATCTATGTTTCCGAATCTATATAGCAACGTTTTCTCGGTTATATAAACATTTGCTCGGTATTTGATAACTATTTATTCTTATGTTACAACAACATATAGTATAGTTGCTGTATTAAACTGTAGGATTTAATACTGAAATGAATTTTCAACATACAAGAACCAACTAAAATCTTACTTCTGGTATCATCATTTCGAACCTGAGTTTTCTCGTTGTAACATTATCTGGCTAAGTAGCCTGATGCTGATTTTTTAACGGTTTCAGCTTCTCTTATTGTGCTTTGAACTTGGCATCTGTACTGCTTGTTGATCTATATCATGAACAAATGTACTGGTTTTAGCGTTTTCCTCAAATGTGGATCACATGTCTAACTTGTACTTTTTTTCTAAATCTTTCACACAAATGCTATAGCCGGAATTCTCTAGAGGTTTTCACGTGCTAACCGGAATCCCTTGAATGTTTCGATCCCCTGGAATTCTCTACAGATTTGCCTCCGTAATTAGTAGTTAGGTAGTTAGCATTGTTCAAGCAACATTGGAAAAACAAATAACCTTAGTAGTTGGAAGTAATTAAGGAAATGGAACACCCAGCTTTTACATTATCAGGTTTATGTGCTGTCGGAGGTGTCATGGGATACGTCCGTAAAGGCTCAGTTCCATCATTGGTGGCAGGAACTGCTATTTCGATTGTTTACGGTACAGCAGGTTATCTTTTGAAGAAAAACGCCGACTGGGGTTTGGAATTGGCTTTGGGAGCTTCAACTACCGTTCTTGTTGCAGGTATCGGTAGATCTATTCCAACTTCGTTTAAGAAACCAGTGCCTTTGATTTTGCTCGCTATAGGAGGCTTGTCAACTACATATTACACCAAGAAGTACAATGAATTCTATCCTTTTTTCTAAATGAAATATATAAGGAGCAGCAGAAGAGATATTCATATTGCTAGAATGAATATATGTAAATAGTCAATAAATATTGAGAATGAAAAATATGTAAATAATTTTATATTTTTAGAAAACAGATTGTGATGATTATTCAAGTTTGTGAACCGCAAATGATGGAGTAAGTACGAATGTACACAGCGACATGTTTGTCAGCTAAGTGGCAATATCTGGTATTACCTATTAAGAATGCTCGGATTAATCGGTCCAGGGGAGCTGAGAATCGTTTGATTTTCACAATGACTTACAAAACACAGACAGAAAAATTCCAACTAAGGTCAACTTACATCGCGTGAATCTAAATATTTTAATACCATTTATTGTTAATATATATATATAATAAATCCTGGTGTAGACCCATTTTGAAGTCAACAAAATAAAATGTAAACCTAACCGCAAAAATGCAGGAATAACTCCTGGGAGAAATAAAATGTAGACATAAGGCTCGTTTGAAAAATCGTAATGCTGAGGACTAAAGAAATAAATCTCATAAGACTCTAATTCAACTCTATAATTGAGGCGGATCTGTCTCTAATGTCAGTCTCTTTATCTTGTTTCATAGCAACTTGCTCAGTTGGTAACAAGTTAGGAGAAGAGGTTGGTGAAACGTTAGGAATTAAGAATGGTTCCGAGACCTCGGTAGACAAGGTCAAAAAGCTGTTTGGTAAAGTTTGGAACATTTTGTGGTGAGCAGACATATTTCTAATTGTAATTCTAGTTTGAATGAATAAAATAATAAAATAATAATTAGAAAAATATGCCCATTTATATACTTTTCCATTCTGCCGGACAGCCACTAATTTCGCTAATCGAAGTCCGAACTTGAATCACTCCGATGACTCTTCCCCACGGGAAATTTTCTTTATCAGTGACTTCATGGACCACTAAAAAAATTTTTCTCACAATTATTAATCCGGATAATACTAACATTATTACTCCGGCTACAGCATATTGGCTTAAGTCGGGCGTAAATTGTAGAACAGTAATAATACATTCCATTCTAGAAATACCACAAATCTCTCATTTCACATGCCAGCACCCGAAGTATAAAAGGATCTTTTTCCCCGGGAGATAGTGGAGATAGGGGCGGTTGTAAATCTTACATCGTAGTTACATAATTTAACGGAGACTAGCATTTTATGGCGGTAGGCGGGCACCGTGGCATTGTAGCTTTTTATGAGGTAAGGGACGATTTCAGGTGGTACATAAAATCCGTAATTTTGCGCCTCACATGACAATTGATTAGAAACCCTATTTCAGAGTCAGTCGGAAGTCACGTGAACATTCTTGTTTTTACATTTTACATTCTCAATTCAATTCTATTACTACAAACATTGTTGAAAATGATATAAAGTCTTATTAAATACAGGTATATAGTACGTTACAAAACTTAAGCAGAAGCTTCTTCTTCAGTAGCAACAGCCTTGTAGGACTTGACAGTTGGGGCTGGGATGATTTCGTCTTCATCCTTAGCTTCAGAGATCTTAACAGCATCTGGTAAGGATCTTGGACCGAATCTGTTGGCAGCTGGGTCTCTCATAATCTTAACTCTGATACCTAAGACACCTTGTCTCATTAAAACGTGTCTGATAGCAATGTCGATGAAGTCCTTGGTTGGTTGACCGGAGTGGATCATGAAACCGTCGGCGTACTTTTGAGACTTAGCTCTAGCACCTCTCAATTTACCGGAGACGACAACTTCAACACCCTTAGCACCAGCAGCCATAGCGAATCTTAAAACACCGTAAGCAGCTCTTCTGACTGGTAAACCGTTTAATAACTTGGACTTCAAAGCTTCGGCTTGGACAGCAGCAGATAAACCTCTGTCTTCAACTCTTTCAGCAAAGATGACAATTCCATCTGGAGATAACTTGAATCTCTTGACGATTAAAGAGGTCAATTCGTGAATTCTTCTACCTTGTTCACCTAAAACACCTTGGGTGTTAGAAGCCTTAACAATAACTTCTAACTTGGTTGGGGTCTTTCTGACTTCAACACCAGCGTAACCTTGTTCGGCTAATTCTCTGGTGAAGAATTCGTTTAATTCAGCGTAGAAGACACCGTCAGCAACTAACTTTCTTTTCTTGGATAAGATTGCGTTAACCATTTTTGTTTATGATATTAAGAATAAATTAAAACTTTGAATTGAAATCTGAAAAACTTTTTTAATAAAGGTGAGCTACGAAAAATTTTTCATAAAATCTTTTTTGTAATAAACACGACTCTATTTTGATTGATTATGTAATGCATTATGTTATCACCGTTTGTTAGAAATGGCTGCGAAGTACAAAGTAGTCGATACAATTATGATATTAACATCTTATAAAATACTATGAAACAAATATTAGGAAATAAATTTACAATTTTAGTAACCATCACCAACCCACTTTCTAGCGGATCTGAATAATCTGATCCAAGGACCATAATCTCCCCATGCTTGGCCCTGTTCAGTAGGGTACCAAGAGTTAGATTCTTTTCTTGTAACTCTCTCTGGATGAGGCATCATAGCCAAGACTCTACCATTTGGAGTAGAAATACCCGCAATACCATCTGGGGAGCCATTAGGATTGAATGGATACTTCTCAGTAACCATTCCGTAGTTGTCAACATATCTAATGGAGGTTAAACCACCAGAGACGAAGCTTGCCTTAGAATCGTCAGATTTGAAAGAGGCTCTGCCTTCCCCGTGAGCAACAGCAATAGGAAGCTTAGATCCCTTCATACCATTCAAGAAAACAGAATTATTATTGTCGTCAGTGATTTCTGCCATGACAAATCTTGCTTCATATTGCTCTGAAAGATTTCTTTCGAATGTTGGCCAGTTTTCTGTGCCAGGAATTAATTCAGCAATCCTACTAAAGAATTGACAACCATTACAAGCACCGAAAGCAAAAGTATTATCTCTTTCTTGGAAGAATTTCCTAAATTCATTACGAGCTCTTTCGTTAAATAATACTGATTTTGCCCAACCGGCACCAGCACCAAGGACATCACCGTATGAGAAACCACCACATGCTGCTAAACCAACAAAACTATCTAAAGAAACCTTTCCGGTCAAGATATCTGACATATGAATATCATAAACATCAAATCCTGCTTGTTGGAATGACCAAGCCATTTCTTGTTGAGAATTGACACCTTGTTCTCTTAAAATAGCAACCTTTGGCTTACTCTTAAGTGAGCTGACACCTAAATCATCAGATACATCATATGATAATTGATAAGATAAACCTGGGTCGTTATTGTCACTGATAGATTCAAATTCTTCACTACTTGTCTTTGGATTGTCTCTTAATTTTTGAATATGGTAAGATGTCTTTGACCACAATTCTTGTAATTGAGCACGAGTGTTTTCATATACACTTGAGCCATTAAAGTTAATAGAAACAGTTTGGTCGACAAAGTTTGGTTTACCTACAACAAAAATGAAATCCTTGGAGACACCATTAGCTTCGAAGATTTCAACGAATTTAGGATAATCCGCCTTCTTAATTTGGAAAACAGCACCTAATTCTTCATTGAATAACTCTGTTAATAAGCAATCACCTTCAAGTTGTAATTCTACACCAGATCTAGAAGCAAAAGCCATTTCAAGAATAGTCGTAATCAAACCACCCTCAGATCTATCATGATAGGATAAAACAGGGAATTGTTTATGTAACACAACCAAAGTTTGTAAGAATGATTTCAATAATTGATGAGAGTGAACGGTAGGAGCACTGTCACCGACCTCTTTGTAAACTTGGGCTAATGCAGATCCACCTAATGACTTCTTGACCTTAGCTGCTAAATCAACCGAGATTAATAAGGTCTCTTCATTGACATTTTGTAACTGAGGAGTCCAAGTTCTAGAAGTATTATCAACTGGTGCGAATGCTGTTACAGTCAATGCTAAAGGAGCAGTAACTTCCTTGTCATCCCATTTCATTTTCATGGACATAGAATCCTTACCAACTGGGATAGATATACCCAAATCAGGACATAAACCCAAACCAATAGCTTGAACTCCTTCATAAAGCTTAGCGCCTTCACCATCATGTGAAGCAGCAGACATCCAGTTAGCAGATAATTTAACCTTCTCTAATGATGGAACATCGGCGGCAAAAATGTTCAATAATGATTCAGCGACACACATCTTTGCTGAAGCAGCGGCAGAGATTAAGGCTAATGTTGGCTTTTCACCCATAGATAAAGCTTCACCTGTAGATAAAACCTTATCAGACATTGAGGTTGCAGTTACACCAACATCAGCAACAGGAACTTGCCATGGACCAACCATTTGATCTCTATCGACCAAACCGGTGATAAATCTATCACCAATAGTAATTAAGAAATTCTTAGAACCGACAGCTGGTAATTGCAATACTCTTTCAATTGATTCAGAGACATTCAAGTTAGAAGTTATGAACGGCTTGAGTTTCAACTCTTGGGTAATGGCGGTTCTCGACATCTTAGGAGCTTTACCGAACAAAACAGACATTTCTAAATCAATTGGAGTAGTGTTCAATAAGGAATCTGTTAATACTAATCTTTGTTCCTCAGTTGCTTCACCCACAACTGCAAATGGAGCTCTTTCTCTTTCACAGATCTTAGCAAATAAATCGAATTTTTCTGGGCTAACACCTAAAACATATCTTTCTTGAGATTCATTACACCAGATTTCCATTGGAGACATACCAGGTTCTAAGGATAAGATGGATCTTAATTCAAACTTGGCACCTAAATCATTATCATGCACTAATTCTGGTAATGCATTAGATAAACCACCTGCACCAACATCGTGAATAGATTGAATTGGTGTCTCCTTTGCTCCTAAAGCTACACAAGCATTAATCACTTCTTGAGCTCTTCTTTGAATTTCAGGATTTCCTCTTTGAACAGATGCAAAATCTAAATCAGCAG
The DNA here is from genome assembly GCA_032927745.1 of Schwanniomyces capriottii. Lineage (NCBI taxonomy): Eukaryota > Fungi > Ascomycota > Pichiomycetes > Serinales > Debaryomycetaceae > Schwanniomyces > Schwanniomyces capriottii. Next base: position 463,211 of record JAVSEF010000012.1, read on the forward strand.
ATCCTTCACCAGAAGCAATGGAAGAAGCAGCACCTCCACCTAGACCAATCAACATAGATTGACCACCCAAAACAATTATTTTAGAACCAGGTGTAATCTTTGTATCTTTCAAGGCTAATTCTGGTCTAATGGCACCCATACCACCTGCCAACATAATAGGCTTGTGGAAACCTCTAACTTCGGTTTCACCTTTATGGTTTTCAACCTCAGTTGTCAAAGTTCTGAAATAACCGTTAATAGCTGGTCTACCAAACTCGTTGTTAAATGCAGCAGAACCAATTGGTGCTTCGATCATAATATCTAAAGGTGCTGCAATGTGGTTTGGCCTACCGACATCTCTTTCCCAAGGTTGTTTGAGATCTGGAATGTTCAAATCTGCAACAGTAAATCCAGATAAACCAGCTTTTGACTTAGAACCTCTACCCACAGCACCTTCATCTCTGATTTCACCACCAGAACCTGTAGCAGCACCAGCAAACGGAGAAACTGCAGTAGGATGGTTGTGGGTTTCAACCTTTACTAATGTATAAACTCTTTCGTTAATTGACTTCCATTGTCTGGTATTAATATCTGGAGTGAATAAGCTACCCTCTGGACCCTCAAAGACTGCGGCATTATCAGAATACGCAGAAACAGTGTATTCTGGGTTCTTACTATGGGTATTTCTAATCATCTGAAATAATGAAAGGTCTTTCTTTATGCCATCAATGGTCCAGTCAGCATTGAAAATCTTGTGACGACAATGTTCAGAGTTCACTTGTGCAAACATGAATAATTCAACATCAGTTGGGCTTCTACCAATTGTTTCGTTGAAAGCCTTCATCAAGTAATCGATTTCACCTTGATCCAAAGCTAAACCTAATTCCTTGTTGGCTTTCAATAGGTTATCCTTTTCAGATATATCGACTGTAACCAATGGCTTTGGTTGATGGTGTTCGAACAAATCATTAAATTCAGGAGCATGAGCACCAATGTATAAGGTTTGAGTCATTCTATCAAAGATAGTGGTCAAGATTTCTCCAGAACTTAAGTGCTTATCTAAGGCATATTCTGTTTTAATCACTAAACTTAAACCACGTTCAATTCTTTCGACAAATTCACCTAAACCACAAATAGAAGCAATGTCAGTAGCCTTGGATGACCAAGGAGAAATAGTACCAGGTCTTGGTAAAACTCTGATCAAGTAGGTGTCGCTATCTAATTGAATTGCAGAGTTGGAGTCGTCGCCACTTATTGTAGAGAACTCAACCAATTTTTTGGTTAATGGAGTGTCATCAACTGGAGAGTCATAGGTCAATAATACCTTGACTAACTCCAATTGCTTGTCAGTTAAATCCTTCTTCAAAGAAATATAGTGAGTAAATGAGGATGTAACCTCATTTATGATAGACCCCACATTCAACTTCTTTTCAATTTCCTGAACCAAGTTATTGATTCTGAAAGATGATAAAGCCTTTGGACCAGGTAAAATGAGAAATTTATCACTACTCATTTTAAGTTGGGAGCTAAATTGAACTTTTGAACTTTTTTAAAAAGAAGGGCTAGGGAAGCAAGCAAATTACCGTGTACCTTAAACTTTTAAGAAAACCAATGAAGAGATCAGCTTCTCAATTTAAGGAATTTGAAATAAAATAATTCCTAATTAAACAGAGTAAGAGCCTTGACTCTGCCATTGAGAAATTGATATTTCGTGGGTCGTGCAAGTGCACAATGTTTTATTGCGATGCCCTATTCAAATTGATTATCTACGATTCTTATTTCAAACTATGCAACAGGATAACTAGTAATGGCTCAAGGAAAAATAGTTTTAAAGAATAAAAAGTCTGCTAGAGTTACCAAGAAGCAAAAAAACCCCAAGGGAGCTGCTCCAAAGATAATCAAGGCCAAGAAATCAACTGCAAAACAAGCTTCTAAATTAACTAAGATCCATCAAGGACAGTTAATGTCCTCCACAGAAAAGTTGATTGCTAGTAGAGTTGGTCATTTAGAATTGATTAAGGGATCCAGAAGAGAAATTGAGAAAGCAGAAAAGGCTAAGAAGGTTGGTAAAAAATGAATTCGTTGGACATGAGAGATTTATTGAAGAACTTCCCAGGTTCAGAGAGCTCTGGGGATTCTGATAGAATTGTAACCTCCAAAAACGTGGATATTTCTAACTCAAGTAAAGCAAAATATATGCATAGTCGGTTTAAAAACAACCTTGTTAGGGATCTGGGCTTTATTAGTTCAACAGTGAATCCGGTACCTGAGCTAACTGCATTAAATCCTGATCTAGTGGAAGAACAGGAAAAAAGAAATCGGAAACTACGTAAACGAGTTAATTAGACAATCTTGAGGTATACTAAATATATTAAAAATAAACATTCTATTTAATTTTTAAACCATTAGATAGGAACGTCTAAAACTGATGCCCCTTGAGCTTCAAGTTCTAGATTATTTCTCTTTAACTTTAACTGTTGGGTTCTAACAAAATGAATCAATGTTAATCCAAATATTGCTGTTAAAGCCGTTAAAAGTGAATTTATTGGAATTGGGTTCAGATTGAAATATTTTTGGGTAACTCTATCCATTATCTGTTGTAAAATATTGCAAATACCTGAAAAGCAAATTATAGAACCATATATGGTTCCAAATGTTTCAAATCCATATATCTTAGCACAATAATCCGAAACAGCAGTGTAATAAAATGGTCTATACAAAACAAGCATTATAATTCCAGCGTAGGTTCCTGGTATCCAGGAAAGAAGGCCCATAATACCGATGAATAGGGAGGTGATGCTGAGAGTTATTAAAATAGACAAAATTGATAAATTATCTAAAATCATACCAATGAATGGAATAGATGCCAACCCCCCTAAAGGTAAAGCAACATCAAAGAAATGATTTATCTTAACTGCAATTTCTTCACTTCCGTAGAAATACATCTCTTGTGTTTTGATTGTTGCTACAAAAAAATTGATTCTTAACATTTGAATTGTGGTGAATAAAGTCATCAAAATAAACCAAGAAGATTTCAATTGCTCGCCAATAGAGTATCCATGCATTATTCCAAATACCCCACCAGTCGACTTTACTAGTTTGTCTTCAGCTTCTTGTTCGTAAACTGATTTTACAGATGTTCTTGAAGTTGCAGAAACTCTCAGAATAGTAGACTCACGTCTAGAATATGAAGTAACACTATTCATTAGCAAAGTGGTAGTTTCGGAAATAGTTGGTTGACTGAAACTGGTAGTTCTTTCATTGTCAATTCCAGGACCTCTTAATCTATCATTATTTTCGTCAACTTTATCTCCAGGAAGCAACAAGTCACGATCAAGAGGTTTTCCAGTTTCATCTATCGCAGTTTCTGCGATCTTAGCTAATGTTCCAATTGTCTTGTAAGAGTCTGCTGGCATTATAAATAACTGACAAAGTAAAATGAAGATCGGAACTACCAAATACCAAGAGAAGAAGCTATACATCGTAACCTCCCGGATGTTTGTGTATATAATCCTATAGATCAAAAACAAAGCCAGGGAAGAATCAAATGCACCGGTCAACAAAGCAAGGATTAATCCAGAATTTTTTGGAAAGCTGTTTGCCAACTGGAAACAAGAAATAAATACAAAGGGACCACCTAAAGCTAAAAATGTATAGCCTGCTAAATAGCCATCAAATAATGCTATTGTGTTACCGTATTTCATGAGAAGAGCTCCGAAAAAAATAAAGAAAGAACCAATAATACCAGTTATTTTAGGGCCATATGCGTCTAAAATGGAGCCCACCGGTAAAGCACTTATGTTGGTTACCATACATGCCACCGTGAAGAGAAAGTTCAAAGCTAAATCCTGTTCTGTGCATGTATTATTAGCTCCTAATATCTTAACATCACATTTCTCTTTATAAACTCCCTCACTAATAAGAATTGGCTTTAAAGCAGCAAATCCAAAGACTGGGCCAGCAGCAAGTAAACACCAGGTGATTGCACACAATATCTGTATGATACGCTTATACAATGAAGGCATTGTCGTATCTTTGGATTTATCGGAAAGTCTAAAGAATCTAAATTGTTAAATACAACACAGAGTCGATTGAATGAAAAATTTCAATTCCTTATCAACTAATACGGCTTTGCCCGCGAATTCGTTCTGACTCTCTTCAGTCATAATAATGCATTAAATTAAAATATATATCTAAATATATAAATGAACACTTTTAATTAATATTAGTTTCATAACTTAATTAAAAAGGAGAGATGTTTTGCTCTACCGTTCTGTATGAAGCAGCCGGATTCGATATTTTCATGTAAAGGTGATGAATGCAAATTGCTACCATATTGAGGAACACAAGGAAAGATAAAACTATAGCAAAACGAACACCAGGTTCATTCAATGGAGAAGACAGTGATGAAGATGATGTAGAAGATGAGGGTGAGTCAGGCTGATCGTCCTTTTCGATATCAACATCTCTTTTTGTTAACTTAATATCTTGTAGTAAATTAGTTAAATTGTCAATTTCCTCGAGATTCAAACTTTGTAAGTAGTCAATGTTAACTATGTCATGTACATTATTTATCATATGCTTATTTGTGGTCCAGTTCAGCCCCGATTTAAAAGGTATTTTTGCAAAGATTAATAGTAAACAAACGGAGCATAACACCATCATAACTGTGAAGATAGCATTTTTACGAATAACACCATTAGAAGAACTCCCAGACTTTTCGCTATCCATCATAACAGTCATGGGATAATAAGGAAAGGCTTATAATATTTGCAAGATTAGTTAATTAAAATTCATCAAGTCTAATTTTGGCAATTTTCTTTGTTTACATTATTTCCTTAATTAAAAATTCAAATCTTTTCTTTTCAATACCTTCGTTATCAGAACTCCTGTTATATTGACAAAAATTAAGTGCGGGTAATTTTGTTGGTAGTGATATTGTGCACGTGATTTGACTCGAATCTCATAGTCAATAAATTTTTCAAATTGAACTCATTTAGATGAGTTTAAGGATATCAAAGTAATCTATCAAAGCCATATCATTACCATACATAATGTCAGGCATTTTATTTGAAGATATGTTCAACGTTGAATCCGTTGATTCAGCCAGGTATAACAAAGTAACTCGTATAGTGGGACAATCCTCAACTACTCAAGATATCAAGATTACTTTAGATGTGAACGGTGAATTGTTCCCAGTTAGAGACAACGACTCATTAACTATCACATTAGCCTCCTCCTTAGGTAATGAATCATCTATGTTGACTTCCAGTGGATCTTGGAGACCACCTAAGAATAATGACAGATCCTTGGCTGACGATTATGATTATGTTATGTACGGTACAGTTTACAAATTCGAAGAAAACTCAAATGATGATAAAATGTCTGTCTACATTTCATTTGGAGGATTATTGATGTGCTTAGAAGGTGGTTACCGTTCTTTATCTAACTTAAAGCAAGAAAATGCTTATATCCTTATCCGTCACTACAAGGACAACTAGTGTATTCGCTTACTAAATCACATCTGGGTTACCTTATCCAGTAAAGCATGTATGAATCGTTTCCAAAAGCATTAGAATCTTTTAAGATTTTGACGAGACAGATTTAACCTCAAATTTCAGTCTAATCAACATTTTACTTGTGTACTATATATCATTATAACTGAAAATAATTAAAGAACTTCGTATTAGAAAATCGTTAAATAGTAGCTGCTTCAATATTTGTAGAACCGGTTGCCAATACTCTATTAAACGTGAAGCATTTGATTTCTCAATGTTATGCAGGGAATTTAGTAACTTTTACACCATAATCGATAATTGATAAGAAATTGATCACAATTCACTATCATGGATGATACAGACATTCGTAAGTACATGCTAAAAATTACGCTTATTGAATTATTCTAACATATTAGCTGATCCTGTGTTAAAACAAATTCCTCTTATTAAGAATCCTTCATTTCAACCACCAAGACCGATAACTTTAAACTCCAACTATAATAAATTGCTACCAAACCTATTTAACTCTGTAATTCCTCCAAAGATAAATTTATCATCTTCAGAAATAAAGAAATGGATTAAGGATATTGATGAAATAAAGGAAGAAGACTCTGGAAAGACTATTGGTGATTTTGAGAACTGGTTAAAATCGAAGCAATTACAAATAGCACCAGGTTTTGAATTTGCTGATGGAATCATGAAGCCAAGTAAAGTTAATAAAAGAGATATTAATCAAGATAATTCAGATTCCAAAACTGGTGCTGAGGTAAATGAATTAGATGAACTATTTGGAAAATCTACACTTCAGTAATTGTTTCAAAATTATTTCCCAACATTCTAATTACGTATTTCTTGAAGGGATTGCCAACGAGAGAGCTTGATGAAATTATAATGGGACTAATTTCTAAGTTGTCTAATACTTTGGTACTTCGGGGGAATTTCACCATCACCAACTTAACGTTTAAGTATATCAATTGATTATAGGGCATAAAACTGATGTAATTCAACAATTTAGAATACCGTATAAACTATTTAATTTATGTATGACACGTATACATGAATAATTGAAAATGTAAATTTATACGATAATTGGCGAAGTGCAGTCGAGTTAATTTTATTTGTTTATGTCTCTAATGATGATTTTATAGACGTTCACTCATGAATAGTATATTATCACCACAAAATAGGATATTTGGAAAATCAAAACGTTCCTTGCTTTCTTTACTTGTAATAGCCATTATCATATATGGCTGTTTATTTCATAATTCCCCGAAGCCTCAAGTTGTGGTTCCAATTGACATAGTGAATCAAAGAAATACCTTCAGAAATCCAATATATACAAAATTGTTCAAAGCAAAATCTTCATTCGAAAAGCTTACATTAGACGACAAATGTTCTAAGTATTTTCTGGTTTGGAAGCATGATCTTCCAGTAGATGAAACACCCATATCAAGGTTAAGTAAAATAAAAAAATTAGACCCAAATATTTACAAAAAATCTAAATGGATAAAAAGTAGAACCATATCTTATAAAAAAAAGATAGACAAGAAGAGAACAAAGCAAGAAATTAGGGAACTTGTGGAGAAGGATTATATAACTGCTTCAAATGATCTTTCCAATTTTGAACACGAATTAGTAACTTCGATTTCTCATCAAAGAGTGTGGGGAACGTGTTTTTTAAGGAAAGATGACTTAGAAAATGATGAAAGCAGAGATATATTGTGTCAGGAATATGTAACAATGAATTTTCCTTGGATTTCAAATAACTTTCCCTCTTTTAAATCTTGGAATGGTGAGGAAACTATTCCAAGATTTGACAAAGAGGATTATAAAAATGAAAATACAAAATGCTTCTTTAAGAAATATATGGATATTAGTAATGGAAGGGGAATTGTTATAACAATTTTTCCAAATATTGATAGAAAACGTCAGATAGATAATATTGGAAGGTTATTGAGAGTATTAAGGATGTTAAAAAACAAATTACCTATAGAAATTGTATACTTTGGTGAAAATTGGGATCAGAGGGACAATGCCAAGTTGATTGATGTAGCGAGAGGTTCATTTAATGCAGATAAAAAGATGCAAAATTCAGATCTTGATTCACTTCCTAAACAAAATATCATATTTGTAAGTTTAACAAACGCTGTCAGTCTTAAAGATTCTTCCATTTCCCAAGCTTATGGATCTATTAATATGAACTCTATGTTAATATTAAGTTCTATATTTAATTCATTTTCAGAAGCAATTATGATGACCCATCAAACTATACCCCTTGCTGAAGATTTGGAGGAAATTCTATTTAATAATGAAGGCTATAAAAAGAATGGTATTTTACTCTTTAAAAACCCATCATATTATACATCACATACAAAATATTTTAATTCTGGTTATTTTGAGGTGCAAGACTTGGTCTATTCTCATCTTATGGCATCGGAAATGGATCAAAAATATTTCAAACTTGCATTGAAATCTAAAAGTCTGGCACAGCACACAGATCGAGTATTTAAGGATAATTTTAATGATCTTATGGATCCTAACTTTTTTGTTCTCAGAAAAGGTCAAACCTTATCAGGATTACTCATATCTTTTAATTTGCAGCTTTATGATTTGCTTTCAACAAGATTTCATACCAATGAAAGGTTTAATGTCGACTTATTCTGGCTTGGCCAAGAATTGGCTGGCTCAACTGAAATATTAAATTTCAACAACCATTATGGTGTTGCAGCTGGCCTAGTAACTCCATCATCTAATATACCAAGACATCTTGTGACATATTCTAATGAAATTTGTACTTCCAGTTGGGGACAACTCTCAGATGTTGATGATAATACTTTGATCTATGTAACCAGTCACCAATTAGAGAATGCAATGCGTGGAGGACCTGGATTTGAAGCGGATTTGAAGAATAGATATCTGACGAGTGACATTATTGGTAACCCAGAAGACTACAATGCAATATTGACTAATCCATTATATATAGCTGATGTCTTAAATCCGCCAGTTATTCTGAAACCACAGACTAGTGAAGGGCCCAACGAACCATCTAAATCATGGATCGACCAAGAGAAAAATGATGTACAGTATTACAGTAAGTATTATTGTAGTTATAATATCGTTGGAGGCATAGAATCAAATTCTAGGACAAAGCTTTTATCCTTTGGAGAAAAGGTTAAAAGCAGACTAAATAATTTGATAGAGTTATGGTATAGAAAAGATATATAGCGAATCTGTATTTCCGTTTACAAATTTTCTTAATTATAACTGTTGATTTATCTAATAATTCATAATGGACAATAATCACTCTCTTCGACGAGTCATGATTGGAATATCCTAATTATTGTCTTAGTTAAAATACCATTAATTTAAATATTCTGTTTCTTCACACATTTTGATCTGTCTATAACCTCTATTCAAGATCGAGGCTACCTTAAATAAAGCTATCTATAATTCTATAATTCCCATACAAACTGGGGAAAAAAGAAATGACGTCACAGACAGGATTCGAACCTGCGCAGGTAAAACCCAACGCCTAAACCGCTAATGGATAGCAGGGCGTCGCCTTAACCACTCGGCCACTGGGACTTATTTCTTGCTGATGTTGAAAATAAAATAAATATATCCTTTATTATATGATTATGATATTGCTACACATTCTCCTTCAGTAATTCTCATTTATGACCATGTTTAAAAAATTATTACAAATTACGTAAGATACCACATTCTGCACCATTATGAAAAAGAAACACCAATACTCGATACAGAAAAGTAAGTGGGATATAAATGACAGGGTCATTTATTGTGGTGTTTCATGCATATATGAATATTGTAGAACCATATTATCATGCAATTATGTAAATAATTTACTCGTATGTTTTCTAAATTCTTCTAAAATAAAATAAAATAAAACACAATATAATAAAATTTTTTTACAATTATGAAAAATGTATTAATTATACATTCTTTAACCTTGAGTCATAATGGAATAGGATAGCATGATATATCCATCTTAACTCTTAGCCCTTTCTCTACAAAAATTATGTGTAGTAGTCTTCTAATGCGGAGATCAGTGTAGATAAATCGAGGCAACCCAGAAATGTGTGAAATTGTCCCCCCAAATGCGATGCGTTTCTACGCATGTCAGGCTACCTTGTCCATTGTAAGTGAAATTGAGCTCAGCGTATTTTGCCGAACTACATATCTAAAATTGCACTGAACAACACCCACATTCTTATGTAATCTTTCGATTACCCCAACCGAGTCTTGGGGACCCTCCAATTAAATACATCTAGTATGTCGATCCTAGGATGGCACCTTTTTGACTACAACTATCTTTAGCAACGCGTGCTCTGAGGTTACAACTTTCCTTGACCGCAACAATTAGGTCGAGCCAGATACGACAAATCGGTAGAATACTTTTGTCGAAGCATCTGTGTGTATTTTTACTGGCAAATTGCATCCCCCGTTTAGTGTTGTCCACGTTAATGTCAATTAGTCTACACTTCAAGTTAATGGCTACTGTACCTGTGTATTGAGATGAATCCTCTTCTATACATTGTAGTTGTCTGTAATCATAGCCTAGCGTAATAGTAGGCTATTCATGCATACTTAATTTAGAAGTATTTGATATCCAGACTCATCCACGATGCGCACCCAAAATTTTTGGATCCCGACAGACAAAATTGTAATAATCGACTTCGATTGTTTTGGAAATACAAAAGTGAAACTACAAATTTGAATTTTTTTTTAGTTTTACTTGCTTTCAGCTCGAAAGATAAATTGAATCGATAGAAAATGTCTAACACTACCCCAAAGAAACACACCAAAACTCAATCTACTTATGTAAGTACAGAGTTCTGATTGGAAACCAGCGGTGTCTGTGACATCGAAACTGTGTCCGTTTTTTTGGCATTAGTATTTTTCGAACAGTCAGACACTAGGAATATGGTTAACAGACTCCAATGCACACAATTACGTATTGTACAGATATACTAACACCAGGAATAGGCTTTTGACAACACAGCTACTACAGTTGCTGCCTCCCAAATGCGTAACGCCTTGAACAATTTAGCTGACACGGTTACCGATAAGGACCAACAAGAAAGGTTTGAAAATGAAATGGATAGCTTTTTTGCATTATTCAGAAGATATGTCACTGATAAGGCTGCTGGTAGCACATTGGACTGGGAGAAGATTAAATCTCCTTCTCCATCTGAAGTCGTTCAATACGACTCTTTGAAGGATTCTGATACTAACTTGTCCAAATTGGCAGTTTTGAAGTTAAACGGTGGTTTAGGTACTTCCATGGGTTGTGTTGGTCCAAAATCTGTTATCGAAGTCAGGGATGGTAATACCTTCTTGGATTTATCTGTTAGACAAATTGAACACTTGAACAGAAAATATGATGCCGACGTGCCATTATTGTTGATGAATTCCTTCAACACTGATGCAGACACCGCTAAGATTATTAAGAAATACCAAGGCCACAGAATTAGAGTTAGAACCTTCAACCAGTCAAGATTTCCAAGAATTTATAAAGACTCTTTATTGCCAGTTCCTCAATCCTTTGACGATGATTTGGATTCATGGTACCCGCCAGGTCACGGTGATTTATTCGAATCTTTAGTTCAATCTGGTGAATTGGATTCCTTGTTGGCACAAGGTAGAGAAATCTTGTTTGTTTCTAATGGTGATAACTTAGGTGCTACTGTTGATACTAAGATCTTGTCTCATATGATCGAAACCGGTGCTGAATATATCATGGAATTAACTGATAAGACTAGAGCTGATGTTAAAGGTGGTACTTTAATCAACTACGAAGGTCAAGTCAGATTATTGGAAATTGCCCAAGTTCCTAAGGAACATGTTGAAGAATTCAAGTCTATCAAGAAGTTCAAATATTTCAATACTAATAACTTGTGGATCAATTTAAGAGCCATTAAGAAATTGGTCGAACAAAATGCCATTGAAGCTGAAATCATTCCAAATCAAAAATCTATTTCTAAGGGATCTTCTGATATTAATGTTTTACAATTGGAAACTGCTGTTGGTGCTGCAATTAGACACTTTCAAGGTGCCCACGGTGTCAATGTTCCAAGATCAAGATTCTTGCCTGTTAAGACTTGCTCTGATTTGTTATTAGTTAAATCTGATTTATTCTTCTTGGAGCACGGTGCTTTGAAGTTGGATCCTACCAGAGATGGGTTTTCTAATCCATTAATTAAATTAGGTTCTCACTTTAAGAAGGTTAGTGGGTTCCAATCCAGAGTTCCTCATATGCCTAGAATTTTAGAATTAGATCACTTAACTATTACTGGTAATGTTAACATCGGTAGAAATGTGACCTTGAAGGGTACTGTTATTATTGTTTGTAATGATGGCCAAAGAATTGATATTCCTAATGGTGCTGTATTGGAGAATGTCGTTGTTACTGGTAACTTGACAATTTTAGAACACTGATCTAAGACTATTTACAGTGGTCTAAATTACATCTTTTACAAAATGTAAGTAAAATAAATAAAATTAATACTAATCAATATAATTTCGTATATAATATAGCTTAATGCAATCAATAAAGATTATAATTATATTTAAAGTCTAAATGTATTTAAATATATGATGTTGTATAAGGCCAGAAAAGCAAGAACTTCGTTCCTCATGGCCCAATGGTCAAGGCGTCTGGCTACGATTAAGTAACCACTTCTCGGTTGGAACCAGAAGATTCCAGGTTCGACTCCTGGTGGGGAAGTTCACTTTTATTTTTAAAAAATTCTTTTTACTTAAATTTGAATTTTATTTAGGTTTAGATAAAAGCTGTTTTTGGATTAGAATAGATTTATGCATTTGTAACGGCTTAATTACTTGAATTGACCGTTTGATGAATTATATTTGTATCACACCACTGTCAAATTTACAATTCACGTGACTCTCTAGTGTTTATAAAGTTTATCGATTTATTCGGACCACTAAGTTAAGATTAATCATTTGAAATCTACGATGCTCCCAACACCTATCAATATACAAAAGTGGATTGCAGAGAATAACCATCTCTTAAAACCTCCTGTGAATAATTACTGTCTCCACAGAGGTGGATTCACGATTATGATTGTTGGAGGTCCTAATGAAAGAACTGACTTTCACGTAAACCAAACCCCGGAATACTTTCACCAATTAAGGGGACACATGTGCCTTAAGGTTGTGGACGACGGTGAATTTAGAGATATTATTATTAACGAAGGTGATTCATTTTTACTTCCTCCAAATACTCCACATAATCCGGTTAGATTTGCAGACACTATTGGTTTAGTTGTAGAGCAAGATAGACCAGAGACTGAAAAGGATGAATTAAGATGGTATTGTAGTAATTGTAAGGAAATAGTTCACCAGAACGTATTCTACTGTTCAGATTTAGGTATTCAGGTTAAGGAAGCGATTGTTGCGTTTGATGGAGATATGGAAGCGAGAACTTGTAAAAAATGTGGTACGGTAAATAATTCAAAACCATAGAATATTTAATGATTGGTAAATAAATATATAATTAAATGTAAATATGAATGAATTAATCAAGTTTTTTTGAAGAATTGTCTTTGTATAGTTCTTCACCTTTGTCAAATATCCAATCTACAGCGGTTTCGACAGGCTCATCGAATAGATATGGCAAGAGCGGAACAATACCTAAACCTATACCCACAGGTCCATATGTCTTCAATGACTTTATCTTTGTGTTCTTAAATAAAACAGAAGAGTATCTAACAGCACTATGGATGGTGAATGCAGGCAAACCCATAGATGCAATACTTTGGAAGATACCTCTCTTCACAGCAGCAAGCTTCCAGTCAGAATCTACTGTGTTGCTATGTACTTCACTGAATGCTTTTGCTGCAACTGCATCAGGTGTTGGATATGGGTAATTCCATGGCATAAGACCATTCACATAGCGACCTTCAGATTTCAATTTTACCTTCCAAGATTCAAACAGGACATCACCCAATATATATAACCAAGAAACACCATAACCTAAGGAGACCAAATAAGGGTGAGCAACTGGTCGGAATGATTCACCAATGTCAGAAGTGTACGCAACATAACGGTGAGACGCCAATAAAATAGTTCTAAATCTATTGGCATAAGCAGCATATCTAAGATTAGATTCTTGGGCAACTGAATCGTCGTCGGTAATAGAAGACTCAATCTTACTTACTGTTTCGGTTATATTTGACATTCGAGTGGGGAGATTAAGGGAATATACAATTGGCTACTTTTATATAGTGGCGCGAACTATCGTTAAATACAAACTATTTCAGATTGCCATTGCCATTGCCATCAATATTTCATTATCAAATCAAGATGAGATATTCTCTAGCTATTAGATTTACCAATTCGGTTGGGTCTATAAGGCAGATAAATGATTTGGAGATACCGCTTTCAATTAATTTTGAGAAGGATGAAATTAATAAATTGGTGAATGTTAAATGGATCAAATCTATTATTCGGAGTAAAGAAAGTACCTGTACTAATAAAAGATTAAGATTAATCTACAACGGTAGCATCTTGAATGAAAAGACGGACTTTAAAAAGGATATATTTGAACCAAAAACCAAACAAGGTTCCGGCAATGGGCAGGGAACTGAAAAGATATATATACATTGTGTGATAGGTGATGAGCTTACTCCTGAGCAAATGGCAATGGAGAGTCAGCTAGATAATCGAGCTCAAGAGGTATCCACCAATCCAGAGGTTACGGGGTTTGACAGGTTGCTTCAACAAGGATTTACCCAAGATGACATTACTGATTTGCGGAGACAGTTCTATCTGATTTATTCTCCAGATATTTCGAGCAGTAGCAATAGAAATGACCAAATTAATGACTTAGAAGAGGAGGAAAGAAACCAGCAAACGCTTAGGCAATTAGAAGAACGTTGGATAAACTCTACTGTTAGAAACAACCCCGATGAGACCGCAGCTGCGGAACAAATCAATACATTACAAGCTCCACAACAACCACAAGACGATTTGGATTTGCAAGATGGTAATGGAAACGAGGACATATTGACTGGCCTTCTTATTGGGGTATTTTTGGGAGCAATAAGCTTGCTTATTTTAGTGGCCGACGATACGGTGTTCAACAAAAGACAAAAGATGACTATTGTAATGGGCGTCTCATTGAACTTTATCTTTTCGTTGATAAAGAATTAGTTACGGGTTAATTAGTTAAGTATGTAAGAGTTCAAAGAAAATTTCATGATTGCATCACAGTGACAAAATTTACACTAATATTTACAAAGCTGTATGATCTACCGGCCCCCAGCCGCCACATGCAATCCATCCCAGATGGAATGGAGTACGTATCTGACTTCTGAAAGGGCGCTAAGATGATCTCTTCTCCACTTCGCTAGGCTCCATGGATGTTTTTCTCGCCATCAACTTGACGCTCGCCGACTCGTTGGGATATCTGAAAAAGACAAGCAACACGGTAATAGTTATGGCTGCCGCACGAAGAAAAGAAAAGAAACCATCCTCAAAATCTAATCTCTGATGTTTAAATACTAACCAGATAGAAAATTTTCACAGATAGTTACCCGGCAAAATAATATACAGGGCTTTTATTCTCAGGATTTAAAAATTCTCGGGAGACTGAAGACAGAATGAAGCAGAATAACAAGCAATCAGTCTCATACTCTACTGATATATATTTTAATTCAATTACACCATGTGATAGACCTATCACAATGTGTACTTATTGCAATTTTTTTTGTTAAAAGTAGTAAATACTCTGATAACCAGACGAATTCTCAACACACAAATGCTCATGTTGTAGGTTTTCTATATGTAGCTCCACCAAGATCCACTTTCGTCCTCTTCATTAGTACATAGTATTCTAATTGGCGAATCTGACATAAGAATCTTATCGAGGAACTCGACTCGGGACAAATCGAGATGTTGTGGAGCAAACCGGTAACGGCTAGCTTGACAAGAAATAGCAGTCCGTCCATGGTCTCAGCTATTAGAGCTTTGCAAGAATGGTTTGGATATGTAGCTCAAAGTTGCATGAATAAACATTCGATAGAAAGCACGTAAAATCCAGTTCCCAATATATATCAGAAAATTGTCACCAAATCACATTGAATTAGAAATCTCGCTTTTTAGTTCTCCCGGTGTTAATTGGAGTGGGGACCTTATAGATAAATAGTTTTTTTTTAAAAATTTCTCTTAAATACTATTACTTTTAATTTATATTTTTATTGATTTGTCGGTGATACAGTATATACTTTATTAGAAGAACTACGTTAAATCTATAAACTTTAATTGATATATATTTATTCTGATAGATTCTTGCTAAAAAAATGTCCAGTGATCCAAAACCATTACCATTCATTTACCAGTTTTTGTCGGGTGCTATTGCCGGTGTGTCTGAAATCTTAGTCATGTACCCATTGGATGTGGTCAAGACTAGACAACAGTTAGATTCCTCCAATGTTTACAACGGTACAATCAATTGTATAAAGAAAATCGTCAAAGAAGAAGGATTCTCTCGTTTATACAAGGGTATTACTGCTCCAATCTTGATGGAAGCACCAAAGAGAGCTACTAAGTTCGCTGCTAACGATGAATGGGGTAAAATTTATAAAAAAGCTTTTGGTGTTCAAACTATGACTCAACTGTTGGCAGTTTTGACTGGTGCGACTGCGGGTGCTACCGAATCTTTTGTAGTGGTTCCTTTCGAATTGATCAAAATTAAGTTACAGGACAAGTCCTCCATGTTCAATGGTATGGCAGATGTATGTAAGCACATTATCAAGAATGATGGTATCTTAGGTTTATATAAAGGTTTAGAATCTACCTTATGGAGACATATTCTCTGGAATGCTGGTTACTTCGGTTGCATTCATCAAGTTAGAACCTTAATGCCTAAACCAAAATCTTCTACTGAAAAGACTGTAATCGATTTGACCTGTGGTACAATTGGTGGTACATTCGGTACATTATTAAACACCCCATTCGATGTTGTTAAATCTAGAATTCAAGCAGGATCTACTAGATATATTTGGACTTTCCCTTCAGTATTGTTGGTTGCCAAGGAAGAAGGTTTCAGTGCTTTGTATAAGGGTTTCATTCCAAAGGTCTTGAGATTAGGTCCAGGTGGAGGTATTTTATTAGTTGTTTTTACAACTGCAATGGATTTCTTCAGAGGTATCCATGAAGGTAAGTAATTAATTATATATACTATATCCAAAATATATCATAATTTTTCATAACCTGCACTAAATATGATATTATACACTTTGATCATGCTAGAACTATTTATATACCTTGAAGAAGACTTGGTATCATCTAATGAGAAAGTCGTTGTAAATGTAAAATTGTTTCTATCAAATTGAACAGATGAAGACTTTTTCTCTAATAATGAAATACATTCAAGTATACTCTTTACTAATATAGGCGAATCATAATCCAATTCTTTAATAGTACTATCAGAAGCATCATTTTCGTGACTGCTGCAAAATACCGTTTTATAATAATTTAAGCACGTAGCTAAGCATTCCAAATTTTTTGAATCGTATAATTCATTTTCAATCATTAAATCATTAAGGACTTCCCAATTATGAAATATTTCATAGATTAAATCATAAATAATGGATCTGGATTCACTTGAATAGATGTCATTACATAAAACTCCAGCAAATTTAGAACTTAACAAGAAATTAATTAACAACAGGGCCTCTTCAACCATAGCCTTAATAGATTCAGCACCGTTTTGTTCTAGGAAATATCTAAAGTTTATCAAATCTTGTCTTTTTATAAATGCTAATAAATTTATAATGGTTTTAAAGAAATCAGACCATGCATAGTTTCCAATATCCGTTCTATCAATGTCGGTATAAAGATAATCTATTATTTTATATGCTATCAAAATTGCAAGCCTGAAATTTTCAGTTTCCAATTTTCTTGTGAGGTTGAATCGTAATAGAACTTGAAGAACATCTAATATGTAGAAAATCCCTGACTTATACCCTTGTTTATTCACACAATTAGGTATTACAGGAAGCTTTTGATGGCATAACTTCCATTTAAATTCATTGATCTCGTAGTTGCTAATTTTTTCTATCAGGGACGTCAGGTTTGAATCTGAAATCAACTCTAAAAGTAATAATAGTGATACTTTAGTAACAGCTTGTAAGTATTTAGAAGTATAATGATATTGGAAGTTATATGACAAAAGACATAACCATATCTCAAATAAATGAATCTCTGTATCTTCAAATGGTAAAATTTCATGAGAAGGATCTTTACTTTTATCATCGTCTAAGAAAATCTTTTTGAACGAAGAATTCTTACAGAAATAATGCAACGCCAACGATATTGGAAGAAAATCAAATGTCTCTAAGCTATCAGAAAATTCCTTAGATTGCTTGATCCTTGAATCATAGATTTTTTGGAAATCTTTTAAAAAGGGATCATCTTTTTTCCCCATTATACTAAGAGTTCGAAAGTTTTCATTTATACTCGTCACTTGTTCCATTGTTTTATAAGTAGAATATGGATTATCATTAAATATGTTACCTGTAAGCCATCTCATAAAAGATGTATTAGAATCTTTACTTCTCATCAAATCAGGCTTGAATTTATAGTAATGACTGAAATCAATCGCAAAAAATGGTAAGAGTCTCAGCGAAACTTGTTCAGAATAAGAATTCAAGTCAAATTTTTTATCTTTAATGTGAATATTATATGCATTGAGGGATTCAGAGGAGATAGAAGTATATTGTGAAGACCCATTATCTAAGTTTTCAGGCATGATAACACTAGGCGTAGACGATAAGACACCAATTAATTTAAAGAGTGTAATCAAAGTCTCAGGAGACAATCTCAACTTTGGAAATATTACTTGTTCACCATCTACTTTAAAGCTGGTGATTAAAAACAAGTCATCAAAAGTTTTATAAAAGTCAACAGTGTAAAATGTGTATAACAAACTTTTAATTATCACAAATTCATTGGAGGACGAAGAATGTGTTCCTAAGGACCAACAAATACATCTAAGGATTTCAGCTAACAAATATATTATATCTCTGATAACAGATAGAGACGATATATTAGTTGTTTCTGAATTGCTAATACTAGACAAACAGGAACTTAAGTACCATTTTAACTGAGCAAGAAGGACACTAAAATTTCTAATATATTGGGGAGCTTTTAAATCTGAAGAATTAAACAAATCAACGATTAAGTCAAGGCTTGTTTCTTTACCCAAGGAATTCTTTTTTTTGTATAAGGCTCTATTCGATTCGTACAAATTTTGAAACCACAACTGAAGTATTTGGATTACGTTGCAAATAGAATCAAATTTAGATGAATCTTTTTCAGAATTATCTCGGTCATTTTCCAACAGTTTATCTTCAGTTTCGATTGAACTAGAAGGAGGGATCATACTGTTGGTATTTTTCTTGGTAGCCGCATGTAAAGTAGTTATATCATCACCTTCAAAATCAAATGTATTTTTTTCAGTAGGGTTACTAGAAGATTTATCATTTAGGGTAGTTATATCATCACCTTCAACATCTAATTTCCCATAAAGGCTGGAAGAAATAGAAATATCACCTCTATTAGTGGTCCATGTTTCAGACACAAAATCTCCGTTCTTTGTTAGTAAGTCCACTGGAAAATCAACCAACTCAGATAATGTATATATCCCGTGGTTAAAAATCTCTTTCAATACATGTATACTACTCTCTGGATTTAGTGCCAGCAAAGAACTGGACCTTAGGATTTCTAAGAGAGCATCTTTTTTAACCGGTATACTGTAAAATTGTTTGAAGTACTCGTAATCCTTTTCAATTTCATTATCAAATAATTGTGAATATATAGATATATCCAGTGCGAGAGTCATTATATTATATGAAAGTAGTTGAGACCCATCTAATTACCTTAATGTTTAGAAGAACAACTAGCACCTCCAGATTATCCTGTACTCGACCAACCTGTAAATTATCATCAAAAAGATGTTTACAGTTTACAGTACTTGCAAATGTTCCATTCAAGCCTTAATATGGAATTAAACAATAATGTGTTAATAATTCTTCTACATATTTTATATTGTTATATTTCACATAAAGATAGTAACCTGTGATACTTATTATTTGATGAATTCAAAGGTAATTATATAAACTGAGGAAAATTAAATACAATGCTCTTTAGTACTGATAATTCTGCAGAGGAATATGAACTAGTATACCAAAACGCGAGAGAAACCGACGAAGAGCTATTGATTGAGAGTGGAAGGACTCATAATTCGGACTCTGAATATAGAAGCTCCACAGATTCACAAACTTCAGAGCTCTTTGAGACAATTGAAGACTATGGGAAAAGGACAAGCAAAACTCCGGACAACTTTAACTATAATGGTATCTTTCAAGAGGTATTAAGAAAATACAAAAACCCTAAGTCGATTGGGAAATTCGTAGCTACGGGAGGCTCAATTATTTTGGCCCTTCTCTGGATATGTGGCGTATTTGTGTATTCGCATGGAGAAGTGGTTCAAAAGATAAAGAGCATGAAGGGCCAAATGAGCATTGAATATAGTGGGAAGAATATTACCTTGAATGACTATAATCCCAAGTTCAAAAATATTACAATGGAAAATTATAGAAGAGGATTGTATTTCCCTCTGATACATGACATAAATTGGTTAAAGACGGAACAATATCCAAGCAATTCAGTGGGGGGTTATTATTATACCAGAAATAATAAAGGTGGTGTGGTTTTTAAATCGATTACTGGAGGTCCAACAGAAGTTTTGGTAGAAGATAGCCAGTTCGAATACATGAATGATTTTTTCAATATTGATGACATATACATTAATCCTACAGGGCCAATTGATAAACTACAAAATCACCACATAGTTAGAACAAATACCAGAGCTCAATGGAGACACCTGAGTTTAGCAATATATTGGTTGTACAATGTAGAAACTTTGGAGTATAAACCTATTCAACCTCCTGTTATTGATCAGCAGATATATAAGCAAGAGACACTCCTGGAAGGATTATCGCTTTATAAGTTACATTTTGCAAAATTCTCACCACAAGGTAATTTTATAGTATTTGGGTGTAATCATGATTTATTCATTCAAAATTTGAAAACTTCTGAAGTAATTCAACTAACGAAGACAGGCTCGGAGAGTATTTTCAATGGAAAAGCTGATTGGGTATATGAAGAAGAAGTTATTTCCGACGACAAAATGTTTTGGTGGTCAAGTAATGAAGATAGGTTAATTTATATATCCTTAAATGATACGCTTGTGGAAGATTTCGAATTATCTTATTATATCAAAGACAATGAAGAAATCGTATCTAGTAAAAAGCGAAATGGGAAGACTCAACAATATCCTCAAAATGTTAAATATAAATATCCAAAACCAGGTTCTTCTAATCCAGTAATAACTTTCCATGAGTACAATTTAAAGGAAAATAAAGATACCATTTTAACAATTGATGAAAGCTCCCTCGGTAAAGATTATATTTTTTATGATGGCTTATGGATTGATGATGAATATTATCTTATGAAGCTATCTGATCGAACTAGCAGAATACTTTCCAAGAAAATTTATCTGACTAAGTCTAATAAGATTTCTGATGTTAGCACTGTAAATGTAACTGAACAATATAATGGCTGGGTCCAAAAAATGTCACCGATGATACCTCTTACTTCCCATTCATCTGACAGAAGAACATCAGCATATTTGGATAAGGTAGTGGTTGATGGCTATACTCATCTAGCAATTTTTAATGAACCTACATCTGATAATTATTCAAAGCTATTAACATCATCAAATGAATGGCAGGTAAGATTAGATTCCCCTGTTGTCTACGATAACCTTGAAAATTTTGTTTACACTCTAACGACTGAACGAAGTTCTATGGATTCACATCTTATAGGTATTGATTTAGCTAAAGATTCGGGTAATATATATCACATAACAGATGTGGAAAGCGATGGTAAATTCAATATTGATTTTAGCCAGAACGGTCAATATTTAAATTTAATATATGAAGGGCCATTGCAACCTTGGCAAAAGTTGATCAATATGCAAGAAATCCATGATATTTTCCGTTCTGATATCACAGATAAAAATGCCGAGATAGAATTGCTACTTAATAGTATTCCATCTATTAATAATTATGCAGAAACTGCTACTACACTTCAAAATTCCAATTTACCTACGAAACTTTATAAAGCCGTAACTGTGGATAAAGTCAATGGAAAGTCTATTGATTTAAATTTGATTGAAATATTACCTCCCAATTTCAATCCCAAAAAATACAAATATCCATTATTGGTACATGCATATGGTGGACCAGGGTATCAATTTGTTGATAAAGCTTTCAAGATCGATTTCTTAGATGTTGTTAGTTCGACACTCAATGCCATTGTTTTAGTAATAGATCCAAGAGGTACCGGGGGACAAGGGTGGGAGTTCCTGGCTTTTGCGAATAATAGAATTGGCTACTGGGAACCTAGAGATATCACGTCCGTCGTAGCAGAATACCTTAAAGTAAATGAAGACTTTATGTTGAAGGAAAAAGTTGCCATATGGGGTTGGTCCTATGGAGGTTTCACAACTCTCAAGACTCTAGAGTATGATTCAGGTAAGACATTTAAATTTGGAATGGCAGTTGCACCCGTCACCGACTGGATGTTTTACGATTCGATATATACTGAAAGATATATGGGCCTACCGTCTATAAACCCAAACTACGAGGAAATATCTAAGATAAATGAATTTTCAAGCTTCAAGAACGTACAAAGATTCTTACTTATGCATGGAACATCCGATGATAATGTTCATTTACAAAACACTCTTTGGTTGTTAGATAATCTAAACTTAGCAACAGTAGAAAATTATGATGTTCAATTATTTCCAGATAGTGACCATTTCATTGCTTACCATAACGCATTCTCCATAATTTATGACAAATTACTTCACTGGTTAGAAGATGCATTTAGTGGAAAGTTTGATAATTTTATATAGTACATACGAATAACTGAAAAAGGTCGATTACACAAAAATGGTATCTCTTCTCATCGGTAATTTTTTTTTTCAGTAATATATTTTTATATACTTAATTGACTTTTTACTAATTATTACAATGGGTAAAACATCTAAAGCTACAAAGAAGTTTCAGAATAAGCATTTGAAGCATACATTAGAACATCGTAAAGAAGTTCAAAAGCATAATAAAAAATTTGCATCTCGTAAGAAGGGTAAGACATCTCAAACTGAAGAAGTCGAAAAACCAAGTAAAGCATCTAAAGAAGTTTTCGATGACATGTCAGTAGATGCCTTCTTTGAAGGCGGATTTGAGGTCCCTAAAGAGAAAAAGGCTAAGAAAGGCAAGAAGGTGACAGAAGAAGAAAATGAGGCATCTTCATCTGAGGAAGAAGATGAGGAAGCCATGAAAAAGGATTTAGATGGCTTGGCCGAGAAAGATCCTGAATTTTACAAGTACTTGAAAGAAAATGATAAGGATTTATTAGATTTTGAAGGTGTTAATCCTTTAGATGCTATGAGTGAAGAAGAAGAAGAAGAAGAAGAAGAAGAAGAAGAAGAGAAGGTAGAGGAAAAGAAGTCTAAGAAGGCATCCAAAACTAAGGCAGCAGATGAAGAATCAAATAAAACTGAAATAACAATTGACCTTATTAAAAAGTGGGATGAACAATTAAACAAACCTACAGTTAAGGTCATCAGAAATGTGTCTATAGCTTTTAAAGCTGCAGTAAATATTAACTCAAGTGAAGAAGATTATAAATATACCGTCACCGACCCAGAAGCATTTAATCAATTAATGTTGTTAGCTTTGAAAAAGTTACCTCAATCTCTTCAAAAATTAGTTAAATTCAAAATTCAACCTTCTACTGGTGCCAGAACAATTCCAGAGAAAAACCCTCATGTTTCTCAAATCTCTAGTATTTTAAAGTCTCATGCTGGTTCTTATATTGCCTTTTTACGTGACATCACTAATACCGAAACTGCTGCATTAGTCTTAACTTCTATTCAAGAAGTTTTGCCATACTACTTATCATATAGAAGATTATTGAAAGAAATATTATCCTCAGTTGTTGAAGTGTGGTCAACAACTACTGATGTTGAAACTCAGATTGCTACTTTTGCTTTCTTGAATAATGCAGCTAAGGAATACCCTAAATCAATATTGGAAACTGTTTTAAAGTTAACTTATTCCTCATTTTTGAAAAATTGTCGTAAGACTAATGTTCATACTATGCCAATGATTAATTTCTGTAAGAATTCAGCTGCTGAATTATTTGGTATCAATGAATCAGTTTCTTACCAAGTTGGATTTGAGTATGTTAGACAGTTAGCAATTCATTTAAGAAATAGTATCAGTGCTACTTCAAATGCAAAAGAAGGTTTCAAAACCATTTATAATTGGCAATATTGTCATTCATTAGATTTCTGGTCTAGAGTTCTTAGTCAACATTGCAACCCTGAAAAGGAATTGAAGCATAAATCTAAAGAATCACCTTTGAGACAGTTAATTTACCCATTAGTTCAAGTAACTTTAGGAGCAATTAGATTAATCCCTACTGCACAATTTTTCCCATTGAGATTCTACTTAATCAGATCCTTGATCAGGTTATCCCAATCTAGTGGTGTTTTCATTCCAATTTTCCCATTGATTTTAGAAATTTTAACTTCTACTGCAATGACTAAGGCTCCAAAACCATCCAACTTGCAAGCAGTTGACTTTGACCATAACATTAAAGTAAACCAAGCTTACTTAGGTACTAGAGTATACCAAGATGGTTTGTGTGAACAATTTGTAGAATTGACAAGTGAATTCTTCGTCTTGTATTGTAAGAACATTGCATTCCCAGAATTAGTCACACCTGCTATTTTGTCTTTGAGAAGATTTGTCAAGAAGTCAAGAAACATCAAATTCAACAAGCAATTACAGCAACTTATTGAAAAGTTGAATTCAAATGCTACTTTCATATCAGGAAAGAGAACTAACGTGGAATATGGACCTTCTAATAAAGCTGAAGTTCAATTATTCTTAAATGATTTCGATTGGCAAAAAACTCCTTTGGGTCAGTATGTTGTCGTTCAAAGAGAACTGAAAGAAGAAAAATTAAGAATTTTAAGAGAAGCTTTAGCTGAAGAGGAAGATGCTCGTAAGAGAAAGACAGAAAACGAAGATGAATCCGATATTGAAATGGATGAAGCTGAGGAAGGAGAGGAAGCTGAAGATGACGAAGTTGAAGATGACGAAGCTGAAGATGAAGAGTAAACTATGTATTTAAATATAGATAGATACGAATTAATTAAAAATTAGCCACAATCTATTATTCTATTGTACATTAATTATTATATGAGATTCAAGGATCAATTGGTATGAAATTTCCTACAATACAACTAGGAATATTGTATCTATCTCTCCTAATGGTAAAACTAAAACAGCAACTCTTTCTTTTTATACCGTCTTTGGTTCTTAAGTTACAACTTGTTAAAACTGCTTTTTGTCCTTTATCAAATGCAATAGCACCATATTTTTCCCAAAAGTTGACTGCACTTTCTTCACTCATTAACTCATAAATTGCTAATTTTCCATCTTTAAGATCATCGGTTGTAACACCAACTAAAGATGCAAACTCCTTATTACCTCTATATATCTCACCAGTTCTCCTCCAAAGACATGCCGGAATAGCCATGGAAGTGAAAACTCTATCGTAATCCAAAAGCATTCTTTCAAAGCTTTCTTCAACCAAAACTAAATCAACATCTTTTAATGTCCTTGCAATTGCTCTAAATGCTGGTCTGAAAATAGATAATGGCTTCAACACTCTTTGTCTACTCGAAGCATTCATATAATTATCCATATAACCTTGTAATCTTGCGTAACCTTTTGCATAGTTATATGGTTGTAGCAATCCAGCTTCCAATTTTGCTTTAATGACTTGTTTCAATCTCTCTTCAGGTGAAATCTCAGTTGTAGGGTCTGCTGCTGTTAAGAAGAATTTATCTCTAGCCGAATCCGAGATAACGGGTTGATTAGACTGATTATTATTCTTATAGGCTTCTCCTGGTCCTTGGGAAGTAGTAGGTTCTTCTTGTT
Organism: Schwanniomyces capriottii; assembly: GCA_032927745.1. Taxonomy (NCBI): domain Eukaryota; kingdom Fungi; phylum Ascomycota; class Pichiomycetes; order Serinales; family Debaryomycetaceae; genus Schwanniomyces; species Schwanniomyces capriottii. The sequence continues at coordinate 488,820 of JAVSEF010000012.1, forward strand.
GTGTAGGAACTGAATTAGGGAATGCCAGTGGATATAAATTTGCATTTGGTGTGAATGATAATATATTATTAATTGATGCACTAGAATCGTCGGCTATTTTGGGATTACCAATATTGTCAATATTTTTCAAACCATCACCCCCCTGGAAGGTTTTTGTTATGTCAGTTTGTATATTAGGGTTAGTAGGATCATTTCTAACCCTGTATTGCATTAAAGTATCGTTGTTATGTGTTTGATCATCGTTTAGTGTACCATTGACTAAATCTGGATCATCTATCATGGATAAGAAATCATTCAAAGAACTAAACTCACTTCCAGCATGTTCTGAGAAAAAGAACGGCTCTTGATTATAAGGTATTGTTTGTGATAATACAGAGTTAGGTTTCAGATTGAATTGGTTGAAAGCAGACATTTGTGGGGTCTCGTCCTTGATTTGAGTCTTTAGAGAAAAATCATGATTTCCTGTTGCTAACTGTGTATTTGAATCCATTGGATTTGATATATTTGGTTTGTTTGACTTATCTGGAGAACCTTGGTTGTTGAATGTAGCAACTTTCTTGCGTTGTTTCGAGTTTGAAGGCTCATCATAACATAAGTGACCTATTCCTCTCTTTATACAACGTTGACATGGTCTTGTATCATCGCAAATCATGTGTGATCTTCTGCAATATACACATGCTATCTTAACTTTCTTCTTTCTCTTTTTCTGTTGTTTCTGTTCATCTTTGTTAGAGCCATCGTTTATCTTCAGGTCGAGATTTCCTTGTGGGCTGGAACGATTTTCTTCTGATTTTATATTTAGTTCATTATTAGAAAATCCCTGCTCCATTTTTATGTCTATAATTCGGTCTAAATATAATACGTAGATCAGTATATCGAAAGCTTACGAATGAATATAAGTTTAGTGGAGAACTAAAAAAAATCGAGTCACATGATTATCCCGACCTTTGCCGGGATTACATTCATTATATATATTTACCTATCATCAAAAACTATGCCATAATCATATCATCAAAATAATCTTCGTCATCATTTGTTTCTTCATCCTCTTCATTTCCTTCTGTATTGTAAGTGTCATTACTTTCTCGAATATTTTTTTCTTGAGAGTCAATTTGTTCAATAGATTCTGTCCTCTGAATCGTACTCTCATTCTTCTGTTGCATAATTGTCGATTCGCTACTATTACCAGAAGTAACTAGATAAGGGTCCGATAAAAAAGGACTTTGGGGAGTACCAAACTTGTCCAGATCTATACTTGAGCTCAACTCACTTTTCGAGCTTACAGAATCCTGATTGGAAATTTGAACTAAAATTTGCAGCGGTCTCAGATAAAATTGAATGGGAAGATTGGAAGAATTGGACTCAAATTTACTAGATGTACTGAAGTAAGAAGATTGAGACTCGCTCATTTCGTCGTTACTTAATTCACTTACCGTGCTGGAACGAATTTGATTTGATTCGAGTCCAATAGCGTCATCTTGTTCTTGGTTATCATTTACAATCACTGGCAACGTAGAAATTGATTCATCATGAAGGTCAGAATGAGTTTCATCATCTTGAATGGAGGCTTGTGCTTCCAAATCTTCGTCATCCATAGCACCATAATCAGACGGACTATTCCCAAGTAAATATGGATTGTCAGATTGTTTAAATTTGTGGTTACATAAAGGACAACTTCTCTTGAAATTTATGAGCCAATTAGATAAACAATTTTGATGGTAAAAATGCTTACATTCTAATACCAAAACTTTAGAATTTAAAGGCTTGAATTTCTCTAGGCAAATAGAACACTTGTATGAAGGATAAAAGTCCTTAGTAGATAATAATATATGAAGTGCATTGGCTGATGCTTTAAGGTCTACCCCATTCACAACATAATTCTGGCTATTCACTAAGCTTTCAGAACTTTCACCTGATGATCTAAAACTGTCAGTTGAAGACATAGCAGTCATTTGGGAAGATTGGCCCGTAATCTTTAAATAATTATGCAATTGGCTAGAAAGAATCAAATGTGACTTGTTATACACATAAACTGGCAAACTCTTCACAAGTTTGTTATTTATCCTGCTAATCTCTCTCTTTTTAAGCATTTGAAAACCTTTAATGAGTAAATAGAATATTAAAATTAATAATGGCGGTGATAATGACATAGATAGAATAATATTAAACCATCCACCCATTGATGCAGTATAAATACATAATTCATTATGTACCGGGATCTTATTTTCCAATATCCTGAAACTTTCGTATGTTACGAATATAATTGGAGTAGTCAAAGATCCATCCTCATTAAACGTACTAGAATACATAGTTACAAGGCCACGATTAGGCTCATTGTTACCAATGATTATGGCACTGGGTTTGATTTTAGCTTCAAGAATATTCGAAACTTTATTCACAAAAGTGCAGCCTCCTCTCATTAATACAAGTATTTTACCATTGAATTCTTCATAATCACTAGAATTTAAATTGTTGCATGCATTATCTGGGAAGATCTGATATTTCCCGTCTATTTCTTCATTTAGGATTGGACTGAAAGAAGCATACCTTCCAAGAAACTCATGTTCGGTATAGTTCTTCAACTGACCTGGACCTGCAAGTTCGTTGTATTTAATGAGACAATCTACTGGGAAAAAGGTATTCACCACATTATTGAATGGCATTTCGGAATCATAATTTGATGGGTGATTCAGGGTATTATATTCATTATTCCAATTTGAAAGTGCAGCCACTGCATAATTTACCTCTTTCGTATCCAAATATTGCTTCTTCAATTCCTTAATTGAATTCTTTGTTAGATATAATGCATCCTTGAGGTTAATCTGTGACTCCCCAGATTTAGTCTGCCACACAATTACGCAGAACATTGCTACAAATCCCAAGAAAACTCTCATTGTAACACCAAAATCATGTACAAGCCTCATCTATTGGGTGAGTTCAGGACCATATATTAATAAAATGCCGTTGTTCTTAAATAATAATATTTTATTTACTAACCCTTGTTTTTCTAAATAAAAAAATGTGATACACCAGAATCGCAGAATTTTATTGTGGATCATTTTTTTTATTATCAGGAGTTTTTCATAACATTATCCAAAACAAAAATCGAATAAGGTCAGATTCTAAAACGATTTCATATGTAGGTTGCGATAAATAGCTATTTTCTTCATCGAATAGTATTTATATTATGATGATTAAAACTACGAATAATTGAATTTAACTAAGTATTATCATAATCTTATATACATTATTTTAGCAGTAGTATCTTAATATTTGTTAAGTTTTATTGTTATGATTGTAGTTCGTATCAATATCAAAATACATCACCCAATTTCAATCTTGGAGCAATATTCATAGATATTAATTCTTGGAATAACAACTTAGCAGCATATGGAATAGTCATCTTGATAACATTTTCAGAACTCTTACAAGTAGTACACCAATTATTGTAGCCCATTAAACCACAATTATTACAAACATCTACTTCAAAGGCATCTGAGGAAATCATCAATCTTTCCAATAATAATTGCGAAGCACCATATGCGATGACACAATCTCTTTCCATTTCACCCAATCTTAAACCACCATCTCTAGATCTACCTTCAGTTGGTTGTCTGGTTAAAACAGCCCTTGGACCTCTGGCTCTGGCATGCATCTTATCTACAACCATATGCTTCAATTTTTGATAGTAAATTGGACCAAAGAAAATATAAGCTTGTAAACATTCACCAGTAATACCAGAGTAAAGCATATCTTTACCAGAATAGCTGAACCCTTTTTCAACCAAAATCTTCGACATATCCTTCAATTTAGAACCACCAAAACATGTACCATACTCTAATGAACCATTCAAAACACCTGCTTTACCAGAAATTAATTCAATCATCTTACCGACCGTCATACGTGAAGGGAAACCGTGAGGATTCATAATAATATCAGGCGTAACACCTGTATCATTAAATGGTAAATCCTCTTGTTGAACGATAATACCACAAACACCCTTTTGACCGTGTCTGGAGGAGAATTTATCACCCAATTCTGGTCTTCTAGTTTGTCTTAATAAAACCTTAATTAATGCTTGATCGTTATCACTTACAGACATCATAACTTGATCAACATAAGAAGGTTCAGGAGCCTTATAGAAAGCAGGAGTTTCTCTGTGACTTTCCGCACTTTGCTGTGGTTGTTCAGGGCCACCGAGAACTGATTCACCTGCATTAGTTGGGACACATTTATTTACATATACTTGACCATTTTCAACTTTCATACCAACTTCTCCCAATCCATCAGGACCTAAAGCTGCATGTGGGAAAATAGCCTCACCATTTTCATCAACTCTCATACCTGCAACTATATCTTTTGTATGATTTGGATATCTCTTCAATGTAATAGTGTTTTTACGTAAAGCCTGACAACGTCCAAATCCTCTATCAATAGAAGCCTTGTTTAAAACTAAAGCATCTTCAATATCATAACCTGAGTAAGACATAACAGCAACAGTGGCATTTTGACCAGCAGGTAGTTTATCATAATCAATCAATTCGATTGTTTTAGTCTTAACCATAGGTTGTTGAGGATATACCATTAAATAAAGTAATGTATCAATTCTTCTAAATTGATTGTAAGCAATTGCACCAATTGCTTGCTTACCCATCGCACATTGATATGTATTTCTAGGCGATTGGTTGTGGTGAGGATATGGAATTAAACCGGCAACAGCACCCAAAACAGTAAAAGGTTCAATTTCCAAATGAGTTATATTTTGAGTAGGTTGGTCTAAATCTTGTTCATACAATGCAATCAACGAATCATTTTCCTCATTAACATCCAAATATTCAACTAAACTATGCCTCAAAAAATCATCGAAGGCCCACTTACCACTCAATAAGTTTCTTAAATGATCTGCACTAACCATTGATTTATTATTTTTAACGATAATTAATGGTCGACAAATTCTACCACCATCTGTTGCAATATGAACACTATTTTGATGAGTATTAGTATAAATTGAAATAAATGCTGATATCTTACCTGTTCTTCTAAGATTACGGAAATCTGTTACAAACTTTCCAGGAAATCTAGTGGTACCAATTAATGTACCATTAAGGTAAACACCATAATTACCTTTAATATGCAATGTTGCAGAATCTATAGCTAAAATATCTTCACAACCTAAAACGTAACATAATTTCCTGACAGGTGCCTCTTCATCATCAGTAGTGATGTGAGTCATTAATGCTAAATTCTTAACTAAACCGCAGGCTTCACCTTCTGGTGTATCCGAAGTACATAACATACCAAATTGGGAAGGTTGTAAAGCTCTTGGTCCGGACACCTTTCTTGACTTTTCGAATTGAGAAGAAATACGGGTCATCATACCCAAAGCTGAAATATATGATAATCTAGATAAAACATGAGTAACACCGGCCCTTTCCATCTTGAAACGCTTCAAAGACCAATTACCAGTTGATATAGCTCTATTCAAACCCATTGTGATATTATTCGAATGTATATTAATAGATAAAAGTGCGTCGAATTCTGAAGCTCTGCTTGGCTTCTTCAAAATTTTATCAATATTAGCCTTGAAATCACTGTTAAACTTCTTAAATAAATCTTCAAAAAGTAACGACATTAGCTGACCAGCTAATTCTAATCTCTTATTACCAACATAATCTCTATCGTCAACCATCAGGGGATTGTGCATTGTCATTAATACACGTCTAGCCATAGTGGCAATATATAAAGCCTTTTCACGGAATTGAAGATTAGATACTGTGATATGAGCAATTATAGTGGTAGCAATTGCTTCAATACCTTCTTGAAGTTGGGATAATTTTGGTGCACCTGCTCTTCTAATGGTCTTGACTCTTTTACCAACGTAATTCAATGCTTGTTGTTGAGTAAAAATTTCCAATCTAGCAGCCTCTTCAAAATTAACAGCAAATAAATCTTGGTACTGTGGATCTTGACCACATACCAATTGTAAGATTTCTAAATCTGAGGTGATACCAGCAGCTTTCAATATGATTACAATAGGAATATCTTCACTAATGGAGTTATGCTTTAAGTAAATTTTATCATTTTTTGTTATAATATATGTCTTGGACTTACGTTCGTGCGTAGAGGATGTAACAGATGCTTGGACAATATTCTTCTTCTCATCAGCTTCAACAATAATTCTGTTCTTCGATAATTGTTCTTGAACCAAAATAACCTTCTCGGTACCATTGACGATGAAGTATCCACCCGGATCTAAAGGACATTCTTCGAATAACGCCATTTTCTGCTCATTAATACCATCAAGAATACATTTATTGGATTTCAACATGATTGGCATTCTTCCAATTTCCAAGTCTTTGTGCATTATAATCTTACGACCCCTAGTATATTCAACATCAACATAAATAGGAGCGGAATATGTCAAATCACGCAAACGACACTCGTGTGGTGGAAGGATTACTTCTTTTGTACCTGGGGATGATGTAGACTTATGCCCAACTCTAATATCTAAGTACTTCAAGTAGAATTCCGGGTCAACATCAGACAACACAAGTTCATTTGCTTGGATAATTTTCCTCAAATCTGTGTCTACAAAGTAGTTGAAAGAGTCTAAATGCTGCTTAACCAAACCCTTAACCTTTAAGAAAGCAGGCAACAAGTTCCATTTATCTTCTGCTGTATTAATCTCATCGGTCAAGCCTTTACCCTTATATTCGGGTCTGAGTAACTCTTGGAAAGCTTCGTCGCTTCCTGCTGAACCGTGTCCAACTTCACTTGCTTTTCTTTTAAGAGGCATTGCTCTTGATTATGGAATTTGCTGGGCCTTACTAATGTAAATTGATCTTAATGCTAAAAGCTCTTCCCATTTTTTTACACAGAAAAATTCGATTACGTAATCGAACTTACATAGCTTTTGATTTTTCTACATTAAACAACTATAGCTTACGGTAGATTAGTTTAGACAACGATGTCTTCGAGTAATTTATTCAAGACTACGGTCATTGAATACTTAGAGGGCCTCCCTAATACAATTCAATCGAAGTTATATGAGGCGCCTGCTACATGTCTCTCTATTTACAGATTACTTCCGCCCATGGCCAAGTTCTACATAATGTCTATGATCTTTTACGAAAAGCCGTTGGGGATAAAGGACTTGGACAAATGGTGCAAGCCAACGGCTCGTAAGTCTCAGTTTGACTCGTTGAAGAGACTTAAAGCATTGCATTTGATTGAGGAGGATAGCGGAGGATCGCACATCAGACTCCATCCTACATTTAGGCAAAACTTCCGTGATTGTCTTACAGGATCACAGGTAGCTAACGCATTTGGTAATTTGTGTGTCACTCCAGATTCTCAATTGGTAGATATCAAGTTTTTAGATTCTTTTGCATCGCAAAAATGGGAAACTATTTTACATTTTATGGTTGGTACAAAATTGACGAATACACCATCAAACTCGGTACTATCTCTCTTAAAACTGGGAGGATTGATGGAAGGACCAGGAACTAGTCCTCGTAACTTGAGAATTACTAACTCTGGGTTTCAATTTTTACTTCAGGATATGAATGCACAGATATGGACCTTACTTTTGCAATACTTAAACTTGACCCTGGATCTTAATATGGATCCTGTTGATGTTTTGAATTTTATATTCATTTTAGGATCATTGGAATTAGGTAAAAGTTATACTGTTTCCAGTTTAAGTGCGACACAAATAAGTATGTTAGCTGATTTAAAGGATTACGGTCTAGTTTATCAAAGATCTGATAATTCTGAACGCTTTTATCCAACCAGACTTGCCACAACCTTGACTTCTGATTCAACAGCTCTCAAATCTCCTTCAATGGCAATGGATCAAGCATTAGACTCTTCAGAAGGAGATCCGGAGATTATTTCAAGTTCTAAGGGTGGTTCTATAATCCTCGAAACTAATTTCAAGCTTTATGCATATACAAACTCACCTTTGGAGATAGCTGTTTTAAATTTGTTTGTGCATTTAAAAACTAGATTTGCTAATATGGTATGCGGTCAAATTACAAGGGAATCAATTAGGAATGCTTTGTACAACGGTATCACATCAGATCAAATAATTAAATTTTTAGAAACTCATGCCCATCCTCAAATGAAAATATTAGGTAAGAAAAAGTTAGATAAAAAAGTTGAATTTGATGCTAGTAATAATATTAATACTGCTGGTGGGGCACCCCAATCACAACAAGTGACTGGAGATGGGAAAATAGCACAACATAAATTAGAAATATTACCACCAACTGTAGTTGATCAAATTAAATTATGGCAACTAGAATTAGATAGAATTCAAACGTTTGATGGCTATTTGTTCAAAGATTTTACTAATCAACAGGAATTTGATATATTGTCTAATTACGCATCGGAAATTGGTGTTCAACTTTGGGCTGAAAAGAATAAAAAATTACTATTCGTTACGAAAGAAGGTCTTTCTCAAGTTGCTGATTTTGCAAATCGTAAATTGCTGAGAAATAGATCGTAACTTTATTGCTCAAAATTCTCATTATATAAAATTGCATATTCATTTCTATTTACAAGTATAATATTACACACCTAATACGATCATCCTGAACAAGAATCACAACTACGTGGAGAATCTATGTTGCAACTCACAGGGCGTGAATCGTAAATATCTAAATTATTCTCACCACCTTCTTTGTTGGATTTATCAAATTGAGTCTTCTTACTTTTCTCATCATACGTCAAGGTATGTTCAAGATATCTTTTTCTAGTCAAAGTTTTATTTGTAGTAACCGGGGCTGCCTTTTCCTGGCTCTTGATTTTCTCTAAATCAACTGTAAACTTAATGGCTCTTGATGCTGCTTGAGTTCTAAGATAATACATTCCCGTTTTTAATCCTTTTTCCCAGGCGTAAAAATGGCAGCTGGTAAGTTTTCCCATCGATGGATTTTTAAGATATATATTCATGCTTTGTGATTGATCAATAAATTTCCCTCTATCGGCTGCAAGATCAATTATTACTTTCTGGCTAATCTCCCACACGGTTTTATAAAGTGATTTAAGATCATCGGGTATTTCAGGGATATTTTGAATGGAGCCATCTTCTAATATAATTTTATCTCGCATTGTAGAGCTCCATAACCCTAAATCTATTAAATCGTTCAAAAGGTATTTATTTACAACTTGAAACTCTCCCGAAAGAACCCTTCTGTTATAGATATTTGATGTATATGGTTCAAAACACTCACTAAATCCTAAAATTTGGGAAGTAGATGCAGTTGGCATTGGAGCGACAAGAAGAGAATTTCTCATCCCTTTTAATTTAATTCTCTCTTTCAAACTATCCCAATCTTTGAACAAAGACGATGGTCGATGATTCCATAAATCAAACTGCAAAAGACCTTCCGAAGCAGGTGACTTTTTAAAAGAATCATATGGTCCCATATCACTTGATAATTCTAGCGACATTTCAACTGCTGCGTGATATATAGTTTCAAAAATCTGAATATTTAAGGTTTTTGCAGCCAAAGAATCGAAAGGAATACGTAATTCAAAAAACAAATCAGCTAAACCCTGCACTCCAACTGCAATAGGGCGGTGTCTTTTATTTGAAATTTCGGCTGATTCGATTGGGTATCTGGTTTTCTCTATAATTTTATCCAAATTACGTACTAATACCTTTGTTACCGTATGTAACTTCTTAAAGTCAAAACTTAATAACATTTCATTGTTTTCCTCTTCATACTTAATGAACTGAGGTAATCCCAAAGAGCCTAAGTTACATACAGCTGTTTCCTCTGGTGAAGAATATTCCATTATTTCACAGCATAAATTTGATGATTTTATAGTTCCCAAATTTTTTTGGTTTGATTTTAAATTGCACGCATCTTTATAAAGCATAAATGGGCCACCAGTTTCAATTTGCGATTCCAAAATTGCAAGCCATAGTTTCTGTGCTTTCACTTTACTAGTTGCGACTCCTTCTTGTTCATACTTCTTGTATAATGTTTCAAATTTTTCACCGTAAGCATCTGATAATCCTAAAGCCTCATCTGGAGAAAATAAAGACCATTCACCATTCTCCTTGACTCTTTTCATAAACAAATCTGAAATCCACAATCCGTAAAACAAGTCTCTTGCTCTCATTTCTTCCTTTCCATGGTTTTTCCTTAAATCTAAGAATTCAAAAATATCCGAATGCCAAGGTTCAAGATATATTGCAAATGCTCCAGGTCTTTTATTTCCCCCTTGGTCAACATATCTAGCAGTATTATTGAAAACTCTTAACATTGGAACTAATCCGCTTGATACTCCGCTAGAAGATGATATGAACGATCCACTTGCTCGGATATTATGAACATGTAAACCAATTCCACCTGATGCTTTCGAAATTAAAGCCGTCTTATGTAATGTTTTATAAATTCCATCTATTGAATCGTCTTCTATTGCCACCAAAAAGCACGAAGATAAATAATTGTAATCATTACCTGCATTAAATAATGTGGGAGATGCATGAATAAAGTATCTTTTTGACATCAAATTATAAGTTTCTTGAACTTTTTCGATATCATTATCGTGAATTTCAATTGCAACTCTGAGAAATAAATATTGTGGGGTCTCAGAAACAAACTTATCACGGTGCAATAAATACGACTTCTGTAATGTCTTTATCCCGAAATATGTCAAATCAAAATCTCTCTTTGCTTCTATCACCGAATCAAACGCATCTCTATTGCTCATTACCATTTTATAAAATCTATCTGATATAGATGAGCTATGCTTTTTTGAGCGTTCATTCTTGTAATTCTTTAGCTTTATAATATTTTGGCTAAAAGTCAGCTCTACCTGTCTCTGTAATTTAAAGGCCTCGACTCTACCGGCAAGTATCGCATAGTCTGGATGATGAATAACCTTACTTGCAATAGTTTCGGACGTAAGATCATATAGCTCGTACAACGTAATTGTATCTGGCAAGCCTAAAGTCACATTTTCCACTATCTCATCTATCTTGATATATTTTTCATTCAAACCAAATTTTAATTTCTGAAGAGAGCTAAATAGCTTTTCTTGCAGAAATATCTCGGTAGATTCTGTACTATCCTTGTTTATTACCACAGACTTTTTTTGTGTCATGCTTAATAGGATATTTACGAATGCTTATATATCTATTATTACATTAAATCTTTTAGTTGATATTTTCTGGTTTTTGCCGCACTATATTTTGCCTTCGCATAGTACTATAATAGATCTTACATGTTGAAGATTAGATTGCAAAAACAAAAATCTATCCTGATACAGACTATGGAACCATAACTAAAGTAAAATAGTCCCGTGAATAACGCTATATTCAATATTTAGCGTCTCAAATTTCTCAGATAGATCATTTATACCAGATAAAGACCCGCTACTACTATGAATTTTTGCAGTTAGGGTGCTTGGTTAGTCAAAAATTCTGAAAGTAATGCCTGAAGCAACAACCAATGAAAGGGTGAAGTAGCTTATATATGTAATATGCTAATACAACTATCGGATACCGTGCCCCTTACTGATAACGCTTCATTTATACAAATGAATGCTAAGTCGTATCTAGATAACAGTATGTTGGTTTTGTGACACAAAGCCAATTGTAGGATGCAAACTATATAGCAAGATAAGGGAGAATAGAAAAATAGAGTTGAAAGATGGGTTCAATATGGCTTTAAAGCTGGAATTCGTTCTTTTCTGAGGCATATTATGATTAGGCATTTGAAAGAAACTGATGAGTTAAAAGATTGAACGAATTATAATTAGCAACTTAGCACAAACTTCATTTATTGAGATTTTTGCACTACCTTGTTTTATATACACTCTAGGATTAATCGACGCAATCATCTCAGTAATATGCGATATGCAGGGTAGCACTAGTTCTGGATATCAAAGAAACACTAATTAAATATGAAAAATACAGTGATTCAAGACAGAAATAATGTTATGACTTTGAGTTAGTAAAGCATATGATAAAATAAAAAACTCTGCCGGAGCATGTGTATATTGCTATATCAAAAAGATAAAATGCGTTCGTGATAATGACTCCAGCTCATGTAAAATGTGTCTATATTCTAACATTTTATGTGAAAAACGAAAGCATAATGTGAAAATAGTCATATCAAAGAAAACATTAATGACCAAAAGAAAGAATTGGAAAAACTAAAGGAATTGCTTCGTTTTCACAAGAAGAGAATAAATTAATTAAAAGAAAAATGAGAGAATGTGATAATTATCTGATTTCCAACATAGAGACAAGAAGTGAAAGCAGGATTTTAAATCTGAAGGTAACTATCAAATAACCTTCCCTAAGCTGTTTTTCTTACGTTATTTTTATTCGTTAACTGATAAAGAAAAAAATTACACTGATGAAAATTTAAAGGAATATAAAGACTCTGTAATCCGTTCAAGACCTCTTACGTATCAATGGTCGGATAAAGATACTACCATGGAATTGTTAAACATAGCATATAAAACTTCGTGCAGCGATTATCATTTAATTGTACTTAGTACTACATTAAATACTATTGTTAAACTTTATGAGAGTAATCTTTATGACAGTGCAAAGTACTTAATAGGTGATGAAGCACCCCTATATTTCAATACGTCTAGTGCTCTTTAAGATTACGATTACGATATAATAAGTGTATAATATTGGCTTCAGGGCCAATTTCCAATCTTTTTTGAAAAAGATATTATATTGGATAGTACTTAGTTAAATACTAATTCGGGTACTATGTTTATTGTAATTCGCTCAGAGTAAAATTACTCCTAAAATACATAGAGTATAGTCATCCCCAACCCATCCCAAATTCCAAATTTCAGATTTTCCTAATCTGCAAATCTGTCATAGGGCCGCCGTACATATGTGTTGTTGCCAGTAATTTTATTTTCTAATAAGAGCTTTTCACATTATTCACATTCTGATATAAACTACCCTATTTATAGAAAAACTTGGTGACAATATTATAGAAAAATTTTACCTTGATGCCGTGCAATTAGTGATGAGCTACCAAGATCTTTCCATGCTATTGGATGCTATTCCAATATCATATTTTATCATTCAATTCGCCTTATGTCAATGCCGAATAGTTGTAAAGTGGCTCTATTCACTTCAGAGTGAATTTGCATCAATCCAATTTTGTTGCACAAAATTGTGTAGTGCACTAACATTTTAACTAGCATAACCAACACACTATCTTTTATTTTAAGCTAGAACACCAACATATAATAAAATCTTTATTTGTAGATAAAAAATCTCGTATTATGGATACATCGACCTTAACTTTATTTTCAGCTGCAACTGTAATTGTTATGAGTAGGCACTCAGACTACTTCTCGAATGTCTTGCACCTGAATTCCACTCTTGACCTTGCTTCTCATGCTAAAATATCTATTGATTTGATGGGAACTTTGAACAATATTGTGAATGCATCTGCTAAGAAATTTTGCAAAATCTTGAGGCTTTGCAGAGTATTTTGAATGAAAAAAATTCATTCCAGAAAGATGTATTTTTTTTTCTGAAAACTTGAATCTTTCTCTACCCCATCCATACCTTGGAAGAAATAATACAATCATCGATTTCCTGAGAGCTTTACGATGTCAGCTTTAAACGAGAATACGTTTGATTCTGAGTTTTTTAAAATTGATTGATAATGAATTAAGCTTTTCAATAGCAAATATGATCTGAGAATATATATTTTGAAATTGACTAATTACTACTACAGTAATATTTTATCAAATATTCTATTTCTTTTGTAATATTATAGAGATGAGTGTCCTAAATATTTTCTTAGTTATGATAATCAATTTTATTGATCCTTGCTATATTGGCATAATTTTCGGTTTGGAGAGTTTGGTGCGTTTAAGTTCCATCTAATAAGTTTCTAGTTTATGCATTGCACTTCTGAAAGTTTCTTGAAACTTTGCTTTGGATTATGTTGGTGTTCTAGCCTAAAATAAAAGATAGTGCGAGACACAAATGTTAATATCGAATATTGAATTGATGCAAAATAATCATCTGGACGATGATGAAGATTCATTTTTCGGACACTTAGCACCAGTTTGAGGCTATTAGATGAATAATGGAACATATGAAAATATCATCCAATAGCATGGAAAGATCTTGGTAGCTCATCGCTAATTGCACGGCATCAAGGTAAAATTTTTCTATAATATTGTCACCAAGTTTTTCTATAAATAGGGTAGTTTTTAGTATGTATTTTAGGAGTAATTTTAGTCCGAGCGAAGTACAATAACAATTGTACCCGAAAAGTACAATTTCTCTATAATCTAACACACTATTCCTAAATCGGAAACCGAGAGAAAGATAGAAGTTTTAAATCTTTTCTATAGCCATCTATCTAGAGAGTGAGTTCCAGTTAGATTCATTAATAACATAATAAATTTACATGGTTCATCTACAGTTAACTAAACCTTATTAGGTAAAATTATATAAAAAAAATTGCAATTTTATTTTTTTTTCTCTTTTGTCACAGATTTTTGTATTTCTTCGAACCAACTTCCAAATACTAAATCATAATCAATTTTCAAGTACTTATACATTTCTGACATTGTAAAGGAATTTTCGGAATCTGATTCTTCTACCAGATCTTCCTTCTCTATTAATTCTTCTAGTTCATCATATCTAAATGCAATATCACGTTTCTCAAAATCTGAAAGATATGTATACTCCGGTGTTTCCATATATCGTTCAAGTCTTTCTAAAGTAGCTTGAGCTTCTGTAGAGCCTCTAGTTTCCCCAAATTGTCTAATCAGATTTTTCCACTCTTTATATCCGCCTTGTCCAGATATCTTGAGTTGAAATTGGTTAAATAAGTAGTTTGAGGCCATCTCTGCCACGTTTTTCCACTTGATAATTAGATTATTTATTTTTTCAGCTTCTTTATTTTGCTTGTATTTGATTGCCTTTATGAGAGTATCTCTTTTTAGTTCAGCCTTGCGTATTTCTGACTCCAATTGACGTTCTCTTTTCTTTTTTGGGTTCACAGCAGGGAGCAATCTTGATTTACCAAAGTTATAGGGCGATATAGAACATATAGAGCTATCTGTTGTGGTATCAAGTGTGGTGTTAGCAGAATTAGGACTAGAAGACTGTGTATTTAAAGATTGATCTTTTTTGACGGGTGTTTTTAAAAGGTAAGCGTGATGCCTATATCTCGAGTGATCCTTATCTTATAAAAGGTTAGAATTACATCTAATGAAAAAAATGATAAAGTACATACTAGTTTTTGGCATTATATTTTTAATTAACAATAAAAAACATATATATCTTCAAATGAGAAATATCTCTCTTTTGCTGCCAAAAAAAGCTCGCACTCAGGATCGAACTAAGGACCAACAGATTTGCAATCTGCTGCGCTACCACTGCGCCATACGAGCTTATTTACGAGAAAGTCATTTTGAAACTAAATCATGAAGTCACATAATACATATTTTTGATCAAGAAATGTATGAATATTCACTCACATGTATCCATTTGTATATTTATTTGGGGATATCATGCGTTTACAATGATAGTTATCAATTTTTTTTTGATTTGGGTATTGAGATGTAGACAAATGGTAATGGAGCAGTAATGAGATACATCTACGAATATGGCGAAATTCACTTCTGAATGTCGCTGTCTTTGCCTGATGGGTCAAAAAACTCAAGTCGTGTATCATTTACTTTTTTACGCACGTGTGGGAAATTAAGGGTATTAGATACTGAATAGTCTATTAAATGTTAACTATATACAATATATATGGAAATGAATTGTAGCTTAGTTTTTTTCAAATTCGTTCGTCATCAAGTTCGTTATTAAGTTGGTCATTATATGTGAATTCTGGATTTCATTACATCGTCGATATTATTCATTAGGTAGTGGTAGTTTATGTTGAGGGGTTTTGGGAATGTGAAGTCAATGCCTATTTCTTTGTAGTATTTCAAATCATGAGTCTGGCATTTAGAAGTTACAGCCACAAGAGGCAAATGATTCAATGTATCTTCTGACCTTATGATGATCGCTATCTCTGCCCCGGACATAGCAGGCATCTCAATATCTAAAAATATTGCATGATATCTCTTATTCTTCACCATTTCTATCACTTCTTCCGAATTCTGAGTGGTATCAACATTGGCATTGGGATACATTTTCTTGAGTACCCGTGACAATATCATGAGGTTGATAATGTTATCATCTACCAATAAAAAGCTATAGCATTCCACGTTAGGAACGAAAGTTTCATTCACATGTTTGCCGTCTATAGACAGTTTCATCGACTGGGATGCCACTACAAACGATGGTGGAATCAACGATGTAGCGAGTCCTGCTGTTTTGCTTGACATTCTCTCAATGGCAGGAGCACCCAGTTTACTCTTTTCAAAATAATATCTCGTATATGATAGTGGATGTCGTGAGGTATTATGCAGTTCAATCATAATTTCAATATATGATTCCTTTGATTGTAATCATGAGATGAGAAGAAAATTTCAATCTTATATAATTTACCATCAAAGCAATTGAAATTATTTTTATATGCTCCATAATATTCTGCATAAGGCACTATAATCTTATCATGTTCACTTGGCAGGCAGGCAGGGCGAAAAATACGAAATTACAGGTTTTGGTGCACCGCCTCACAAAATTTTTTTCCATGCATGAAAGCGCGGAGATCCATCCATAACATTGTCCATGAATATGTGATTGTTCGTTAGCATTACAATACTAAAAAGAAATTCGTCAAATCTAGCGAGAAGTCACGATTTTAGTATGTATAGAGACTATGATTCATTTTCAGAAAATGTATGCCGTGTGAACTGCCATCAAGTCAGATAATATACGTAGCAATCTAAACCTTTGTTTAGTGGAAAATAATATACAGATACGCAATGGATTATTTAGGAAATGTGATATTTTGTGGCGTAATTTTTTCTGCAATATTAAAGAGAAGGAATTCCGTCATGGAACTTTCTGTAGACTTGGGTGTGTCAAGTAAACTCCCTTCTTACGATTCAACTATAGCCTGGAATCATAGAACTATACACCTGCCCAGAACTGGTGATTCTGTTGCAGATACAGGAAAATTGATATAGCTATACCGGTTTATATACAATATTTACAGGTGACAGAAAATGTATTATTTCGCTACTTTAGATGGTTGCGCAATTTCACTCATCATCTTGATACATTTCTCTATATTATGTCCTCTGACGGCACAAACAGGTATAATCTTCCAAGACATATTTTCAACATACGTTTTGAGAGGGCTGTAGGATTCGTTAGATTCAGTGAGGTCCGCCTTGGTAGCAACCACCAAAACATTCTTCTCCTTCATACGCTTAGGACCGACTTCATCTATCAAAACCTGTAAGTCTTCCACAACGTGTTTGGACTCTAAAGAAACAACAAAAACTAATCCTCCTGATCTTTCTATATGACGAAGAAAGTCGAGACCCATACCTTTATTATCAGATGCTCCTTTTATAATACCCGGTATATCGGCGACAGTGAAGGGGTCCTTGTCGATAGTTGTGAAGATTGTACCTACTGTGGGCTGTAATGTAGTAAACTCCCAGTGACCCACTCTTGGTCTTGCTCTAGAAATAGCTCTAAGGAGGGTAGATTTACCAGCATTGGGAAGACCAACCAACCCCAAATCAGCAATAAGCTTTAATTCAAGTAGAAAAAATTCCGTCAACCCTTCTCTTCCTCTCTTACTAAATCTAGGGTTTCTAATGTCGTTAGTTAAAAAATGCATATTTCCCATACCACCTTTACCACCCTTTAATAAGAGGAATGGCTGTGTTGTAGGCTTGTCAAAATCAATTCCTAAGATTGGAAATTTATCTTCAATTATTTCCTCATCGATTATCTCTTTATCAAATTCTTTAACTCTTTCATTAAGTTCTGTAAAATATGCTCTTTCTCTGTGATATTCTTCATCTCTCTCCTTAAAAATCCAACCAAAACCTATTTTAAACCCCTGTCTAAAAAATTGGATATCCTTATTATGTGTTGAAATTTCTAAATTTATAGACAGAAGATCTTGCAGACTGCTACTTAAATACTTTCTAAGCTCTAAAGGATCAGGGATCCAACGAACAGTCGTTCCCACTGGAATTTCAATAATTATATCTTCTCCCGTTTTACCATCTAACTGTTTACTAGTACCGGGCGATCCATTTTTAGCTTCATAACTACGTCTGATTTTATGAAGTGAAGTAATGTTGTTGACAACTTGAAGGTATATATTTCCACCTTGGCCCCCATCACCACCATCTGGGGGTCCTACGGGCCGAAATACATCTCTAAAAAATGATACTGCTCCATTACCACCTTTTCCACTCCTTAATCTTATTAATTTCAAATCTATAAATGTTCTTTGCTCCGATTTTCTTCCTTGTTTATATTTGCTGTAGCCATTAAAAACATTATGTGTGTGGTGATCATTACCCAAAAAATAGTCTTTCAATGAAATCAATTTTTTATTAAATCCCAATTCGTCCTCGCCCAAGTTTCTATACGTCAAAGTATTATCTAAAATTTCTTTTCTTCCAGGAAGTATATCTTCGTTATCTAATTTTTTGATTTGGTAGTTTCTTCCAGTGAAATTTTCTTCTTCTTCAGCAGGCTCCGGTTCAAGCTGATCTAACCAAGCATCTGAGCTTTCGATCTGAAACTTCAACTGACTAGCTCCACCGAAAGAACGACAAGAACCTAATGAACTTGGATATCTTAAATAAGGTAATCTATGTTTCATTTCTTTATATCAGTAGAACAAGCAGTAGCAAAGGTTTAAGAATTCTTTCAAAGATCCCGCACGTGATTACCAATTCAGCAAGTGTATGTAAGCACGATTTGGAGGAGACCTTTATCAATACTATATCAACTCTCAGGATCAACAATAAATGCTACATAAAGCCTATTGGTTCATTCGAGTCTGAGATGATATACCAAAGTTGATAGCAGCGGAAGCAGTTGAATATGTAAATATATTAGTAGAATTTAGTAAAATATGATTAACGAAAAACATATTTTAGCTAAATTATTCAAAATTTTAAGCTATTTATTCACAAACTTCTTTTTCAAGACAAGCTTAAATAACTCTAATGTCAATTCAAATTCATTTTCTGGATTGGACAGTCCTTTTAGGAAAACCAAGATTAGATAAATATTTCCTGATCATCTAAGACCAGTGGGTTTGCATTGAAACAAAGATTTCAAAAAAAGTCAAGTTTATGTAACATCTATTCTAGAATCAATATATTATTGATTATAGAGAGGACATTAGCATTTTACTTCGAAGGAACCTTCACCAGCACCATTAACAGTTTTGCAACACATTGGAAAACACACTACTTTATATATACCGACTATCGAAAAATCATTTTTTGAAGATTTGATGAGCCGCTCGATGGGACAATATATACCTAGTTTATTTATCAAGATATATCATATAGTTTGAGACCATGTCGTTTGAAGATTTGGGAGTAGCTAAGTGGCTCTCTGAGTCATTAAATGCTATGAAAATTTACTCACCTACATCAATTCAATCAGCATGTATACCAAAGATTTTAAAGGGCCATGACTGTATTGGAGGTGCTAAAACCGGTAGTGGTAAAACAATTGCATTTGCTCTGCCTATGCTTACAGAATGGTCTGTCGATCCGTTCGGAATTTTTGGATTAGTATTGACCCCAACAAGAGAATTGGCTTTACAAATTGCGGAGCAGTTTGCTGCTTTAGGTGCGTCTATGAATATTAAAATCAGCGTCATTGTTGGTGGTGAAGATATAGTGAAACAGTCGTTGGATTTGCAAAAGAGACCGCATTTTGTTATTGCCACACCTGGTAGATTAGCAGATCATATATTGAATAGTGGTGAAGATACTATAGGGGGATTGAAAAGAATAAAATATCTAGTACTTGATGAAGCCGATAGACTACTCAGTAACAGTTTTGGAAGTGATTTAGAAAGATGCTTCAGCATTCTTCCTCCATCAAATAAGCGAAAGACATTATTATTCACAGCTACGGTTACAGATGCCGTTAGAGCCTTGAAAGATAAGCCAGTAGAGAAAGGTAAACTTCCAGTATTCATTCACGAAGTTGAATCTGCAGACAAGGTTGCAATCCCTTCTACATTAGACTTAAAATATGTATTTATTCCCTCATACGTTAAGGAAGCATATCTTGATAGTATATTAAGGTCCAATTTTGAAAACTCAACTGCCGTTGTCTTTGTAAATAGAACTCACACAGCAGAAGTACTTAGAAGAACTTTAAGAAAATTAGAGTTTAGAGTTGCTTCCCTTCATTCTGAAATGCCTCAAGCGGAGAGAACTAATTCGTTACATCGTTTTAAGGCTGGTGCTGCGAAAATTCTTATTGCGACTGATGTGGCTTCCAGAGGTCTTGATATTCCTACTGTTGAATTGGTAATAAACTATGATATACCTGCTGATCCAGATGATTTCATTCATAGAGTTGGTAGAACTGCAAGAGCAGGAAGAAAGGGTACATCTGTATCTATTATTACAGAAAAAGATATCACCAGAATAGAATCGATAGAAGAAAGAATTAACAAAAAAATGGAGCTCTTAGAAGATGTTGATGATAACAAGGTTATTAAACAATCATTGAACACAACCAGTGTTGCTAAGAGAGAGTCTTTACTGGAAATGGACAAGGAAAATTTCGGTGAAAAGAAGAAAACTCAGAAGCGTAAACATGGTAAGGATGTTATAAATGGAAAAATTAAAAAGACTAGAAAATAATTTATTGATACAATTAAATTAAGCAGAAGCTAAATATTCTTCTACTATTAAACTGATAGATATTCCCATTAATGTTATAATAATGCATGTCATACAAAGCACCGTAGATAAATTATTAAAGTTGTAGGTATAAATCTTATGATTTGCATATCGATCGATCGTAACAAAGTAGTCCACCCCACATATTACTAAGGCAGCAGCTCCCAAAACCAATAGAACATATGACGTAGCAGTAGAATATACATTTGACGGGTTATCTTTATGTTTTTCGCCTGATGTATCTAATTTAAAGTTTAGCATGATTCCAAGCGAAGTGAAAAATAGAGAACACGCCAATCTGACAAACGTTAAGCACGTTCTTTCCAGCTGGAGCACATCTCTAGGTTCTGATGCTGATACCTTCATTAGCAAGGTATATGGAAAATTACGTAGTACTGTCAGATTCTCATTCACAAGGGTGAGACCATGTTCTTCTTCGTCATTATTATTTTCTGGTTGTTCAACAATAGATTCCTGAGCAGTAATACTTCTATCCGATGGCGAATTTGGCCCCTCATATATAAGGACTTGATCTTCAATATCACGTATATTAGAATCCATAATTGTGTATCCTGTTTGATCCTTTATCAGTTACACTTAGACCTAGAAAAACACATAGTCGTGCAGAGGATAAGATATTTCACATCTCTATATATCAGAAAAAAATACATAATGTTATGATACGAGTTAATCAGAGCAGATAAGATGTCAACTAAAGCGTCAAAGAACAGTGCATGCCGGAACTGTGGGCATAAGAAATTCACAGTAGATAGATATACTGCAGCTGGTGATATTTCTTGTTTAAGATGTGGTACTGTTCAGGAAGAAAATCCGATTGTGAGTGAGGTGCAGTTTGGAGAGTCGTCATCTGGTGCTGCCATGGTCCAAGGTGCCATGGTTGGAGCAGATCAAGCCAGAGCTGCATTTGGGGGAAGACATAATTCTATGGAAAGCAAAGAGCAAACGCTTCTCAACGGTAGGAACAAAATTAGAAAGATCGCAACTGCATTAAGAATTCCAGATTATATTTCAGATGCTGCAGGGGAGTGGTTCAAATTGGCGTTAACAAATAATTTCGTTCAAGGTAGACGGTCTCAAAATGTACTTGCAGCATGTTTGTATGTTGCATGTAGAAAAGAGAAGACTCACCATATGCTTATAGATTTTAGTTCTCGGTTACAAATATCAGTGTATTCATTGGGTGCTACCTTTTTAAAGATGGTCAAATTACTACATATAACGTCATTACCTTTAGCTGATCCTTCATTATTCATACAGCATTTTGCCGAGAAATTGGACTTTAAGGAACTAAATGGAAAAGTTATAAAGGACGCAGTGAAATTAGCACAGAGAATGGCAAATGATTGGATTCATGAAGGAAGAAGGCCTGCTGGTATTGCAGGGGCTTGTGTATTATTAGCTGCCAGAATGAATAACTTCAGAAGAAGTCACGCAGAAATTGTTGCTGTGGCACATGTTGCAGAAGAAACATTACAGAGAAGATTAAATGAATTCAAGAAAACTAAATCTGGGGAATTATCCGTCCAAATGTTTAGAGAGTCATTAGAAACAGAAAATTCTAATCCTCCTTCATTTGACAGAAATCGTGAGTTGGAAGTAACATTAGCTAAACAATTAAAAGCTAAGGATGAGAGTCTCAAAAAATTTGCTTTAATGGCTAACGGGAATCAGTTTGAGGGCGAGCGCGAATATGAAGAAGAGGAAGAAGAAGAAGAATTAAAGAACGATAGACATTCAAAGAATTTACAGGCTAAGAAAGATAAATTGTTAAAATCCATATTGAAAGATTGTGATTTATCAGAAAAAGAAATTTCAGACCAATTATCTAGAATTATACATACACAGAAGAAGAGCTTGCAAAATTCAATGTACTTGACGCCATCCGAACTTCAAAGTGTTGACGATGAACAAGAACGTATCGATTTGGACAGACCTCGTAATTTAGTCAAGAATTTACCAAAGACTCAGGATTTGTTAGACAAAATTTCTTCAGATCCAGAAGTTTTTGATGACCTTGATGAAGAAGAGTTAGACCAGTTTAAGTTGAATAATGAAGAGTTCAAATTGAAAGAAAGATTATGGACAGGTCTCAATCACGATTTCCTCATAGCGCAAGAAAAGAAACGTTTGAAACAAGAAGCTGATGAGCTCACTGGTAATACTTCAGGTTCAACACGTAAAAAGAGACGTCAAAACAAAAATGTTTCTGGTCTAGGCGGTGACTTGGCAAATGAAATGGGCCTCAATGATGCTTTAGCTGGTATTGGTGTTGATGAGAATACCGGCGAACCTTTAACGGCTGCTGACAGTGCTAAAATTATGTTGTCTAAAAAGTCATTCTCCAAGAAAATTAATTACGCTACTCTTGGAGAGCTTTTTGATGATACATCTAAGAATGGGATATAGGTATACAGGGAAATAATGTAAGATAATGATTTAGTTATTGTAATGTTAAATGTAATATGCAGTATTCTCATAAGATGGGATGAGATGAAAAAATCTTGTGGAGGCTTCTTAATATTAATTCAGTTACTCATTAAAAGAAAATGGGAAAGAAGAGAAGAGCCGCTATATTGCCAACTAACATTATATTGTTACAAAATGTTGTTCGTCGTGACCCAGAATCTTATCACGAAGAATTTGTGCAACAGTATTCCCACTATGAATCATTGAGAGATATTTTCTTAATGAATCCTTCAGTTGCCGCCAAAGGAAGTGAGTTTGGAGACTTGATTGGATTTGTTACTGCTGTTTGTGGATGCTATCCTAAAGAGACTGCTAATTTCCCTGAAGAATTAAAAAGTATTCTTTTGAATAACCATAGAGATTTATCACCAGATTTAAGAGAGAAAATTATTCAATGTTTAACGATGTTAAGAAACAGAGATATTATTTCATCAGAATCACTTATCCAAACTATATTTCCATTATTAACTGCCTACAGTAATGCAAACTCTACACATGGTCAACATGTAAAGGCCTTAAGACATCAAATATATAGCACATTGATCTCACTTCTCAAATCTGTTAATACCGGTGCAAAAAATCAAAAATTAAACAGATCGACTCAAGCATTACTTTTCAATTTGCTTGAGCAAAGAGACTCACAAGGTTTATGGGCTACCAAGCTTACCAGAGAATTATGGAGAAGAGGTATCTGGGATGATTCAAGAACTGTAGAATTAATGTCTCAAGCTGCATTACACCCTGATGTTAAAGTTGCAATTTCTGGTGTTAAGTTCTTCTTAGGTGCTGACAAAGAAAGAGAAGAAAATTTCCAAGAAGATTCATCAGATGATGGTATTGACTTAAACTCTTTAAAGCATAAAATGCAAATGAACAAAAAATCCTCTAAAAGAGGTAGAAAGTTAGAAAATGCAACTAAAATGTTGAAGAAGAAGAGTGGTGCTAAACATTCTGCTACTTACTTAAATTTTTCTGCTATTCATTTATTAAGAGACCCACAAGGTTTTGCTGAATCATTATTTGAAATTCACTTGAGTGGAAAGAAGTCGAATAGATTTGATTTGGATCAAAAAATCATGTTTATGAATTTAATTTCTAGAATGATCGGTACTCACAAGTTATCAGTTTTAGGAATTTATTCCTTTTTCTTAAAGTACTTAACACCAAAGCAAAGAAATGTTACCCAAGTTATGGCAGCAGCAGCTCAATCATCTCACGATTTAGTTCCTCCTGAATTAATTTCTACTATTGTTCGTAAAATTGCCGATGAATTCGTTAGTGATGGTGTTGCTGCAGAAGTTGCATCAGCAGGTATTAATACTATTAGAGAAATTTTATCGAGAGCCCCATTATCAATCGATGCCCCATTATTACAAGATTTAACAGAATATAAGGGATCAAAATCTAAGGCGGTTATGATGGCAGCCAGATCCTTGATTTCCTTATACAGAGAAGTTGCGCCTGAATTGTTGACTAGAAAAGATAGAGGGAAAGTTGCTAGTATGGACATTCAAAAAGGAGAAAAGAAAGGTCTTCCACAATTCGGTGTTGAATCTACTGTTACATCTATTCCTGGTATTGAATTATTAGCGCAATGGAGAAAAGAACAAGGATTATCCGATAATGAAGATAATGATGCTGATTGGGAAGTTGACGAAGAAGTTGAAGCTGACGATATTGAAGGTGACTGGGTAAATGTGGAATCAGATAAGGAATATAATGTTTCCCTCTCAGATTCTGATAGTGAAGAAGAATCTAAGAACAAGAAGGATGAAGATGATGTTTCTGATTTGGAATTATCTTCCGATGAAGAAAATGAAGATGAAGAAGAGAACAAGAGACCAACTAAGAAGGCTAAGACCAGTTCTAGTGAAACTAAGGCGGATGAAACTATTGATGCTGAGAAAGCTATGACGGACTTATTGACTAGTAGAATCTTGACACCTGCAGATTTTGCTAAGTTAGAAGAATTAAGGACTCAAGCTGGTGTTGAAAAAATTTTGGGTGGTAAGCAAAAGAATGAAGATGAAGTTGACTCAACCACTTTGGTCGGTAAAGTTAAATATAAATTATTACGTGAAGAGAAGATTGCTCTTGCTAAAGAAGGTAAGGAAGATCGTGACAAGTTCGGTTCTAGAAAGGGTAAGAGAGATGCCCCACATTCTACTACTAACAAGGAGAAGGCTAGAAAGAAGAATTTCGTTATGATGATCCATAAGAAGTCAGTCCAAGGTAAACAAAAATTATCTTTACGTGATAGACAAAAAGTTTTACGAGCTCATATAACTAAGCAAAAGAAGAAGGGTCATTAGAAATATTATGTATAGTAAGTAATTATAGTTCACATTTATAACATCATAATTGAATTTATTAGAAGTTTGTATAAACATTAATACAATAACCGAATAAAAATTTACATATAATTATATAATTCACACATTCAGCTGGGCCAATTTTCTTATATTTTACAAACAGCCAACAAGAACTAAAATAGCAATTTAAAGCTTACCCTAAGAACCTTTAAAGGTCAATATCTATTTCTTAGACTTTTTATCACTCTTCTTTTCCTTATCACCCTTTTCAGACTTTCTCTTCTTTTCTTTCTTCTTAGTGTTCTCGGTGGAGAGTGATGGCTCAGGAACTTTAACTTCTTCTTCTTCAGCACTCTCGCTATCACTGGAGTCTTTATCAGATTCTGGTTTCTTGACATCTTTTTCCACTAAACTGGCTTTGTATACTTCCTTGACCTTCTTGTATTCTTTCAATTCGTTTGCATATTTCTTTTGCCATTTACTCTTTTCTTCTTCAGTTATAGAATTCCAACGTTCTCTGACGATGGTATTCATTTCAACAGCAGACAATGCTGGTAAACCCTTCTTCTTTCTATCTACTTTGATGACTTCACGAGTGTGGAATGAGAACGCAAAATAAATAGTCAATGGTTTCTTTGGGGCATTAGGATCTCTTTCGACCTTCTTCTTTTTCTTAGGTTCAGCAGGAGCAGCAGTGGCAGTCTTATTGTCGGTAGTAGCAAGAGCATTAGTACTGTTAGCGACGGCAGTCTTGTTGTCGGCAGTGGCCAGGCCCACGCTCGAAGCGATAGCGTTCAACGTACTAGCCAAGTTGTTCAAAGAATTAGCGTTACCTTCTTGGGAAGTAGCCTTGTAGAAACTGACGGTGGCACCGGCAGCGTCTTGAGCAGCTTTAGATAATTCAAAAAGTGATGCGACTAAGGCATCTTTAGCGGATTTAACGTCCGTCATAGTGCAGTTATAATAGTGGGTGAGTATAAAGAAGTAGCGAAAGAGTAGTAAGAAATACATAAATTCTCACGGCAGAATTAACGAGGGATCCCCAAAGTCCCCTTTGACCTATGACAAACGCTGTAGTGAGGGAATTTCATCATTCCTCGATTTGCGCGAAAAATTCGTAGCCACGGGCTGGACACTGACCATTTCGCAACATTCCACGTAGAGTTTCCTCGTACTAGCATATCACACATCACTACGTATTTCACGATTCATTTGCACGCTGATTGATTTGAGTGCTATTCTGGTAATTGGAGATTGATCTTGCCATTTGTGATAGGAAAGAATCCACATAACTATCATATCTCTGCATGTAGCTACTTCTACAATATAGTTAGAAAATTTGTTGTAGGTAACGATGGTGTGATAGGTCGATGGCGGGGTTCTCCAGTCTGGTGAGCACCCTCGTCGCCCACATAAAAATGGTTAGCGATGAGGAATTCAATTACGATGTTATCGCGGTTGCTAATTGCAATTTGTGGGTAGCATATGGGCGGGCACAGTCAAGGGCCCTCGGTATTACTACCGCATTTTCTTGCTATGTTCAGAGTCAGACTAGAGGGCCATACAGGAAGCTTATTTCAGAATTTTAGCGGGTGACCATAACATTCTGGCAGTGCGCATGTATCCACATACTGGAAACTAGTGTGTGCTAGTCGTTAAACGAACTAAATTTCACAGGAATGACATTTCCGATTCCCTTGAAACTCTGATACCCCAATGATCTAAATCTACTTAGAAAAGGCTGATCATGGGGAAGATAAGTTGTTAATCAACATACAGTAAGTGCCTGAAAAATGATCCCTAAAAAAATGCGTTTTTTGTAGAATAAACCACCACTAGGTGGAATATTTTGGAGAAGATGGCCCCAGCACGGGACTGTCGCTACCGGGATTTAATCAGTGAAAAATTCAAAATATGGAGTTTAGCTTCATTTACAATGATGAAGAGTAGTATATTTCAACAGAGTCTACGGAAACACTCGACAAAATATGCTGTTACATGCCCAGGACAAGGTTTAATAGCCACTGGACTCCTAAAGCCCTACACTCCATTTAGGAAACATTTTCAGACGGCTCTAGAGGAGGCAGATGAATTGTTACAAGAGAAGTTTAGTGAAAAATTATTTAACCCTTCGCCTGAATTTGCGAAGGAATGGTTGATCAGGACATCCAATGCTCAGCCTGCCATACTATGTACCACATATGTGATTAACAAGATCCTTGAAGACGAATTCAATGTGGATTTGGTAGGAAATGCAAATTATATTTTAGGCCACTCGCTTGGGGAATACACTGCACTCCTTTTAGCAGGTGTAATTGATTTTAAAACTGCTTTAAGTTTGGTACGCAAGCGTGGTCAACTCATGGAAGAACTTGTTCAATCTGATGAATATGGAATGATAGCCTTGATGTTCAAACCTGCTAATTTTGAAACTATTCTTGAAAAGGCAGGTCCCCATTTAGCTAATATAAACTCTTTCCAACAGATTGTTTTGTCTGGTAAAATTAAAGACATCAAAAACATCATCACCTCTATAAATTCTGAGAGGAAGCTCATTTTGAGATCAATCAAGTTACCGGTTAAAATACCTTTCCACAGTTCTCTCTTGGAACCAGTGGAGTCAGAATTAAGAACATTGATGGCCTCTACAAAGGTGCTGTTTCCATCTACTACAGTCGTAGGCAATGTCAGCGGTGAGCCAATAGACGACTTTATCCACTCCACCATTGCCGCTAACTCCAAACCAGTACAATGGGTAAAATCCATGGAATATCTAATTGAAAATGGCATTACTGATGTAATTAACTTGGGGCCAGGTGAGGTGTTGCAAGGCATCAATTCTCAGTTTAAGGTGCAAAATACCTCAATCGAATCTATTGATTCGATGGAAAAATTTAAAAACCTGTTCGCGTAATAACGCCATTTGCATAATAATATTCTTTGCACATATGTTCATATTTTATTTATCACTTCGATTCTTTATCGTTTAGAGTATCTAGATATCAATATTAATATTAGCTCGTACAATAATCAATGAAAACGACTCGGGTAATTAGTACTTTTTTTTTTTCGCGAGTCAACGTTGTGATTATGATTCATTGAAGTATATAATGAAAAGTTGGCTGAAAATTTTTTACTTCTTTTAACATTTTCAAGTAAGCTGTACTTCGTTTTATATAACATATTGAAATGGGTGCTCAATTAATCGATGGTAAAGCCATTGCTTTACAAATCCGTACTAGAATCCAGAGTGAGATTGATCAAATTCAAGCTAAGCATAGCGATTTCAAGCCTAACTTGACTATCATTCAAGTTGGTGACAGACAAGACTCCAGCACCTATGTAAGAATGAAATTAAAGGCTGCTCAAGAGGCTGCTATTGATTGTGAAATCATCAAGTTGCCTGAAGACATTACGGAATTTGAATTATTGACTCAAATTAGAAAGTTAAATAACTCCGTCTCTGTTGATGGTATCTTAGTTCAATTACCGTTACCAGCACATTTGGATGAAGCCAAGGTTACCTCCTCTGTCTTAGCTAATAAGGATGTTGATGGATTTGGTCCATTCAACGTCGGTGAGTTAGCTAAGAAGGGTGGTGAACCATTGTTCTTACCATGCACTCCAAAGGGTATAATTGAATTATTAGAACAATCTAATGTTCAAATCTCCGGTACTAATGCCGTTGTCTTAGGTAGATCCGATATTGTTGGTAAGCCAATTGCCAGTCTTTTAAGCAAGGCTAACGCTACTGTTACCACTCTTCACTCTAAGACCCCTCAACAACAACTCGAATTATTTTTGTCCCAAGCTGATATTGTTATCGCTGCTATTGGTCAAGCCCAATTTGTTAAGGGTGAGTGGTTAAAGGAAGGTGTTGTTGTTATTGATGTTGGTACCAACTTCATTGAAGATATTAGTAAAAAGTCTGGATCAAGAATGGTTGGTGACGTTGATTTCGAATCTGCTTCCGCTAAGGCTTCCTTAATTACCCCTGTTCCAGGTGGTGTTGGTCCAATGACTGTTGCCTCTTTATTAGAGAATGTTATCATTGCTGCAAAGAGACATTATGCTAGCAACAATGAAACCCCAAAATTCACTAACCCATTGAAGTTAGACTTGCAAACTCCGGTTCCATCTGATTATGAAATTTCCAGAGCTCAAGAACCAAAGAAGATTACCGAAGTTGCCAAGGAAGCTGGTATTTTAGATAATGAATTAGAACAATTTGGTGCTTACAAGGCTAAGGTTTCTTTAGACATCTTGAAACGTTTAGAAAACAAGGTTAACGGTAAGTATGTTTTAATCACAGGTATTACTCCAACACCTTTAGGTGAAGGTAAATCTACCACTACTGTTGGTTTAGCTCAAGCTTTAGGTGCTCATTTACAAAAGAATGTCTTTGCTAACGTTAGACAACCTTCTATGGGTCCAACTTTCGGTATTAAAGGTGGTGCCGCTGGTGGTGGCTACTCCCAAGTTATTCCTATGGACGAATTTAACATGCACGTTACTGGTGATATTCACGCCATTACCATGGCTAACAACTTATTAGCTGCGGCTATTGACACCAGAATGTTCCACGAATCTACTCAAAAGGATGGTCCATTATATAAGAGATTAGTTCCAGCTAAGAAGGGCTCAAGAACATTCCCTCAATGTATGTTAAGAAGATTAGAAAAGTTAGGTATTAACAAGACTGACCCAAATGAATTGACTACAGAAGAAATCTCTAAATTCGTTAGATTAGATATTGATCCAGAAACCATTACTTGGAGAAGAGTTGTTGATTGTAACGATAGATTTTTAAGAGGTATCACCGTCGGTGAAGCTCCAACTGAAAGAGGTATGACCAGAAAAACTGGATTTGATATTACAGTTGCTTCTGAATGTATGGCTATTTTAGCTTTAGCTAACTCTTTAGAAGATTTACGTGAAAGATTAGGTAAGATGGTTATTGCCTCGTCTAAGGCCGGTGTTCCAATTACTTGTGAAGATATTGGTTGTGCAGGTGCTTTAACTGCTTTATTAAAGGATGCAATCAAGCCAAATATTATGCAAACTTTAGAAGGAACCCCAGTTTTCGTCCATGCTGGTCCATTTGCTAACATATCCATCGGTGCCTCTTCTATTTTGGCTGATAAGATGGCTTTGAAATTAGCTGGTACTTCTCCAAGTTTATCTGAAGAAGAAAGAAAGGAACAAGAAGGTTACGTTGTTACTGAAGCTGGATTCGATTTCACTATGGGTGGTGAAAGATTCATTAACATCAAGTGTCGTTCTTCTGGGCTTGTTCCAGATGTTATCGTTATTGTTGCTACTGTCCGTGCTTTGAAGGTCCATGGTGGTGGTCCAGATGTCAAGGCCGGTGCTCCATTGGCTCCAGAATACACCCAAGAAAATACCGAATTATTAAGAAAGGGTTGTGCTAACTTAGGAAAGCACATTTCTAACGCTAGAGCTTATGGATTACCAGTTGTTGTTGCTATTAACAAGATGTCTTCTGATACCGATAAAGAACATGAAATCATCAGAGAAGAAGCCTTAAGGGCCGGTGCTGTGGATGCTATTGTCTCTAACCACTGGGAAGAAGGTGGTAAGGGTGCTATTGACTTAGCTAAAGGTGTTATTGAAGCCAGTAACTTACCAGAAAGAAACTTTGACTTCTTATACAAAACTGCTCCTTCTGTTGAAGAAAAGATTGCATCCATCGCCAAGGAAATGTATGGTGCTGGTGATGTTGAATTTTCTCCTGAAGCTAAGAAGAAGATTGAAACATACACAGCTCAAGGATTTGGTAACTTACCAATCTGTATTGCTAAGACTCAGTATTCCTTGTCTCATGACGCTAACTTGAAGGGTGTTCCTACAGGCTTCACATTCCCAATCAGAGATGTGAGAGCTTCTATTGGTGCTGGTTACTTATACGCATTAGCCGCCGAAATTCAAACCATTCCAGGTTTACCAACTCACTGTGGTTTTATGAACGTTGAAGTTAACGAGGATGGTGAAATCGATGGTTTGTTCTAATAGATTTACTTTCGTATATTTAATTTCTTTATGAAGTTCAACACTTTATGATGTTACGAAGTTTTAGAAATGGAATTTTTTTTATTTTTATTTCAAATTTACTTACTTATAGGGTAGAATTATGTTTTAAATAGGGTTTCAACACATTAATATCAATTTTAGTTATTAACATTTAAAAATTGTAGCCTAGATATTTAATGAAAACGGTTTAGCGCACGCATAATGAGATTTTTCGAAATGGGTCGGGAGTTTTCATTTGGTTTTATTGGAGGCGGATGATTCATTGATTTACAAGGAGGCCAATTTCCAACCATATTACCATAAAATTAATTATGTACAGCTTAAGAGCCTTTAAGCAAGTGGCCTTACCAACTACTAGACGTTTAGCTGCTAGAAATATCTCATCAATTTCCAGTTCATATAAATCCAGCTTCAGGCAATTCAACCCTTCAAAGACTGCTAGAAGTTCATTGTTGCATCAATACAGATCTTATAGTGTTTTAACTTCATCTCCAGAGGCACAATTATATACATATGATGACGTCAAGAAGATCGTCCTGAACCCTTCTGTATACCCAGATAAAGTTTTGATTGATGTCAGAGAACCAGTTGAATATAACGATGGACATATTAGTGGAGCTATTAACATTCCTTTCAAGTCTTCACCAGGTGCTTTAGATTTACCAGAAGATGAATTCTTAGATAACTTCGGATTTCAAAAGCCAGGAATAGACAAAGAATTGGTCTTTTACTGTTTAGGTGGTGTGAGATCTACCGCCGCAGAAGAATTGGCTAATACTTTTGGTTATAAGAAGAGAGGAAACTATGTTGGATCCTGGGAAGACTGGGCTGCCAGAGAAAACAAGTAAGGAAGTTAACCAGTATACATATATATAATTGCCGAATCTATCGTGGATTAAGCTACACTTCAATTACGAACGCCTTTATTTAATTAATATTCTGCTTTCACAATCTTGTTACATAGGTGTTATACAATCATGTACGTTATATGTTTTATAAATACTTTTTAATTTTTCAATAATGGATATTAAGTTTGTATTAACGGAATTGATTAAACTCCAAATTTCTGAATTCCTTACCCAATCTCTTCTTTCTTTTACGTTCCATGACTTTTTCTCTTTGAGATCCTTTCATGGTATCGAATTTAGCCTTCTGGATCATCTTTCTCTTATCACTCTTCTTTAAGAAGTATGGGTTGGATTGTTGACCAGTCTTTACCTTCTTCAATTGGTCACTCTTATGCTCGGATAAGATTTTTCTTTCGAGATCTCTATTCTTCATGGTATCTAGCCTCGATTTTAATGATTGGATTTCAAGTTTTATATCTTCTTTCTCACGTTCGCTGAGCAAATGGGTAGATTTTTTATCCTTTAACATCAGCTGCATATCATTAATTTCCTTTTGTCTATAACCATCTAAAAATGCATAATTCTTTCTAATTTGAGCCAAGTCTGCTTTACCATAAGCCGGATCAAACCTTATATCTGTGTATAAACTGCTTGATTTCTTGGTTTCCAACCCAGGGATATCTCTTACTTTAGATACTGGTCTTTTTGTAGATGATTCAGAAGGTGCATGTTTACTTTTCTTCTTATCTTTTTTGTCGAATCTAGCTTTTGATGATGTTGCTTCCGGAGCTCCATCACTATCTTCATCAAAGAATCCCTCGTCCTCAGGCTCGCTTTCGCTGGATTCCTCCTCGCTTGTGTAATCCTGTGATCTCTTAGAAGTATTATTTGTCTTTTTCAGCACTCTTCCTTTATTTTGCCCCTTCATCAACTTGTTCTGTGCCGAATTTAATGCTCCAAATGATATACTTTCCATGTCGTCATTGTCATTTTCACGGTTGCTATTGTTCTTTCTCAAGCTACTTCTAAGTGTTTCGTCTAAATCGGAGCCAGAATTGCTGTCTCCATCATAAGACGGTCTGATCGCCTTGTATTTACCCATATTCTGTTTTAACCTGGAACAAATCCTCCAGTAGATTATATTCGAAAGAAATTAAAATAATCATATTGGCTTAGGGCATCGAATCACGTGGAAAGTCACATGAGATGTTTATACACGCACTTGACACACACTGAAATAATATTACTGGCGACTAACAGTGGATCGGAATCCGCTCGCATTTGGGTTGCTGATAGAAGCTTTGACTACTGAATATAGATATAGTACACGTCAGATAATCAGCCATACACCGTAGTAATGTCCATGTACACGACATATCCACAATAATATATCCATTTCTAATTCAGAAGAACTCTATGCGCCTTGGTGTTCCCACCTTTGCTTTGCGACGCTTCCGGTTTAGCGCACTTCTCGCCCTTAGTGAGATCGTTAAAACAGTGTCAAGTATCTGATATGCCGTAGAAGCCAGCGAGCCGCTTGCTTCTAATTTTTCTTGTGGTAGCGACATCAAGCAGCTAGATCCCACTGATCCAGAGTATCTGGCGTCTGGCGTCTGGCGTCTGTCCCACCCCATATGCACCACCAACTACTCTCGGGCAAAAATTTCCTATATTCCCCATGTGCTAAACATTTATCCATGCTAACAAGTGTACTTTCCCTTCCCAACCCAGGCAATCGACGTGGGCATTCCTATGCCCGGAATATAACGTTTGTGAGATAAACCACAATCCCGGGATGCGGAAATTGGAGATGGGTCGAATGAGAATGGAACGTTCGTCTTTCTCAGGAGAGACAACAGAAAACGAGACACAGAGCAGTGTTCTCTACCTACAAAACACCTCAAGACACAACCCCATACATGATATGTCACTCTAGACAGTTTGGCTGGCCGATGCAATCACTTCTCTCGCCATCTGGAACCCATTCTCTAGGGTGCGAAACCACGATGATGTGGACGTTTTCCCATGAGAGCTTACATAAGCGATCCGGTAGAGAAGTGTCCGAGGGAAAGAAGGTTAAAATTTAAAGGTCGGATTCCAAAATGTAGACAACAACTAGTTCTTTTCTTTCTGTTATTTAACGTAGTTAGAAGTTATAATACAAATAATGTTATCCAGAGCAGTTTCTCGTGCTTCAAGAGTATGTACCTTAGTAGGAGGGGAAGATGAGAGTTCAATGAGACGAGATTGAGACGTGTTTGGCGGCAAAGGTGAAAGTGTACCCGTAGCAAGCAGCGTGTCATTTGGAGGGATATACAGAGGGTAAGCGGCTGGAGCAAGCCAGAGCAAGCTGTAACAGTCACTAGCACTCAATTGTATTGGATTTCACCCACTGGGAGCAATATCGACAGTACTAACAAATCATAGGCTTTCACTCAACAGAAGAGATCTTTATCATTACATGAATACCGTTCCGCAGCTTTATTAAAGTCTTACGGTATTGGTGTTCCAAACGGTTCTGCTGCCACTACTCCTGAGGGTGCTTACGAAGCCGCTAAGGCCTTAGGTACTTCCGAATTAGTTATTAAGGCTCAAGCTTTGACTGGTGGTAGAGGTAAGGGTCACTTTGATTCTGGTTTACAAGGTGGTGTTAAGTTGATTTCTTCTCCTGAAGAAGCCAAGACTTTGGCCGAACAAATGTTAGGCCACAAGTTGATCACCAAGCAAACTGGTGCTGCTGGTAAGGAAGTCACTGCTGTCTACGTTGTCGAAAGAAGAGACTTTAGAACCGAAGCTTACGTTGCCATCTTAATGGACAGATCCAAGCAAACCCCAATCATTGTTGCTTCCGCTCAAGGTGGTATGGACATTGAAGGTGTAGCTGCTAAGGACCCAAATGCCATCAAGTCCTTCCCAGTTCCATTAGAAGAAGGTGTTTCTGACGCTTTAGCTACTGAAATTGCTTCCGTCTTAGGTTACACTCAAGAAGCCATTCCAGAAGCTGCTAAGACCATCCAAAACTTATACAAGGTCTTCATTGAAAAGGACTGTACTCAAGTTGAAATCAACCCATTGTCTGAAACCCCAGACCACAAAGTCTTAGCCATGGATGCTAAGTTAGGTTTTGATGACAATGCTTCTTTCCGTCAAGAAGAAGTTTTCTCATGGAGAGACCCAACTCAAGAAGACCCACAAGAAGCTGAAGCTTCCAAATACGGCTTAAACTTCATCAAGTTAGATGGTAACATTGCTAACATCGTCAACGGTGCCGGTTTAGCTATGGCTACTATGGATATTATCAAGTTATACGGTGGTCAACCAGCTAACTTCTTAGACTGTGGTGGTACTGCTACTCCAGAAACTATCGAAAAGGCTTTCGAATTAATCTTATCCGATAAGAAGGTCAATGGTATCTTCGTTAACATTTTCGGTGGTATTGTCAGATGTGACTACGTCGCTCAAGGTTTAATTGCTGCTACTAAGAACTTCAAGTTAGACATCCCAGTCGTTGTCAGATTACAAGGTACCAACATGGCTCAAGCTAAGGAATTGATCAACAACTCCGGTTTGAAATTATATGCTTTTGAAGACTTGGACCCAGCTGCTGAAAAGATTGTTTCATTAACCAACTAAGGTAACAACAAAGCCTCTACTCTGTCTCTAAAATAAATATTCTCATAAATTTCATTAAAATCTTTAATATAAAAGTATAAAAATTGTAAACTGTATAAAGTTACACAAAAATGCTTGCCACTTTTAGAAGTAAATGCTCAGTAGATCGCCACTATGCGAGGTTATTATGTATAGTTTAATAATAAAGAACATTGAAAGACTAAAGAATTTATAATGTTTTTAACAAGAAGTGAATATGATCGTGGTGTAAGTACTTTCTCACCGGAGGGAAGATTATTTCAAGTGGAATATTCCTTAGAAGCCATTAAGTTAGGTTCAACTGCAATTGGTATCTCTACATCTCAAGGTGTCATTTTAGGTGTTGAAAAGAGAGTCACATCATCATTATTAGAGCATTCTTCAATTGAGAAGATCGTAGAAATTGATAAACATATTGGTTGTGCAATGTCTGGTTTAACTGCAGATGCAAGGTCTATGATAGACCACGCCAGGGTTTCTTCTTTAACTCACAATTTATACTATGATGAAGATATCCAAGTAGAAAGTTTGACACAATCTGTCTGTGATTTAGCATTAAGGTTTGGTGAAGGTGCCAGTGGAGAAAAAAGATTAATGTCTAGACCATTCGGTGTTGCATTATTGATAGCAGGAATTGATAAAGATAAGGGGCCACAATTGTACCATGCTGAACCATCTGGAACTTTCTATAGATATGATGCAAAAGCCATTGGTTCTGGATCTGAAGGAGCACAAGCTGAATTACAAAACGAGTACCATAAATCGTTGACTTTGGAAGAAGCAGAAGTGTTATGCTTAAAAATTTTAAAACAAGTTATGGAAGAAAAATTAGATTGTAAGAATGCTCAATTGGCAAGTGTTACAGAAGAAGGAGGTTATCAAGTTTATAGTGACGAGAAACTTGATGAAATCATCAAGAAATTAAATGAACAACAAATTGATGAAGAGGAAGAAGCTTAGATATATTTAATATACATACAATCAAATGCTACGTACGTTAATATTATTTTTCGGGGAAACATCTCTCTAACCTTTCAGTAAGTATTAAGAACAGCTTGTTTTCAGTTTCTCCAAGTGATTTTAATGTAACAATAAACTCTGTTAAGCTGTCGTTAAAAATTTCATAATGATCTCTCAAGCTGCCCTTTAGACTTTCAAATCTGTCTGAGATCAGATTTGAAGTCATTGACTGAGAATTAAACTTACTAGGATAATCACGGGAAAATCTAGAAAACAAATTTTCATCACATAGGATTAAACCTTTCTTCAATTTCATCAAATAATGATTGTACAGAAGAATAACATCGAACATCCTCTTGAGAACTGCAAGTAGGTCAGGCTTTGTCATTAATGAATCATTAACTATAGTATTCAAAAATTCATTCATTCTAAGCATTAAAGAATTAACATCCAATAAAGAAGTAGAATTATTTGAACGTGAAACTTTTCGATTACGAATTTTGTCATCAAAAACATAATTTGAATTACTGTAATTTGGTAAGGTGTTTGACCTGAAAAAATTATCTTTTGATGATGGGTTATTTATATCCGATCCCAAATCCTTATTTTTAAGATTAATTTGAGTCTGAACAATTGACTTCTTCAAGTTTCGATAATTTGATTCTATCACATCATTATTTATATAGAATTGTAACTCCCCAAAGAAGTCCCTTATCCTATTGTGTAGTACGCGACATCTCAAAATCCATTTTTTTATATATGGACTATAGCCATTATATTTCCATACGTATGAATGGTTAATTTCTTTCCATGTTAGATCATTAAATTTTCCAATAAATTTGATCATCATTTGAAGCTTATATATTAGTTCATAATGATATGACGATTCTCTATTTATTAAGAGATTCAAGGGAAATGGTAAGTCAATCGTTAAATCCACACTTGCAACTGTATACTCATCAGAGTGATTAGGATCATACACGGCTTTATTAGATTCTGCCGAATTAATGTGTGTTCTATCAAATGTCTTATTTAAGAAATTTTTCAAATTTGGATCGTTCTCAAGAACATTCTCAGTATCAAAAGATTGTACATTCATTATCTCCTTAGCAATATCATAAAAGTTGACACTTGAAATTGAGAAATTTTGTTTATGATATATTATATCCGATATTGATGTTATTGATTTGGATGGTTGAGAATGTGTCTGAAAAACTTCTTGATATATCTTTTGTAATCTCGTTATAGATATTGAAAATCGGTTACGCTTCAAATCGTTAAATGCTAAATCTAAGAATGTATCAATCTTAAAAGAATCATTAAATAGAAAGATTGTTTGATAATTATCTAGAACTTTAGAAAAGCTATAGCCCTCGAAAATTAATTTCAAAAGTAATTTGTTTGCTCTGTTATAAAATCCGTTTATCTTGAGTTCCAAATCTTGTGAAGATATTGTGCTTATTGGCTCAATCAGTTCATTTAAACCCTCAAAATTTTCCAACCCCGTACATATTTTGAATATATTTAAATATTTCCCCGTGTTTAAAATCTTCATCTGTATATCTCTGCTCTGG
Organism: Schwanniomyces capriottii; assembly: GCA_032927745.1. Lineage (NCBI taxonomy): Eukaryota > Fungi > Ascomycota > Pichiomycetes > Serinales > Debaryomycetaceae > Schwanniomyces > Schwanniomyces capriottii. The sequence continues at coordinate 527,535 of JAVSEF010000012.1, forward strand.
AATTGGTCTATTAAACCATCTGCTCTAATCATGAAGAGCTCACTCCAATAATGTTCACTCTTAGAATTAAATAACGTTTGAAATTTATCAGGAACTTCCTTCTTCTTAATTAAGAATTCATCAAAGGAATCATCTATTTCACCGTTCATTAACCACTTGTTTAACATATTTACATAATCCGTACTAACAGATTCAAATAGACTTGTTAATATCTCGAATGACGTTGAATCACCTTTATATGCACTTATTCTACTTTGAATAGTTTTAAGAACCAAGCCACCCTTGAAGTATTTGAAATTCCCACTGTTTACAACTGTATCTATGGCACCTGTTGATTTCAAAGTTGAACGTATGTTATTCAAAAATTCATCAAATGGTAAGTCCTTTTCCTTAACTTTGCATCTTTCACAGCTCTCATTATGTATTATAATAACAATTTCATAAAGATGTATAATTTGGGTTGCTACCTTTTGATTTAGAATATTCTCCAAGATGTTAAGATTGAATATTGAGTTGAACTTAAATTCATTCTCTATTCCTATAATAATTTGATGATATTCACCTAAAAACTCACTTATTAAATAACATAATTTCTGAACAGTCTTACCAAAGTTCTGATGATCATATACTTCTAAGAATCGCTTTAATCCAGAGTAGTATTTTCCATATTTTACCAATTTTTTGGTGATGCTTTTGACACTAACATCTAAATGTTTGGCCACTTTAAAATCAGGTCCCCGTATGCCAGAATCTATAATTGAAGGATTATACTTTTCACTGTATCGTATATAAAACGCTTCATATCCAAGTAAACAAAATAATAAATCTTTAATTATCAATCCTTCTTGTGCTCTAAGATCATTTAAATCACTAATAGGATATGGTTTTATTTTACTTTTTTTATTATTACCATTTACACAAGGTTGTATTATATTAGTATCATTCAACAAAGTAACCATTTGAGGCTCTACATCGTTCATGTACGACGAATTGAAAGTGTTTATCATCTCTACCACAATATCAAAATCATAAACAAACAAAAAATAAAAATACAAAACTTATCGCGCTGCGAAATCCACCTTGAAATGGAGTTAATTACTATCATAATATTAATAAATTCTATACATCTCGATAATCATAAATATAAATAAAGATCGTTAATCTAGCCATTCTTCTTCATTACTATCATCAAATTCAAGGTCTTCTAGTATTTTTTTTGACGCCTCTTCAGCTTCCTTTTGTACTTCCGTTAGTCCACAAACATCCTCCAAGTATCTAGAATCATTTAGACATTTCTTAACGAATTCCCATCCTTCTTTTTTAAATTCATCTAAAACTGCCTGTGAACATGCTGAACAATACGTGTAGGATGGTGCTTTAAGCTTAGTCTGTTGGAAATTGTGAAGGAACCCTCTAATTTGATGAGGAATTTCACCAAATTTAGTAGAACTGATAGGCGCTTTTTGCTGATCTGGATGTTGTAATATGGATACAAGAAGCTCGACCACTAAAGATGAAGCTAGCATAGCAACCCCAGGTCTGGTTACAGTACACATTTGATCAAGAGTCCTGTCAGATAAGCTGTCATTTGGAGCAACTACATCATTACAATAGTAGCAACCTAATCTGTCTTCCTGGCCAAGATTCCCATGTCTCATTACCAAATAACTATCAAATCCTAAAGCAGCATTTAAAACAATTTTATTCTTAGCCAAGCCCATTACAGTTGGAAGCCACCTAGACTCTCGAGAATCCATCAACAAAAAAATGACATCATGTTCATCAAATAGTTCGGTTAAAGAATCAAAATTGGCTTTTGAATCATCATTAGCCAGATGTCCTATCATAGGCACTTCCAAATTATACCCCTTCGATACAACTCCAGGGAAAATCTCTTTCAAAGCTTCTGCTGCCCGATTTGCTTTCGGTACACCTTTTCCATTATCGCTGAAACAATCTTTAAAGGAAAAAAGCGGTTGTCTAACAGGGTTTGAGTAAGAAACTCTTCCACTATCTACAAAAGTAATATTTGTAACACCCCAACCTAATAAAGCCCTTGAAACATAGCTACCAAGTGTACCAGCACCTAATAACAAAATTTTCTGACTTTTTATAATTTCAAGATCCAATTCAGGGGCGATTCTCCATTTCATCAATTTTAAATTTAATTCTGATGCTTGTTCTGCAAGTTGGATTGGATTTATTAATGACCCCAAATCTGCCAATTTTGGACCTAATTTACCATTGCTATTTCTTTCCCATCCTGTAATTTTTGGTAGCTTCTCTTTATCAAAATTGTCTCTATCCAATTCAAGATTCAAACTAAAAGATGAGGAATTAGGCCTATAGACAATCAATTCAATTGAAGAAATACCTCTATAAGCAATTAAGTAAAGGTAATTTGCTAAATGAGCAGACGGCTTATTTTCATTATTTAAACAAGTGTCAATGAAGACAAACTTATTTTCTTCTGACAAAAGAAAGTCATCTCCTCTAATAGAACCATTATTCAACTGGAAAAATTCCGTAAATTCTTCTTCTCTAATGAATCTTTCAATCAACTGAATATATTCTGGGCTTATATTGTTGTCAGATTGAACGATATTCCAGGGAGAATGTAATTGGGGAAACGCAACCCAGTAATAAAATTTGTATTTCTTTAAATCAGCAAATATTAACAAATAAAATCTATTGATCTTACGGTAGTCTATTTTATCTTCACCAACGATCTCATTGTGTATTTCTTTGCCCCAATTATACAATAATTCCACCTTATTCATTCCTTTGAATTCTTCTATCGTGTTTACATTCAAAAGATCCCCATCAAACTCAATATTAGAAGCATTATCTTTATCTTCACTTTCTCCCTCTAAACTTCCGTAGTCAAGATTTACAGTTGGTGTATCATTGAATTTATTTAGCCTCGAAGGGCTAGTCATAAAACATGAAATCGATACTTTAGACGAATCAAGTTTAAACTTATTTAATTTAAGCTCAGAGAACTTAGTAAAAAACGAAGACTCCACAAAGGTCCTAGATTGCTTATATTTAATTGCACAACCCATATACTTTTAGTATAAAAATATATAATTAGATATGCTTACAGATAAAAGAATTAAATGATAAGGTTGATATTAAGTGCAGGATTATATATGTACTATAAACTATTGATCATCTAAAGTCATATCATCTAGTTCATCTAATAACTCGTCAATAGCAATTTGAGGAGCATCTTCATCATCATCCTCGTCAACCATTTCATCAGCAACTGGTTTCACAGCTTGTGGATTTTCAGCTTTATATAAGTTAATTGTTTGTCTCAATTCTTGATCTTCTTCTAATTCTTGTAAGAAAATTTCATAATCTCTTTCGGCACGTTCTTGTTCTTGTCTTGCTTGTCTAGAATCATCATTAGCAACAATATCGTTATGTTCTTTAGCCATTCTCTTAAGTTTCCATTGTCTGTTCTTAGACTTACGTGACTTTCTTGGGTAATATTTCTTAATCAAGACAACTTCTGGGGCATTATCAGAATCAATCGAATCCCATAATTCAGAGTTGAAATTGGTATTGGTCAAGTAATAACCTAAACATGAATCACCAGGATGCAAAATACCACCTAAATGGGACCTCACGTAAAATGAATTGTCGTTAACACCCATATCACTGGCTCTAGTAACCATAACATCTGCTAAAACATGCTTTCCTCTGACATCACCAGTAGGTTCGACATCTAAGACTATAAATTCCACTAATTGAGTAACGTCAAGTAACGATGGGAATGGAGCTCTCCAGTAAATTGGAGCAGATAAATCAGCAATTTGTAAAGTATTAAAATCTAAAAATTGAAGCATATTAGACACCTTTGAACAAATGACCAAACGGGAAATATTACCTAAGGAATTTGCAAGCTTCTTCGGCAAAACAACTAAATCATCACGACATATTGGCGCAATTTCGATAGAGAAGGAAAATTTATAAGTAGAAGAACCAGACTGAGTATCCACACTGACCAATTCTTCGGACTTCTTAGACTTGATTGGAGCGACAGCAGATAAGAAATCTATCATTTTCGCGGCATGATTTTTTTGGGAATAGAAGAAATCTAAACCATCCTTACTTTCTTGAATGGAAATAGTGTCAACATGGGCGTTATGTCTTAAAATTAATTGTTCTAAATATAAAAATGTTCTTTTGTGAGGAACCTTTTGTCTGATTTGAACAGTTGCTCTCCAGGTGTTTGCAGTGTAAGACTTGGCACAGTCTGCACATTGCATCGCAATAACGACGTACTCAACTTCAAATGTTTGCTGAACAATAGTATTGGCCATGGCTTCACCTTGAACCGTCAACTTGACCCTAATACGACGGGAATGTGGTTCTGTCCATATGAATGATGCATCGATTAATCTGACTTTATTCAAACCCTTTAGCTTTCTAAGACATAATGCTAACAATTCTCTAGATTCCAACTCTGCTCTGATCCATTGCTGTGGTGGTTGTAAGAAACGCTCACAGTTTCTACAGAAGGAAACATTTGCCTCCCTTGGGATACCCTCTGTAATATCAACCGTTAATTTAATACAATCGTAACACATCACTAAACCTTGCGAACCATCCATAGGAACACCACAGTTGCAACATAACACAGTAGCAACCGCATGGTTGTGTCCTTGATGAGGATTTAACTGTGAATAATTGGACATATCTAAATAAGAATTAAAAGATACCTCACATATGATCTTATTAATCTGAAAAAAATTAATTTAGGTCCTCATCTTGTTTTTTCTGGGTCACGTGCTGATATATGATGATTACATAATGATTGTAAGCGGCATTCGAATTGAAATACTATCAACACTCATATATACCTTTGATTGTAATTCAAGGTTAATTAATAAATTGGCTTTGGTATGTTGGATAAAAAGAGGAAAGTGGAGAATACATCCGATGATGATACGCCATTGAGCAAGAAATTCAAAATAAAGGGAGAATATGTGGAGGTGAAACGCGAAGAACTGGTGGCAGCAGACGCTGAGGTGCCAGATGTGAAGAACGAAGAGGACAGTGTAAAGAAGGAAGAGGAGGCAGAAGAAGAAGAAGAAGAAGAAGAGGAAGAGGAAGAGGAGGATTCGGACGAAAATATTGACGGAAAGGACGATGAAAAGGAGGAGGACGACGAGGAAGACGAAAAGATGAGAATCACGACGTTTGATTTCGACGGTGTAGAGTACTCATTCAAGGAAAGACCATCAGTTATAGAGGAAAAGGAAGGGAAAATAGAATTCCGGGTGGTGAATAATGATAATAGCAGAGAGAATCTAATAATATTGACGGGGTTGAAGAACATTTTCCAGAAACAGTTACCTAAAATGCCTCGGGAATATATTTCACGGCTAGTGTACGATAGATCGCATCTATCGATGGCAGTTGTTCGTAAGCCATTAACTGTGGTTGGTGGTATAACGTATAGACCATTTGATAACCATGAATTTGCGGAAATCGTTTTCTGTGCCATTTCATCGACAGAGCAAGTCAGAGGGTATGGTGCACATTTAATGAATCACTTGAAGGACTACGTTAGAATGACATCCCCGGTGAAGTATTTTTTGACATATGCAGATAACTATGCAATTGGTTATTTCAAAAAGCAGGGCTTCACCAAAGAAATAACGCTCGATAAGTCGGCTTGGATGGGTTATATTAAAGATTATGAAGGTGGTACATTAATGCAGTGCTCCATGTTGCCTTCAATATTAAGATACTTGGATCTGGGGAAGATACTATTATTGCAAAAGGCTGCTATAGAGAAAAAGATCAAAGCAAGATCCAAATCGCATATGGTAATGCCTGGGTTGCAAATATTTAAAAATAATAAAAACACAGCTTTAGATACTAATGCTATTCCTGGATTGCTTGAAGCAGGATGGCTGGAAGAGATGGATAAACTCAGTCAAAAACCGAAAAGAGGTCCTCATTATAACTTTATGGTCAGTTTACTTTCGGAGCTTACAAACCACCCATCTGCATGGCCATTTGCCACTCCTGTCAACAAGGAAGAAGTAGGCGATTATTATGAAGTCATTAAAGAACCAATGGACTTATCAACAATGGAACTGAAATTAGAGAACGACAAATACGAATCATTTGAAGAGTTCTTATATGATGCGAGATTGATCTTTAATAATTGTAGATCCTATAATGCGGAAACAACGACATATTACAAGAATGCTACTAAATTAGAAAAGTTTCTTACGAACAAGATAAAAGAGAACGCTGAATACTCCCATTTTCTTGGATAAGTAAATAATGTATATTAGATTTATAAGAACTATGAATAGGTAGGGTCGTGTATGGAACATTTGTAGTACAATACAATTAAGCTAGTGGAATCTTTCAGACGAAATATCAATAATTAAGCAGTAATCATGTCTACCAAAGTTGTCTCTTATGCTGACTCGATTGATGTCGCCAACTCAGTTGGAAAGTACATCATTGACAAGCAAAACTTAGCATTGGAATCTTCCTCTGTATTTAAAATTGCTGTGTCTGGTGGTTCCTTAGGAAAGGTGTTGAAGAAGGCTTTAATCGACAACCAAGAGCTCGCAGGCCAAGTTAAATGGGATAAGTGGGAAGTATTCTTCAGTGACGAAAGATTGGTTCCATTAGATCACCCTGATTCAAACTGTGGTCTTTTTGTTGAATTGGTTGTTTCTCAATTATCTCCAGAAACCGCTAAACCTAAACTCCATACTATCAACGAAAGCCTCTTAACTGGTAAGGATGGTCTTATTGAAAATGCCGACACTGCCAAGGACCAAGCAATTGCCGAAGATTACCAAAGTAAATTACCAAGTGATCTCATGATTGATTTGATCCTTTTGGGATGTGGACCAGATGGTCACACTTGTTCATTATTCCCAGGCCACAAGTTGTTACAGGAGAGAACTGAATTTATTTCCTACATTAGTGATTCACCAAAGCCACCACCAAGAAGAATTACATTTACTTTCCCAGTATTGGAAAAGGCTGGTTCTATTGCTTTTGTTGCCGAAGGTGCTGGAAAGGCTCCAATTCTTGAAGAAGTTTTCAATGACAAGACCTCACAATTGCCATCTAAGTTAGTAACTGATTTAGATAACGAAGTTTACTGGTTTGTCAATGATGACGCAGTCAAGAGTTTAAATATTCCAACTGCTAAATACTAAGTGCTAAAAAAATTCCTTGATTGGTTTAAAATAGTACAATAAACCCTAAGTATTTCTTAAGTAGAAATATATATAGTTAACGTTGTATTGCCTATTTTATTGTTGTATGAAGTTGTAGCTAAACGTTCAATTCGGAATGGGTCATCGAGTTTAGAAATATATCCCGTACATTCCTTGCCTAATATATTAAAAGTCATATTAATAGATCTGATGGGTATGTGGATCAATTGTTTCTTCTGTGGAATATGATACTAACAAACAATGGATTAGGCGTCGCTTTATGGTTATGCCCAAAGAGGAATACTCCTCTATATGATAAACTCAGTACCCTAATGACATCCCTTCAAACATTATTCCCCGGTCAGCCAGCAAGTTTTGAACCACACATTACTATAACAACCAATATCAAGATAGATCTAGATGATCCTATTAAGAGAAGGGACGACGTGGATAGAATTTTATCTGCAAGTGTGGTGGCAATTAATTCGTTACCTAAAAACCACTCGGACCTAGTCAGCTTAGGAAAGTTGAATAGTCAGAGAAAGTTCTTTAAAAAGCTATACTTTGAAATCAGACGTGATCCAAACCTTATATCGTTTGCTAGAATTATAAGAGAGTTGTTTGTGATATTGCCAGGAGCAATTGAAGAAGAAGATATTGCATTGAATCCTAAATTGTATAGCACTGATTCTAACGGAAATAAGATAAAGGTAAAGAAACCAAAGCACGGGGAAGCTGAAATTGAACATAAAAGTGTTGACATGGAGAAACTCCAAAGAGAATCAGCTGAGAAAGCAGCTGAATGGAGTGCAGCAGAGTACGATCCTCATCTTTCGTTGATCTATAGTGAAATGTACCCCATAGACAACGCTTTGTGGAGAACAATAAAAACTAGGGTTCAAGATTATTTGAATGTAGATAAAGATGATGCTTCTGACTTGTCCAATGCAGGTCTAGGTTGGGATGGTGGTGTATTAAAACTTATCCTATGTGAAGGCGATGTTAATGATTGGATCATGTTAGGCAGTGTTGACCTTCATTAGTATGTAATTATATATTGTATCTGAGTTAGTTCATGATGTATAGAATGATAATTTTTAATATGTACATTTTATATTACTATTTCCTATTTACTATTTACAAGTAATCGCATATTTCTTAGTTAATCGAAGCTTTCATTTCTATTTTCCCAACTGGGACAGCTTCCAATTCACCATCGGCATAGGCTGCTCTAAAGAAAGAGTAATGCAAGACAATATCCTCAATATTTCTCATTGCTGGATCTTTAGCGAACTCTGGATCAATGAAAAAGAATACAGGCATGTCAACTTCCTCACCAGCACTCAACTTTTGTTCTTCGAAGCAGAAACATTGAATCTTATTAAAATATGGTGCTACATGATCTGGGGTGACTGAATAGGTTGCCAACCCGATAATATCATCTTTTGACATATTTTTTGCTTTGTAGAAAGCTAATGCAGTTTCACCTGGAACAATATAAACTTCCCTTTGTTGTGGAGTGAATTTCCAAGGTAAAATTCCCGAAGATTGACATGTAAATTGAACTCTAATTCTTTTGTTTGTATCAACTGGTATCATCTTGTCACTGGTAAACTTAGACGAGTCTGTAATTGGTGTACCGGCCCAACCAGTTCTACGACAGATAGCTCTATATAATGGGACAGCAGCATACCCAAAAGCTAAAAACAAAACACCCAATGATGCAGCATAATATGCAGCTGTTCTGTTTCTGGACTTTGCCTGTTCAAGTCTTTCTCTTGTTCCTTTATCGATGCTTTCTTTATAGGCCTTCAGATGCCTTTCAGATATATTCTGAAATATTTTTCTACTAGTATTAAAACTTCTAGTGTTTTGTCTGAAAACAAAACCAAATGGATTTGCTCCTTGTTGAGCTCCTCTTATACTAAGCTTCAATGGGTTTATCATTAGACTGGATCAAATAAGACGCTGTAGAAGGAAGAATCCATAATTTTTCAAGAGAATTATTTAGTGCGAGTTTCGACAAATTGGTGCTAACAAAGTATATGTTATATTCTCACCAGACCACATAGAAATGATTGTAAAAAGAATAGCTAGGCCATCTAGTTTGCATAGGGTAGTTGTGGATAGATATTATTCTAACGTTAAGTTTCCTGAATTAGCTGTGGGGCAACAGAAACCGAGAATAAGGGATTTCAAAAACCCTTTATTCCACACCTTCTTAATCGCATCAAGTACATATATAATACTTCATACTATTTGGATAATCTTGGAGTATCAAGAAGAAGAAAAAAGATTAAAGGAAAAGAGCAAGGAATTGGAGAATAAAATTCAACTTTTAGTTGATGAAAGAAGTAGCGAGTTGAAAGCTAGAAGAAGCTGGTACAATTACATTAAGTTCTGGAAGTGATTCTATTAGTCCAGTATATCATATGTGGTTGACTATATAAGCACTATTCAACTGGAGTGCTATTCTTTTTAAATCTGCTACTGAATTTAGCAAACTTTGTTGCAGCGGTGGTCGAAAGTCCCGACTGCAGTTGTTGAGTACTGAATGTTGAATTCGTATCGTTAGGGGTTAATCTATTTTCGTCATCGGAATATTCTTGCATTTTGGATATGAGTTCCATACCATCTTCAAATTTGATTCTATCAAAATTTCTCATCCTATAAGAAGCATTTTTGATTACTTCATAATTGTCTAACAATAATAAATTAATACATTGTCTCAATTCGGTAAATGTAGTTTCCAAAGCAACATTTCTGTCAGATTGAACACCAGAATGGCTGGAATACAATTTTTTCATAGAACTTTCTAAATGCTGTATATCCAAGTCAAAATTTTCAATTGCAACTCTATTGTAATATTCGGCACTTTTAAGAACCTCTAGAAAATGCTCAGCAACGAAGTCATATGCCCTAAATAATCCAAGAGTCTTTAATGAGCCTGGTAAATTGGAAAAAATTGAGGTAAACAAGTTTTCCAAGAACATAGAAAAATCTTTGATTGAAAAATTTGCTTCTGTATTCTTTATTGTTGGTAACCAGTCGTCATATTCCACTGTTTCTAATAATTCTTGTATCTTATTATCCACCATCTTGAATATAACTGCCTCAGAGAATTTTCTTACATTGGTGAAATGCTCGACTGCCTTCAAGGTGAAAATACCGTCGTTGCTATTTATTCCGATACCTGTATTTAATCTCAAGCGACGATTTATCAACTTCCCAACCTCATAAAGACTGAATACATAATACTCCAAATTCGTGTAACTTTGCGACGTGATTTCTTTATTGTTTGAATTCTTTTCAATAAAATGCTTTAAGTCATAACTGATACCGATACCTTTCTCATCTCCCAAAACCCTTTCAAAGATGTCATTAATAATAATGTTGTTGAGTTCATTAATGTCATAACCATAATGCTCATTTATAAATTGTAAAATATCCTCAAGCAATGATCGTATACCTAAACAATAATGAACATAATCTTCACTAAAAGGAAAACTTACTGGGACAGAACCAACATTGTTTGGGGCAAAAGAAGCATCTTCGTGATACCAACATACTTTCATTATATTTTCATAATCCATTTTATCAGTTACAATTAATGGCATGTAATGATCCGATTGAATCGAGTCAAGGAAATCCATTCTAAAGTCTGCAATTAACTTAGGAACAAAATATTCTTTAAATAAGATCATCAAAATTTCATAGACTTCAATAATTCTATAGCTATTGTTTTCCATTATTTGTAAAAAGTTTCCAATCAAATCTTTGAAATATGACAATTCTTCGATTTCCAAGTTATGCGCTTTTAAGTAATGCAATAAAGTAGGTTTTAACTTGGTTACATAAGAATTCCACAAATCATCTGAATTAGAATTGGATCTTAACTGAAATCTGGTAGATAAATTAATCTGTTTATCCATTACGAAAAAAGCGCTAATTCTCTTCAAATATTCACCTAAACTCTCCAATGAAGCAAATTCAGCAACTGACTGAGACGCTGCCAGAGTAATCGGATATATTATTCTATTGTATTTTTTAGTCCATTCTTTATTATACATCTTGATTAATAACTCACTTTCATTTAATGTGTGATAAACCAATACTGCATCGTATAGAATGGATAAATTAATTTGTAATGCATCATCCTGAAATATGCTGTAATACAAAGTTGGATCTCTAAGAGAAATTTCAATTGGTGAGTTTAATTTATGAGACATAAATGTTGTATTGTTCGATTTCATCTTCTTCCAATTCTTTTGTAAAGAAAAGATATTCTCGAAAATTGCCTCTCCTATACCTAAAATCTTTCTTTCTAAATTTATTGAGAGCCATTTACTCAAGTTTTCAAAGGAATCTTCCTTAATCATATTCGTCAAATGCGGAATAGAATCATAAATTTTAATGGCAAATGAAAAAGATTCAACTTTAGGTAAATGGATACTGGTGAGTTCGTCAATAAGTTTCAAAGCACTAAAATACTTTTTTTGGCTAATGAGTTCATGTGTTTTATTCGTTATTTCTAAAACTTGAATACATAAACTAAGAACCATGCTAGTTTCACCAATTTTACTTGTAACCTCTTTTGACTTAATTAGATTTTTTTTCCTATTCACCAATTCATACACCGATTTATTAAGGCCCTGGTTTAATTTCAGTAATTTAGTATTTAATTCATATGACTCCGCATGTATTTTATCAATTGAATCGATGCAAGAATCTATATCTTGAGTTGAGTTCAAAGACACGCTGGTTAATTCCTCTTCTTTATCCTTTACTATTGCATTAAGTTTTTGTATTAATTCTGACAATCCATTCACCTTCAATGAGTCCTTGACAACAGGTGCTAGACTGTCTAAGTAGTCTTCTGAACTTAGAGACGATTGAAATATATCTCTGTTTCTAACTAACAAGTTTTCAAGATGGACAGTGTTTACGTTGATATTTCCATTTACAACCAATTCATCTATGCCCTTGCTTGACTCTTTTACACCATTTGAACCATTCATACCATTAGATATAGCAGACATTTTCTTTGTTATGAGTGATTACGTCTGGCAGTTCCACAGCTAAATGTAATTGATTTTTCCCCGAAACTTAAATCGGACTGTATAGTATATCAAACGAATACTTCCACTAAGTACTTCTTTTATATAATGATTCCTAACTATATCTTGATATTGGGACTGCCTAATACTGGTAAGCTAAGGATTGCCAATGAAATTTCACCCAAAAATGATCTAGAAATAAATGACGATTCACATAGCGGAATTATTATTAAATCACATATAAATACAAATTACTATTCTACTGATTTAAACATTCTTATTGATGAATATCCTGAAAAACGGCAAGAATTTATGGATGCAACCACTAAACTTCAAGGGTTTTCAGATTGGTCAAAGGAGTTTGTTTCTGAAGAGTATACAGAGTTAAGAGAAGTATTGGATGGGATAATTTTCACTCTCAATTTAGATGATACCGACTTGGAATACATCAAAAAGAGTTTTGAATGCTTATATAAACTTAAAGATAGCCTTAATATTAATGATACGCAATGGGACGGTTTTTTAGTTATAGCTGGCGTGACAGAGAGCGACAAGGAATTTGAAGACATTGAAGACTTGGCTTTGGATTTTGGGTTTGAGTTCCTCAACATGAAAAGATCAGGAAGAAATGAATATATGGAAAAGATAGGTAAAGAAAGATTGAAAGAAATAATAGAAACTCATGAATGGAAGAATATAACTATTAACGATAACTATGAGAAAAACAAATTAAATAAAGCTAGAAAGATGACTGAAGAACTTCTTCCTCACAAAAATTTAGGAGACGATAATAAAGGTATTGATCTAGAAGAAGTACTATTAAAAATTCATAATGTGAAAGACCAAGCAAAAACTTTGGATGCAAATAAAAGAGAAGAATTCGTTAGTAAGGCAGTTGAAGAAATAATGAATTATTTATAAATATCTATAATTTTGCATCTAAGCTGTTTCTATATATAATTTTATAACCTGGATCAAAGTAGCATTCTTCGCAATCTTCTTCCGCCACATCATTTTCATGTATTAACACAGCAAAGTCGATATGTGTAATTGTTTCATCTATTACAACCATAGGTGCGTGCCAGGTTCCTGCTCCGTACGTGACTGCTTGATTTCCCTTACAAATAAAAGCCTTGACCTGCAATGGATCTGGGAGCTTATCATCAGAACTCTCGTCTGTCTTGGCTACAATCACAATATACGAAGCCTTGTTCAAATCTTGACCCATAGGAATAAATGTCTGAGTACTATAAGGATGTCTTTCCAATACCTTACTAGTATATAAATTTGTATCGCCTGATTTTTGTATGATATGCTTTGGAGCGGAACATCTGAAGATATTCCAATTAGCACTAGCCTTTTTTCCGCTCTTACAATTAGCAAAATTGTTCACAATTGGAGACACTTTATGAAGTTTCTTCGCTGTACCATAGTTAGCGTCAGAATTTTTTGAATTTTTGATTTGGTGATCTGCACTTAAAACACCTCCATATGGTTTGAAACCTTCTGGAGTTAAGTCCTCAGCTATTATTTCTTTGAAGTTTGATACCAGAAAGGTCTTTAAAGGCATTTTATTCGGAATGAGAAGAGTTTCTCTTTTTTTCAATTCCTTATCTATATAATTTATATCGGCAAAATGCGATTAGATTCAATATTTGTACTGTATACAGTGTTTCATCTAGTCTACTTAAGCTTATATGAAGCAATATACATTAGTTATTCACTTGTATCTTAACTATGAAGGGGACGATTAAGTACAAAATTTTGGTATGAGTAGAGGAAGTTTCTGACTATAAATTCATACATCTATTTGCGGCCGATTTTTAGTTTGTGAAGGGTATTACCCCATGTATCAATCATAAAATAGATATATTTCACTGGCAATCTTTGTCTTTTAGATCTTAAATATATTCACACACCATAACCTTGTATTTTTTGTAACAGTTGATTATTTTCTTCTATAAATTTGCAATTTTTAATTGATTTTGTTTCACGGAGATATCGTAATATGTTAATTTCGTAATTGTTATCCATATATTAAGTACATGTAGATTTTAAAACATCTCCCATTTTTGTTATTAAGATGGATTTTTTTTGAAAGAATACAAGAATGTTTGGTGCATTCTTTGCATACCATATATAGTATTTATCAATTTTTTTTTGATATTCTCCTATTTCTATCTACCCAATTAAGAAAACTGGGAACATCCTTGGCTATTGCTTTATTCAAGTTAAGTTTTGTAAGCCAATTTGGTATAAAACCACCCGGCGTAGAGCATGTACACATAGTCCATTTGAGTTTCTTTGTTTCTTTATCGAATACGATTTTTTCAATGGATGTATATCTCCCGGTAACAGTATTCTCTGTATTCACACTTTCAAAATTCGAGGGGGAAATGCAAAGAGATACCACATAACCTTCTGACAAGTCTTTTTTCTTGAAGATGCAAATTAATTCATAAAATTTCCTCGTCTTCAATGGGAATTGGAAATTATACGTGAGCTCAGCAATATATGAATTAAATTCTATGTCATCATCTATATATTGCTGGCTTATTGTTGAAGCAAACAAGTTAAAATCAGTCAATTCGTGAATATACTCTTTTTCAAAGTGTGTATGTGAATCATCCCTACCTTTCAATGATCCCAAAATATATTTAGCTAAGCCCGAGTAATATTCTTCTTTTAAGGATTCATCTAAAGTACTGAAATCTGAGACTCTTGCACACCAATAATCACTATTCAACCTTTCCTTCAGGAAGGTCTGTACTCCTATGTTGCAGTCTCCTTGTTTCGCTAATTTATAAGTGAAGCGCTTGCCCTTCTTCCAAGTTCCCTCTATGCTGTCTATTATACCAACAGATTTGCTAAATATTTCCCTGGCATTTAATTTCTTTATGTCTGTAATTGGATTGGAGTTCATCTGTAGAATACTATTTGAAGAAAGTATTTATAATCCCTAAGATCGCGTTAATTCCAGCAGATGAAAGCCTTCTTCGTTTAAAACATAATTTACAATTATTTTTAATTCCCTTAAGATGTCCCATAAAATATCACAAATGTCTTAATAGGCATATTATAATAAGATAGTTATTTGAGGAAGGCTCTATGTTCTAAAAATCTCATATTTCTTTCATATGCCTTCAAATAAAGACCTGAAAAAGGATAAAATGGACTATAAGGTCAAATGGGCATACATTATTATCTAATCAGAGAGCTGGATCACATCATAAGCTAACTTCATATCTTATGTTATACCATACATATTACTTATTACTTCAATCATTCATAGTCATACATGGAGTTGATATTGTGTATCGCACGACTTTCAGGAATTGAGTACTTAAAAAATTTTATTGTCATTCAATATATCATAATTGTAAGCACATCTATTTGTCCATATTCTATCCCATATACCCTTACAGACGTACGATCTATTAGATATTGTATTCTTTCTATATTTATTATAAGAAAGACGTTTCCTTGAGGTAATTTGGCTCCTAATTAAGTCATAAGAACGATTTAATTATTGATTTGAATATGTCGCCTTCTGGTAATACTGGTTCTACAGATGAAGTGTTCACAGGTCCAAATTTGAATATTACTTTGACCTGTCCAGAATGTAAGATATTTCCTCCTGATCTAGTTGAAAGATTCAGTGAAGGTGATATTGTCTGTGGAAGTTGCGGATTGGTTCTTAGTGATAGGGTAGTAGACACTAGATCTGAATGGAGAACGTTTAGTAACGATGATCAAAATGGTGATGATCCCAGTCGTGTGGGTGATGCTGGTAATCCCTTGCTTGATACTGAGGATTTATCTACCATGATCTCTTATGTTCCTGATAATACAAGGGTGGGAAGAGAATTGAATAGAGCACAATCTAAATCCTTGGTTGATAAAAAGGATAATGCCTTGGCTGCTGCATATGCTAAGATTTCACAAATGTGTGATGGGTACCAATTGCCGAAAATTGTCCAAGATGGTGCTAAAGAAGTATACAAGCTTGTGTACGAAGAGCGTCCATTGAAAGGTAAATCCCAAGAATCCATTATGGCAGCTGCCATATTTATTGGATGTCGTAAAGCCAAGGTTGCTCGTTCCTTTAAAGAAATATGGGCGTTAACGAATGTTCCCAGAAAGGAAATTGGAAAGGTGTTCAAGATTATGAATAAGATCATTCAAGAAAAGAATGCCGCCAATCCGAATGGTGCATATATAGAAGATGACATCAAGTCATCTCAAACTACTGCAGAAGATTTGATTAGAAGATTCTGTTCCCACTTGGGATTAAGTTCTCAAGTTGCGAACGCTGCAGAATACATTGCAAGACGTTGTAAGGAGGTTGGTGTTTTGTCTGGTCGTTCGCCAATTACCATTGCGGCAACAGTAATTTATATGGCTGCCTTAGTGTTTGGTACTGACCTCCAGCCTTCAAAGATTGCCGACAAGACTGGTGTCAGTGACGGTACTATTAAGACATCATACAAGGTAATGTACGAAGAAAAGGAAAGACTTATTGATCCATTTTGGGTTGAAAGCGGAAAGATAAAATTAGAGGATATCCCAAAGAATTAAATGAAATAATACCAATGGCAGATTGCCACATAATAGTCCATTTTTAATATGAAAACTTACAAATTTAATTTATATCTAAGTAGTCTATAACATGTTATTTAATTTCATAATAATACAAATACTCCAGTAATAGACGATGTTTGCTTTTGTGTAAATCAATCATGTGACTTGCATTCTCTAAGTAAATATTGCTTGTGATGGTGGCACTATAATTTAGGCAAGGATATAAACATACACCAATGGATAAAGATAATCTTAACCTTAAGGGGAACATAATGGATTATAGCGACGACGAGGATAAGTCTACTATTGTACAGAGTGATCTGAGTGTCGTCGAGCCTGTCAGTGTGATGTACATTCCAGAAGAAGGTACGTTTTCAGCCGATTCTAATACTTTGGTGAATGGCTCATCTGGCAGTTCTTCCAAAAGTAATATTAGCCATGGGATGAAACAGAGTGTAAAATCCTCGATACAGCAACTCCAATATAATGAAAATAAGATTGCTTTGGACAGATCTATAAATCAAACTGTTAACATATTAAGTAGATTTGCGACGGAAAATAAAGAAAGACCTATGTTTTATCCTACTGAGATTGAAGATGACAACCTGCTACTTCTAAACTCTGTAAAGGCACATCTTGCATTGGTTAGAAATTCTGAAAATGTCAAGTCTTTGAGTAAAACAAAAATAGCTGATGAAGAAGAAGCTTTGCCAGAGTTCAAGATTTTGAAGATAAACCTTAATATGGGAAACAGTAAGGGTATCGAGAACTTAACTGCTTCGCTTGATAAGAAAGCCATAGCAACATTATTAGATCAAAAGATAAATCAACAAATTAAGTATTTGTTAAACTTAAAGGATAGAGTGGATGATACTTCTTCAAAAGTATTTGTTACAGGTGACTTGAATGCCGGTAAATCAACATTTTGTAATGCCTTATTAAGAAGGAAGGTTTTACCGGAAGATCAACAACCGTGTACTGCTGTGTTTTGCGAAGTTATAGATGCAAAGGTTAACAGTGGTATTGAAGAAGTTCATGCAGTTCCAATAGGAAAAGAATATCATATTAGGGATGAGTCCTCCTATGAAGTGCACAATTTGAAGGAATTGGAAGATTTAGTGTACGAATGTGATAGGTATTCTCTATTAAATGTTTACGTGATCGATAATCGTAATATTGAAGAGAGTCTTCTTCGTAATGGTGTTATTGATATCAAATTAATCGATGCTCCTGGTTTAAATATGGACCTGTATCAAACAACACAAGTATTTTCTAGACAAGAAGAAATTGATTTGGTGGTGTTTGTAGTCAGTTCTGAAAACCATTTTACATTATCTGCAAAAGAGTTTATTGCTGCTGCTGCTGCAGAAAAGAGATATGTTTTTATTGTTGTGAATAGATTTGACAATATTAGAGATAAAGAAAAATGTATGTCAAGAATCCTTGATCAGGTAAAGAGCTTATCCCCTGATACATTCAAAAGTGCAAAGGACTTTATTCACTTTGTGAGTTCCTCTGACGTTTTAGATGGTTCTGGCCCTAGCTCTGATCCAGATGATAATAATGATGATGATAACGACGAAAATAATGACAGACACAACAACCCTAACTTTGATCATTTAGAAGCTTCTTTAAGAAATTTTATTTTAGAAAAAAGGGCAATCTCGAAATTATTACCAGCAAAAAATTATTTGAAGAACATATTAAATGATTTAATAACTTTATCTACAATCAATGAAAAAATATATATGAAGGAAAAGGAGCAAAAGATGATTGAGTTGAATAATACAGTTAATCCAAATTTTGATAAGTTGAAGTCTCAAAGCATAAAAATAAACGATAGTTTAAACAAATTAACTGAAGAAGCATGCTCTAAGATGTATGACTTTTCCAAAGGTGAGATTATGAGTACTCTACAAAATTTTGGAGATAGGCCCATAGTGCACTATCTAGGTTTACAACATTTGTATGAATATGCATATGAAACCCAGAAAGTCATGTTAAGAACTATATCTTCTTGTGTTCAAAATTGCGAAGAAAATGCTAAATCCTTGACGGGTGAAAATGTCCAGAACGTTATTAAAATTGGTCAAGAGTCCTTAGGTAGTGACTTCTTAAACGACCTGGTTTTTAATTCCGACTTGATGTTTTCAAGAAAGAAAGACTTGATCAAGAATATCCAGATTCCAATTGAAATTGATGATTTCTTTGATCCTTCATTTGATTCTTGCTTAATGTGGCTAGGCATTCCAAATAAATATTTAACAAATACAAAACAGCAAATTGCATATTTTAATCCATTTTCTGCAATTACCAGTTTGCCATCTAACATTGTATCATTGAGGGGCCTGTTGCCAAAACAATTGACATTACAAACACTTTACTCATCGGGAAAAATGTTGACTACTGGAGCAGTGATACGTAAATTATACTCTGCTTCTTCATTATTGCATCCTTCAGTTTTGAAAAAGGCTGCCCTTCCAATATTAATAGGTGTGGCAGGATTTGCAGTATACTATTTAGTTAATGACATCCCAAATGCCTTCCCAAGAAAGCAAGCAAGAAAAATTAAAAACAAGATAGAAGAATTGGATTATGCACATATTAATGCTAGTAGAATATCAAAGGAATGCCGCCAAGTATTAAATTATCCAATCAGACAAGTAATGAATAATTACCAAACTAGCATTGATAAAAGATCTGCCGAAAAAGTTGAATTAGAAAGGGCTATAGAAGCGGCTGATATCAGCTATGGATACTTTCATAAATTATTGTCAGAAATTGAATATCAAAGGGACCTGGTAAATTCTATTGATATTGAAAGTTTGAACACCGTAGATTGATTATTAATTTGAATTGTAAATATTACTTTAATGAGATTTTTGTATGTAAATATGAAATGTTTGTAAATAGATACTACTTATATGTTATTTTTTTGCGTTGAAGATAAATAATAATTAGATTGAGGGCAAAAAGTAAAAAACAAAGACCAAAACTCAAGTGAAAGGCATCTTTATAACATATATTACCTTGATCACATACCCCATCCTCATTTGTATGTCTATCATAAATTGTACCAAAATATTTATTGAGGAAGTATAATATAATACTTGGGCCCGTGCAAATTAATCCCCATGTCGTAGAAAATGTCGATGATCCAAATTTATCTGCTATAACTGCAGGATAAACACCAAATAACAACCCGTAACTTCCACCTATTATACCAGATGTTAATGTAATCACATTAGCATTGCTGACATTGAGTATTGCCAAAAGCTGCCCAGTCCCTAGCGTAACAAGTGTAAAAAGAATAATCCACAATCTCTGAATATGATACCTCTTATATATAAAATCCGATAAGAATCCTGCAAACAATCTACCAGAAAATGAAGCAAGGGAAATTACTGATACCTGCAATGCTTGTAAAGCTGCAGCTGAAGGTTGTAGGTCAACGCCAGATAAGATATTTAAGCTATCATGAGCTTTCTTAAAATCAAATTGTGATTTCACGATAAAACCAACAGAATAAATATACATTTGACCAATTCCACTAGCAAATGAAAGAAAAAGGAAATGAAGTAAGAAGATCCTAGTAGAAAGCAATTCCTTAATTACAATAAGTGGCAGCTTCTTTCTATTCAGATTCTTGCTTAATTCATTGGCAACTTGTATCTTTTTTAAGTTCGTAACAGTGCTATTGTCCACGATATTAACATCGGAGTTGTTTCTTGAAAGAAATGGACTGCTTTGAGAGGTTGATTCCGAATTTTGCACACGTAACTTTTGAACAATATATGGTACAGAAATAATAGAACTTGATGAAGACCTAGGGGTTCTGCTACCTGTTCCCCAAAACGAAATAGAACCTCTTAACGAATCTAGTCTGTCCCTGGAAAGAGTTCTAGTGATCTTTGTGGGTTTTTTATTTAATAAAGCTGAACCTTCATTAACGGAGCTACTTGATATTACAGCACTTTCTTCATCAGTTGGTTCACTGATGTCATCCACTTCTACATCAACATATAACTTGATAAAGAAAGAGCTGGTGAACATAATTGAACCGCATGAAATCGCCAAAAACTTCAAAAGACTTCCAGTATCCAGTGAGTAAAAAGCTGCAGCTATTATAGAAAAAATTGTAGCAGATAAGCCGTACGCACTAACTGGAACGGCACCAGCTGCACCCCTATGGGCTGGGAAATTCGACTGGGCAGTTTTCAAGGTTGAATAGAATGAAATAGCTGATCCAAATCCAATGAAAACCATAGCAATGCTTATGAATACCAAATTTGCAATTTTGTCCTGATAGCATCTGTAGAGCCCATAGTACCCACAGAAGATGCAAATTGCTCCCACCAATATAGAAATCCTGGGGCCCTCATGATCGATGAGAAAGCCTGCTGGAAGTCCTCCAATTCCGCTCCCCAATGATGTTGCTAACGAGATTGTGGCAGAATCACTAGTCTTCAACCCAACTCTGCTGATAAGTTGGGGCGAGTAAACACCATAAAGATACGAGGTACCCGATACCAACGCAACAAGAAATGAGATAATGAGCGTTGCCAATCTCTGTGGGAGATGAGACTCCCTGGTGTCTCCAAGCATATTTGTTAATGTTGTCTACCAGAGATCAAAGAAAAGCTAACTTTCCAAACAAACTGATATGAATATTTCACCCTTTTATTGTGCGAGAGGACTTACCCGATTTTATTATTCCGCGCTTCAAAGCTCATTTTTTCATTATCTAGCCAGCTTATAAACTAGATATTGTAGTAGAAACAACTGGTTATATATAAATATGGGAAGACTAAGCAATAGCGAGTTCTTATCGAAATTTGGAGGTATATTAGAGGAAAATAAGGGAAAGTCTTCTGTCTATGTAACACAAAAGAGATTAAGCCATGCTCCAATCGAGGACAACGAAACAGGTATCAGAGATCTCTCGAGCAATGTGATAGAAAACGATGGGTATGCCAAAAATACTGCCCAATATCCTGTCTTGATAAGATTGGCAATGAATGGCGATGGTAAAGAAAAGAACAAAAATAAGATATCCACAGTTGTCGAGAGTGGTAGTTTGGATCAATTCTGGACAGAATACGTTCATATCATCAAAATTGGATTCGTTGGTTTAAAGAAAAAGGATAAGAAAAAGGCCAAGAAAGGTGGAAAGGTTTCCAAGTGAAGGAACTAACAAATGTGTATATTAGTTTACAAGTATGTACCTATCTTCATAATATAGATAATTTTCAATTTGGAATTATTTCTATAAATCTTCTACAACGAGAAGACCATTAGGATAAATACAATTAACGTCTCGTATCTCTTTGTTTAAATGATCATTTAGTGAGATTCTTGGGGGTAAAGGTGATGACAACTTGAACGCATATGACATTTTAAAATCTTTAAAGTAAGAGTCTGGAAAATTTGTCTGGGTGTCATCGATGGAAGAATCTTCAAGATATCCACCTCTGTATAACTCCACATATGTGAAAACGCTTTCAATCTTGTTAGTTGAAGGAAAGAAGAATGTTCGTCTTTCTCCGGTAGAATCTTTTATGGCTATTCTGGCCATTCCCTCGGTGTTCTCTTGCTGCAAACTTCTGAAATATGCAGCTTGATGAGATAAGTACTCCTTCTTCTTTTTTTCGTACAACTTTTTCTGCTTTTTCCTCGAATCCAAAACTAATGAATTCTGATAATTTATGTCTTGTTGCCTCAAAAGAGCTTGACTAATAAACTTGTCTCGCAACTCATTTCGTATTAAACTTAATTCATCTTTATATTTATCTATTGGCAATTGAAATTTTTTAATAATTAACTCGTTTACATCTGTTTCTTCACGAAATCCACCTTGTAATTTCAGAACTAAAGATATCTTAGAAGCTGTTTTCACTGGGCCATTTGGTGACATGGTTGTCGATCTAGTGAGACAAAGCAACCCTAAGAACGGAAATTTCGTTACTCTCAAACTATTAGCTAGTTGGTAAGCTTCCAGAACGGCCAGATCTCCCCCCCAAATCAATAAATTGCAGTTCTCTGAAAAGAGGGAAATGAATTTTTGATTGGTAATTATTCCTTCAAACATTTGATTGGAACTATCATTTAGAGGATTGGTTAAATAAACGAAGAGAAATTTGGCCCTATGGGTTGCCATGTATAGGGCCTGGGTATAACTGCCTTGGTAAAATGGCGGTAAATTGTTTTCATGTTGTAATTGCTCTGGATTAAGGTTATCTTCCATGTCACGTAAAAATTTACTAGCCCTATCTATTGGATCATTGGTATAAGTGTTCCCAGAAATACTGGACCCTGAATGATGGTCCTTAAAGTAAATGATATTTAGTGCTCCAGCAAGAGCCCTAAAGAACAACACTATTAATTTAATAATTGGTATTATTACAACAATATTTATCCAGCGAGTTATTCTTTTCGTTAGATGGTTAATAGATTGTGAATTAATAATGTTTCTTCGTTGAGTATTAACATCTTCATCAACATATCCTCCCGGCAAATTCACCACTGGGGATATTTCTCTGGTACCTAATACATGATATGAATCGTTCACAAAAAATCTACGGAGCCAACTATTATTATTATTATTATTATTATTATTATTATTATCTGACATGTGTAATGCTGAACCCCTAAAGTAAATAGATTAATTGTCTTGTTTAACAAATGAGGAAGACCGAGAGATTGCCTTTAAATATCTTCTACTTCTTCATCCTGAATTTCAAACCTTCAACAAGAGCGCCTGCGTAGCGTAATGGTTAACGCGTTTGACTTCTAATCAAAAGATTGCGGGTTCGACTCCCGCCGTGGGTTCTATTTGCGGTTTTAGCTCAGTTGGGAGAGCGTCAGACTGAAGTAAACTTCGGTTCAGTTAATCTGAAGGTCCTGTGTTCGATCCACAGAAATCGCAATTCTTTTTTCTACTTTTTTTGAAGTATATCTTGTTGCCATAGTATTAAGTAGTTGAAATACAAAAGTCAATCTTAGATTTATATATTTTAGTTACTTATAAAATATTTATGAACTTTATTTGCAAATTCTAAAGGAATTCCAAATATCGGATTAACTGGTTTCGTAAATTTTTCCTCACAATAACTTCTACTATCGAAGCAGTATGCAAGAGAATCACATCGAGTGTTATTTGCTGCCCGAAGGTCATACGAATATTCACAAATGCTAAGGCCACAAATTGAATAATTAGTATGGTAAAAATCAACAGATTTCCCTGGTTTGTCCTTAAACCCACCACCAGCAATATTTTGAG
The DNA here is from genome assembly GCA_032927745.1 of Schwanniomyces capriottii. Taxonomy (NCBI): domain Eukaryota; kingdom Fungi; phylum Ascomycota; class Pichiomycetes; order Serinales; family Debaryomycetaceae; genus Schwanniomyces; species Schwanniomyces capriottii. The sequence goes on from JAVSEF010000012.1 coordinate 551,660, forward strand.
CACAATGCAAGATGTAGATCCTCAATGCATCTCTATCAAAAAGTGCATTGAGGTCATTGACGCACTCTAATAAAGGAAATAGTGAACCAACCCAGAAACTATAACATGCATCAACTAATTTATTACTTCTTCCGTTTAGACTTCCTTCAACCTGACTTTGTCTCATTACTGCCCATCTTATTAAATTGTCCACATCTATGTTATTCTTTAATTCGACAAGAACATTTTCAGATTTTCCAATTAGTAAAAAATAACTAGCAAAAGCACAATATGTATACCCTCCGTGAGATTCAGCGCCTGGTACACCTGAAAATCCACCTTCGTATGATTGGCACAGGTTGATCCATTTAAGCGTATTTTGAGTCAACTCATCGGTGACTATATTTAATAAGGAACTGACAACTAAGACACAATATGTCGACCTAGTATCATATTCTCCATTTTCATGCATTATAAATGCACCATTTGGCTGCTTAAGCTTCATAAACCAAGAATACAAGTGTGACTTTAATTGCCCGAGTGTCTCAAAATCTTCAATAATGATTAATGCTAATACTGAGGCATATGTTGATGCAACATGACCAAGCTGGTTTGGTCCCCCACCAATTCCTCCCAAGCCCTCATCAATTATATTACGTTTTATTTTTTTGCTCACCAATTGTTTTATACCAGACTCAATTTCAGTATCAGTTATGAGAACATAAGAATTAATTAGCCAGTAGATTAACCACCCACCACTTGCATCTAGGATTTTGAAATAATGGGGCAATGGATCCTCTAGACTCTTCTTAATGTACTTTAAATGATCTTTAAGTTTAAATTTGTTAAATCCGTCATTGTTATCTCCATCCAATAGCTTCTTATATATGTCACTAATGACTGTCTCTACTTCATTCTGTGCGTCCTTGGTCTTTGAATCATTCAAGTCATCTGCTATCAGAAGAGGTTGTAACATACGCTCGATGACATCCATGTTTTCAAAAACTGATTCTTCTTTCCTTTCAAACTCCCAATCTGATGTGTTCAGAACGTCATTCAAGACTGATGTCCTTTTTTTGCCTAATAGACTTAAAATGTACGATACTTGATCTTTCTTCTTATTCATACAAGCTCAGATAACTGACACACAGATTATCGAGAAATGATAATTCACTCACATGATATAATGTGTGTGTTTTAAGTGGTACAAAATCAATAAGATTTAGCAATAAGACAAAGGTAACCCTGACTGGGTTAAAAAAAAAGGTGCATGCAATATTGAAACATGATATGCTTTTACGTTGAATATGAAGAGAGTACTACTTAATATTATAAAAAAAGGAAATAAGTTCAATATTGCTATATCTCATTTTGTTATTACTGTTATTTAATGCTTGATTCAATTGATGGATAATCATAGATCCCTTAACTTGTGGTATTATAAAGTCGATAAATAGATATATTCACTTACAATATTTTAACACCTACTTATGTTAAGTTCATATAACTCCCATCTTAAAAGTGCCTACTCCATCGCTTAGTCGCTTATGTGAATTATTATATACAGTCTCGGTTAAGCCCATAGAAAATCTGAATTGTAATTATTTCCATTATCAAGCCATTATCAGCCCTATATTATCTAATTAAACTTTCTCAGAAAACCTTGTTTGTTGTAATGAGTGAAGTTTCATTGGTATAAACGGAAGATTATTAATTAATCCAAATGGCGCTTAAGGTAAATCTCCTTAACCAGAATTACCTAATTAGGAAATCGCGGTAGCGATATTTAAAGTAACTTTTGTCATGTCATATTAATCTATTCTTCATTAAGTTCTATTTACTATATATGCCTAAATCTTTTATCCGGTTGTCTTTGTTCTTTAAGTAACGAATTAAAAAATGTGCTATCAATTCATAGCATACTATGAACTGATCAAAATTTTGCACCATTGAGATTCTTTGGGTTCTCTGATAATTAATTAATTTATAAATAGGATCACTATCCTGCCAAAATTCTGGATTATCATTAAGTATCTCAGTAATCAAATGGTCAACGGTAATAAATACACCGGTTCTTCCGCATCCAGCTGAACAATGAACCAAGATACTATCGTTTAAATTTTCTTCCAGAATTATTCTATGTTTATACCTAATCAATTTCATGAGGGAATCGAAATTTTTTGGAACACCAAAATCAGGCCATTCTTTAAATTTTAAATGATACACCGTCTGTTCTGGTAGATTTCCTTGGATCAAGCGTAACTTCCGAACTACAAATCCATCATTTTCCTCGATAGAATCAATTTTAACTTCTATATTATTGAATTTTCCGCCATCATAATAATTTTGACCAAAATTATCATTTAGACAAACGATCACACCAATATTATTGGTCTTTATTATATTCCAAAAGTCTTCTTGTGTGTCCTGTAGAGGGTCTTGAGTTGCAATGTAATTGAAAATGTAATTTGCATTGAAATAATCGTCCTGCGCATCGATAAGTTTAACTCTAGAATGCTCATATGGCCAAATGTTTTGATACCGATTTTTTAAGCCATATTCGACTCCTCTTGGCATTAGATATTTGATTTCATCACAACTTGGACACAAACATGTTGGGGTACAAATAGAAGGGGAGTGGCATTTTGAATCTTTTGTGATTACAGTTCTAAGTCTCATTTGCTCTCTTTTCTCAATTTTACAGAAATTCCGATATAATTCATGAATAATTTCATCATTACTTTTTTTCAAAATACGAAGCCATGGTGGTATTCTACCGCTATAGCTATTGAAATCTTCGGGTACTTTGATCTTGTAGTCGTAACCAGCCAAAATTTCGCTGTTATCTTTTGGAGTTGATTTTAGAATTGTGTTCATGTCTAACTTTGGCAATGCATTCTTTATCGACGATACAAACTTCTCTTGTGTAGGTGTAGAGCTGGGGAGTTGGAAGCACGAGAAATTATTGTGATCCCTTATCGGCGAAATCGGCGGTGTATCCGACGAGTCTACGATTATATTCATATTGCCGATGTAGGAGTCGAATCCTCCCTCCAAATAAAGCAATTCAAAATTGTTAGGGTATTTATAGAATTTCTCAATCGTGTGGTACAAATTGAACCCTATACTTCTCTCAGTTGAGTTCGTATCATAGATGAGTACTCTAAGTCTCTCGTTGGTCGGTTGCGTCACACTAGTGACGATCTTTCTGATAGTCGGCGTACTGTCCACACAGTTCAACATCTTGAGCAATTCAAAGTTTTTCCTCTTTAGCAATGTCGAAGGCAAACATATGTTGATGGAGTTTTGCAAATGTGATATTATATATTTGTTGTATGCTCGAACATCTATGATTATGTCAAATTCCGATAAATTTTCAATATTCTTGATTCTACTGACATCTTGTGGCAAACAAAATGTCGTTTGTGCAGTTTCCATACTTCTCTAGGGATAAGTAATCCTCTTTTATTCTCTTATACGCCCACAAATGACTATATCATTAGTTTAAATATTCATATTTTTATTGGTTACGCTGGTCATCTTATATTATATGTAGTGTGAATCCTGAACCCTTTTATTACGTCATGGTGAATTCTAGAATGTCTCTAAAAATAATCTTCCTGCGCATGAACACAAGCGAGAAGTGTACAAAGAATGCGAGAGAAGTGTTCGAAACATTTAGGAATATGGTGGGCTACGTGGGTGCTTAATCTGAGGGCGGATTACGTTGTATTGGACCTCCAGTGGTGGTGTTTAACGTCCTAACACTGCAACCCATACTAATTGTGAAAGGTGTCGCCATTGACATTGCCCAGAAAGCTCGTGAAGTGATCTCCATTATCTCCGGGAATCAATGACTGCGAAGTCTCCTGACAACTGACAACTATTTTTAGGATACATCGCTAATGCTGTGGTGAGCTTGAAGCAATTATGGGCGCAGTAGATAAATATTGCTTATTTTGCATCTTTATTTTCGCAGCTGTTGTTGGCGTCAGCACTAGCTAAAAGAAATTTGCTGTGCATGCGGAACAGATACATGTTTGCCGAAGTCAAACACAAGCAATTAGTAATATACCACAATGAGGAGAAGAAATAGCAAGCTAGATGGAGTCTATATTAGAAAATGCTATAATGGTGTCTATGTACTGTCTATGCTAGATAACTGACCTTGTTGTTAAAATTCTCTTTTGTCTGTACTTTGTTTCTAACCCGGCTAATAAAAATGGCGGCTAGAATATATGGCATTAATCTTTTCGGCGGATTTTCATTTTCTTTTCTTGCAATGAGCTTGTCTATATTTAAACTGTCACTATGATACTTCGAACTGATCAACTGGGTTGTTGTTCCGTCATTAATCAACATGTTAGTGGTGCTATCTTGTTCCGTGTCGTAGGGTATGCTGCCACCTTGAAAATTGCCCTTCACTATGTTATTCAAAAGCTCGAATTGGTTGTCGTACCGCACAACGTCCTTGTTGACAAAGAATTTTAGGTTGTTATATGTTTCACGTAAATCGTCGTTAACGCTCTCGCTAATGTTGAGCTTGTTCTTATATACGAGCAACTTAACAGTTAAACCTCTTAAGCCGTTATTCAACGTTTCAATTTCGCTCTGTTGGCTCTCCACTTTGGACGTTAAGTGAGAAATATCCCTTTGATATTCTTCGATGTCTTCCTTAAGATTGTCCACATCTCCAGGAGGGACGCTATTTCTTTTCAATTCATTTAATTTATGGTTCAAAATGTCGATTTGCTCTTGCTTGGACTCCATAATCCGAGCATTCAGAACATGTAACTCGTTGTTTTTCTCAGCCAATTTCATGTTCTTTATCCTTGATGCATTCAACTGCTGTCTTAATTCCTCAATTATTTCATTCTGGTGCAATACTTTATTCAATATTAAATTGCTCTTTGGAGATGGAGCGACACTGTCTGATAGTGGATCTGAAATATCTTCTGTTAACTCACTGTAGTCTGGACTTCTTATATTTCTTCTGATTGGTGGAGTCACCGCTTCTTCAATTTTATGCTGATATTTCCTTTCGCTCTTATCTTGTTTATTATTCTCGTGGTCTTGGTGACGTAAAATGACTTCGGGTTCCTGTACTTCAGTCTCCCTAGGTCGTATAATATAGGATTTATTGCTTCTAGAGGGAAGATCGTATTCTGTATTTTTTATGTCATTAACCTGCTCCTTCAAATCCTTGAAATACTTCATTTTTGAACTGGCGTAATTCTCTTTGTCTTCTTTCATCAACAGCTTTATTAAGTTCATTTCTGTATTTTCTTCATTCGAATTATTCACTAAGTCTCTAAGGCTGTTCTTCAATTCCCGATTTCTACTTCTCATTAAGTTTATAGTGTCATCCATATTATAATTATAATCTTGGATAAACTTAGAGTATATCTTTTGTGATTGTGGAATATATTTCTATTTGTTTACAAAGATTTTCAAAGCGCGTTGTGCAAACAAACTTTAAACGATCTTATCAATAAATTAATAGAGGCTTCCAAAGAAACATTCACTAATATATACAAACTAGAATATGGGAAAGAGATTTATACGGAAGCAGCCATTGCTATCGAAAATAAAATCATACCCTTTTGACCTTTTAATATATGTTAACGAGCTCAGACTATCTATTGAATGGGATCAATACGCAGAGACAGTCGCCCTTACCCTAGGGATATCCCTACTAATATTGTACTTGGTGATAGCTAAGGTTTTGAATTATTACGATATTGTACATTCGAAGTCAGACAACGCTCTCTTCCAAACAAATTATAATAATTATGAAAGACTTAAAGCAAGGTTGCTCGAAAAAAACATCACAATCAACAGCTATAACTATACATTTGTCTACGCTCTCAAATGGTTGAATCGGTCGTTGCTAATGGTGTCCATAGTACTGGCATACATTATTATTACTTCTACAAGAAGTTATAACTTACTTTATTGTAATGAGAAACCACATAGTCCTTCAGCAAGAAAACTAAACTTGAACCAAATGAGTTTATATGAAAAGATCAAGAAATATTTAGCTTTTGAAAGACTTTTTTATGATAAGTCTAGTGACGAAGCAGAAGAGGTTGAAATAAATTTGACTAAGAAAGAAATTTATCAATTAACCATTTGGGATCCATCCAAGTTTTTACTTTTCCTAGAAATTCCCTTTAATCCGCTCAATTTAATGGTTTTGCAATTTTATTCCGTTAATTTTTTTCTATTGAAAACCCTAACCATTGTTTCAATATTATCTCTTGTGTTTTATTTACTAACCTTCAAATTCTTAACATTAATTAATGATAAACAAATCCTTTATCAAGAAATGTTTTCAGAATTTAACAACAAGTTTGTTAAGCCAAAAGCTAATATATTTAAAAAGGATGTATCAATCGATTCAACAAAAGGACCTTATGCTTCTACGGTGTTTACGGATATAAAGCCATATTCTTTCAGTAAGCTGAAAGTATTTGTTACCCACGATGCACAGGGAAATCAAATTAAAAATTATGAATCTGATGCCTCTTCAAATTCTTCGTCGTCGATGAATTCAAATTCAATTATAGCACCTCGTTTCGAAATTTATAAAAAATTTCAAACCTCAGATTCTTCTAATCCAGATGACATAATTAGAGTAAGGTCGGAGAATGATGAATTAAAATTCAAAAATGATCAATTACAGAAGCAGTTGCATTTTTTTACAAGACAACCAGTGATATATAATGAGAATGATGATGAAAATGACAATAATTCTATATCTACGCCGCTCAGGACTAGGAATTTTGACTCCATAAATAGGGACAGAAATATCAATTCGATATCAAATCTAAGCGTTCAGAATATCCCATTTAAATCACCACATATCTCCAGAACTCCAAGCCCTTCAAAAGGTCTAAGTAGAACCTCCAGTCCAACAAGATCATTGCATAGAACTCCTAGTCCTGTAAGGTCACCTCATAGAACTCCATTTCGCAGGGAATCTGACATATACGGTAGAAGTCCCAGTTTGAAGAGCACTGATCTCTATGGAAGACCAGATTTATCACCCGAGCTAAGAAATAATGACTTTAGAAGATCTCCAATTTTAAGAAATAATGATTTCAAATCTTCAAGTTTTGTACGATCCGATATGAATAAATCACCTTCAACGAGAACTTCCAATCTGAATAGATCGCCTAGTGCCTCATCAGAAAGATATTTGGATAGGTCTTTAGAAACTAAACCAAGATGGCGATAATACGATAATTTGAAGAAAGCTAATAAGATTATCTGTTTATTTTAGTATATAAACAATTTATAATTATAATTCATTAAAGCCAAAGACATATTTAAAAATATTTCCAAAAAAGCCCAATTTTTCGCCTTCCTTCTTATCTACTGGTTTACCTGTATTATTCTCCTGTGGCTTCAAAAAGAATTTAGAGCCATCTCTAATAGTTATTTTAGATGTGTATGAGGTATTTTGGTTTGTTAATTCTTCGGTCTCTTTGTTTAGCTTACTTTGAACAGATGGAAATTCGATGCCTCCTCCAATATCTTCTTCGTCAGTCAACTTTCTTTTCAGTAATTTTTCAATAGCATCCTTAGAATAAGGAATAACACCTAATAAAGTACCATTAAATACAAATCCATTTTCTTGCAAAGCATCAGCAGCAGATGAAGGATTGTCATATGTTATTTTAACCCAACTTTTGCCGCTAAATATGGGGACAGCTTTTGATGCATATGAAAAGCTAGAATAATTCTTCTTTCGCTGTTTTATATCGAATCTCTCCAAAATGTTACCAAATTCGTTGAAATGTTGTATGACTTGGATAGACATAGTTTCTGGGTATCCAAATACTAAGATTGCAGATTCCTTATTAGACAACGGATTTACAGAATTAAGGCTTTCAGCAGGAGCGTTTTCTGAAATAGTATCATTATGATTGAAAATATTATTGAAATTCTTAGGATTTTTATTAATAAACGAATCTGCATGTTGGGTAGGCTTATTAGCAGAAACCAAAATCTCATCGTTTAAGTCATAGAGGGACCTTGATGGAGGTGCGTCTTCGCTGCTTGGATATAATGAAAATTCATCATTCAAAGTATTGTTTATGGTATCTTCATATCTGGAAGTATCACCAGAGGTTGTGTCATATTGCGAGCCAACGTTATTTGTTTTGTCTAATATGCTTCCCTTGCGTTGGTTACTGCCAAATGACAACAAGTTAAACGATGCAGAATAAGAGTCAGAGTCCGATGGTAATGACATGCCTTTCTTTTCTCCTTTGGACGTAGCAGAAGAAGATATTTGAAAGCCGACTTTTTTCTTTGGAACCAAGTGATTTGGAATGGTTCTTTTCTTTGAATTTTGAAACCAAGCGGGTTGTTCCCTTGTATTTAAAAGTTGATGGTTTCCAGAACCATTGCTCTGAAGGTTTGATTGGCCAAACAATGTAGTCATTATGTCTTCTAGCACTGAAAGATGATGGTTTGTTGATGCTTCTGTGATATTTTTTTAATATGAATACTTCCTGCACATAAGTTTGGCATTTATCCCATCGCTTAACCAAAATTTTGTTGAAGCTATGTTAGTGAAGATCTGAAATATACCCTGAAAAGAACCAATATGATATTATCACCAGCCGAAAGAGCCTATCTATACGATTCATTAACACAAAAACCATCTCTAAGACCTGATTCGAGGGCGGAATACCAATTAAGACCATTGGAAGCAAAGACTTCATTCTTACCAAGCTCCAATGGATCAGCGAGAATTAGATTAATGGACGGCAGTGAATGTATAGTGAGTGTTAAATCCAAGGTAGTGTTAGCATCACAGGAGTCCAGATTAATAGAGATTGATATAGATGTTGCTGGACATAGAGATGACTCGAATTTTGTATCGAATTTAAAATATAACTTAACCAATTTATTACAGAGGAATTTCCAAGCTGAAAACTTAAGATTAACATCAAAATACACATTTAAATTGTTTATTGATTGTGTCGTCATTAGCCACTCGTCATATCCTTTAAGTTTGATATCATTAACAAACTATTTAGCATTGAAAACTACGAAGCTTCCTCTTTTAATAAGTGACGTAAACGACGAGGAAATCGAAGAGCAACCTACATTTTCAGATGATTGGGATAGTGCAAAGTTATTATCAGATTATTTTGTAAACGGCGAATTCTATCCACCTATATTTTTAGTTTTGGGTGTTGTGGGGTCTAACTTGATTTTTGATCCATCGGTAGAAGAGGAACAAGTATTGGAGAATGGTTTGATAGTTGCTTTCCACAAAGATAGAGTTATCACTCCTATCAACAATATTAATTTAGCATTAGATTCTAATAATTCGAATTTTAAGGGAGTAAATAAAGAAATAATAATTAAGAGTACGGTCATGTGTAATAAGTACTGTGGATTTATTATTAAAGGCCTAGAGAGCATTATTGAACAAGACGATACGGATGGCACAATCTTTTAGTTATTAAAAACTGTAAAATATTTGAATACATTAATATTTCTAATTACAACTAACAATGCTGTGTAGAGTAAGCATGGACTATAATAGCTGTAGCTGTTTGTATATTCATTGACCTTATCACACCAACTTGTTTAATTTCAACACAAACATCTAACTCTGCGAGTAAATCACCCCTAATACCTTCTTTTTCCGCTCCTAATAAGATCAAGGATTTCTTCGGAAATTCAAAATCGTTATTTAATTGAACAGATTTGTCTGTTTGCTCCAAACCAATTAAAGTATATCCTTCTCTCTTTTTACTAAGTAAGAAATCCTTAATATCTTCAGGCTTAACTTCAACTAATGGCATCCAGTGATCTGCTGTAACAGCCACATTTTTAAATTGATGATGATCCTTTGCTTTCATATCGTGCAAAGTAAGTAAGCCAGCACCCAAAACATCACAAAGTCTACAAATACCACCCAAATTTGGAGGTTTATCAACGAGAGAGGAGACAACAATCAAGTCACTACGAACAACTTCGTTAGAACGCGACCCCTCATCAACATCCAATACTGTAGTCCAAGCACCACTCTTCGTTTGCAACGGAGATGCTGAGCTCACAGACGTTACATTCTTTACTTTAAGTTTCTTCTTCTCTTTAATCCATAATTCATGCATATTTTCTCCAATAAATATGCTAAGATTATGTTTTTGTTCTTCTGATAAAAATCTTAAATAATCTTCCTTTGAAATAAAATCAAAGTCCTCTCTATCACTCAATCTAAATAAAATACCACCGGAAATACTGACTAGAGTCAAATCTTTTGTTGCATTCCACAACAAGGCGTCACCACTTCTATATTGACCGTAAGACTCTGAATTCATTGCAGTTGTGTTAATATTGCTGGCAAGTTTTAAGAGTTCCGAATCAATGTTCAAGTTGTTAGAATTGACTTCATTAAAAATAGAACATGCTAGAGATAATGAAAAATGTCTCGTTGTAGCCTTATTAGAAGTAGCCCCAGGAATAATTATTGTTAATAACTTGGAAAGATTAACAGCTCTTTCAGCTAAAGGTAATTGTTGAATCAGAATAAATAAAACTCTCTCATATGATGTAATTACAGATGGTTTAAGTTTAGAACCTTCTGATATCAATGAATTAAACAACCTTTCCATTAATACCTTACTCATATTCAAGCTAATGATCCATTCCCAATATACTCTTACTAAAGGACTAGGCTCAGTTTCTAACAACAGAATAAATTTACCTAAGAATTCTTCAAAAGATGATCTGCTTATCTTTCGAAGAAGAGAAATTATAATCGTTCCTATTTGGATTCTGGTCCATTCTTCAAGGCCATCGGTATTTCGAATTACTTGAATAAAGTTATACTTCTTCTCGTTATCTATGATATATTCAAAAGTCTTTAATGCGAAATTTTCAGACCTGATCGAATTTAATATAGCCATTAAGTTAATTTTGGCGCTGATTTCCTCCTCACCATATACTTCTTTGTAAATATTAGAGCTTTCAGAACATGAAAGACGCAAATCAAACAACTCACCTATTATACTCTCAAGTTTGAATACGTTATTTCTTAATTGAAATAACACAAAAGCTCTTACCAATATTTCAGAAACCCAAGTAAGAGCCTCAAATGACTCGCTATCCTCTATTTGATAATTTGAAAGACTCTTTGTCAAGGTTGGTAATAAACACCTACGCCCTGGAGAATTTTCAATAACAGAGATACAGAATTTGGAGATATTTTCTTTCAATACTTCATTGGCTATAGAACATTTCATAACATAAGGATTCAATGTTGTCTCTATTATTTGAATTTGTAAGTATTTTTGATTAAGTTGAAGACGTGATGAGTTTAAATTATCCCATAAGTCAACTAAAAGTTGAACAATTTCTTCAATTAATTCAGGAGATGGCCCTGCATTGATAAAGTAAGCTAAAATTCTAACGATTGAACAATTACCTCCATAGTGAAACAAGTTTGGAGTGAGAATTTTCAAAATTTGTTTTACATCTTTTTCTGACTTTATCATACCCTTTGTAACTAATATAGAGATTGTTTTAAAATATTCACTGTAAATCTCTTCTCTTAATTTATAAAAGTCTTTAACAGATTTAGCTGCCTCATGGGAATTATTCAACATTACTTTTGAAAACTCAAAAAGGGAATCGACTTCAAACTCTTTTAGTTGTTTTTGTAATAGATTATTAAAAATCTTGAATTTATAAGACATCAATGATAATTGAAAATATTCAGAAGATTGTGAATTTTCTATCAAGTTTTTCCAATACTCTTGAAGCGCTGTTTCCTTTATCCCAATCTTACTGAAATGTATATCAGATAAATTAGATACCAACTCTAAATCCTCCGAGCCATTTAAAACTTCACACAAAATTCCATCAAGTTTTATCAAGACTCTTTCATCATTCAATAAGCTGAAATTATTTTGTAATTTTAAAATCTTGCTGAAAGTTATGGCAGGTTGTGAACAAACCACAGTTGCCAATTCTTCGCTATACTCTAATAATGTCACAATGATGAGCTTGTTGTCTTCATTTGTTTCTCTTTTAAGTTCATTTAATAAAAATGCTGAATCAATATTGTTTCGCTTCAAGTATTCGAATACATAAGATAGATTCTCTACAAATATCTGTAATCCATTCAAGTTCACAAATTTACGTGAAATATCCAAAAACTCAGTAATTGTTGTGAACTTAAAATGCAACATAAGTCTTAAGTTGATAGTTTGAATTGTTACTTCATGAAGCTCACCTTCAGATGTATTTATGAATACTTTAGAAAGTAATTCGTCATGAACCCCAAATTTAAGAACATTTCTGGAAGACAAACCATCCAATAATCCCACGAATACATAAATACGAGATGGATCAAAAGATTCTTTTAAATTCACTAAAACTTTCAATATCGAATAAACAACATTTTCAATATCCTCCTCGTCATCTATGTTAGAAAGCATGTTGGCAATAAACATAGAAAGATTAGTCCCAAATTCACAGGAATTCTTTCCGTCAGCTTGTCTTACTGAGAAATGAGAAGCAATCACAGAATAAGGTAAGAAAACTTCTTCCAAAAGTTTCAAACCATATTTCAATAAGTATAAATTTTTAGGTGGAATAGACAACAACAAATTGAGCGAAAATTTTCTGACAGAATCCATAGTTGCCTTGAAACCAGTAGATAATAAACAAAAACCCCAAGATGGATGTATTAACGAAGTTGGCGAGATTAAGCCAATAATATCACTTGTTCCAGCAGCAGCTTGGTGTAATGAAGTATCAATAGCCAAAATCTCAAATAAGGTAATAAATCTTGACCATTCTTTCAAGTAAATATCATTCTTTTCATTGTCCCAACTTATCAATTCATTATTCAAAGTAGAATTCACTGATTGAATTGAAAGCTGCAAAATGGATAAACAGAGTTTTCTATGTTCATGGGATGTACTTATTAATCCATTTTGTAATATTATCCAATATCTTGATTCTTTAATCAAATCTTGATAAGTCTGTGTTACTTTTGCATCGAGAGAATTCAAGTAACGTAACCATAAGGTATAGGCATGACTTTTATGAAATTTGACATCTGTTGAATCCAAAGCGAAAATGATATTCCAAATACTATCAGAATTGAAGGTTTTCTTGATAATATATTTGATTCTCCATCTTAATAATTTTGATACAGTATTTGCAATTTCTTCGTCGGTAGTTCCAAGAAAACATAACAAAATTGAATCGAGCAAGTCATTTTCAACCTCGGAAGTCATAAATAAATGATCCAACAACTTCAATAATGAGAGTATAATAGAAACATTCCACTCCTCTACACTCTGAGGTGTACTTCTTACCTGAATGTCCTTCAAAATATTTCTAACCTCCAAAACGAAATTATTTTCATAATAGTGAATGTACGAATATAAGACGTCTTGAATTGTCTTAGACAAATCTTTAAATAATTGAGGTAATTTCTTAACCATTTTAGACAAATTATCATAATGGACATCTGTTAATTCCTCAGATTTCAGTAACAAATTAGTTGAATAGGCCAATATATTAGGATAAATCAATGAAATAGAATCAGAATCCAATTCATTCATTAACTCACATAACCCCACAACATTTTGGGAATTTTCCTCCAAATTTTCAGACAACTTCAAAGCTAATTCATTTTTTTTAGCCGAATCCAAGTATTTAGAGAACAAAGATATCAGGGTTGACATCTTAGAACATGAATTGTACAAAAGGTAAACAGCATTAAATTTCAAATAAAAAAATTTTTGATGGAGATCATCTTCTTTATCACGTGATTACATAGATAAGAAAGATCAGATTTACGTTGTCCTCCTTTATATCCTTTGAAGTAATAACGTAATTTTATCGTATTTACTTGACTCTTACAGTAAATAGATTAAAGTTGAAAGTATTATTTTCATGGATCTATTTTAGGTGTTTTATTAGTATAGCTTCTGGCTGGATCTAATCAACAATGTTCTTGAAGATCTACCAGAACATTAACTTATAACGTAACTACCGGTAATAATTATCGAATTTTTTTTATGGCGTCATTTCCAAAGAAAGTAAACTACAATATATTCAATTGCTTTCGAAGAAAATCATGTTTCGTTGTGTACTGTTTATGGGTTTGTTATTTGTTGCCCCAGCTTTTCATTATCAATATACAAAATTTAGAAGAACAAGTAGACAGATTAAAATAAGCCATTCATTAAATGAATTGTAGGAACAGTATAACTTATCATCACTAAAACTAAAGGGGCTATCTTTTTATCGGAAATAGTTTCCTTAAAAGTTTCAGATGAGTCGATCTCGCGAACGATAACCATTTTCAGATAACTGATTTAATTTTTCAACCATTTATCTTCTTCAACAATAAAAGGAATAGGCAAATGAATAACGTATCTACACCAGATATGCTTGACCAAAGGTTTATTGTGGGTAACTATGGGATTCCTACTATAATATTTTCAGTTGCTGTAATTTTTTTGGTATCACATTTCTTCAGGAAGAATCAAAAGGAGGTCAATAAGCCACCTGTTAAACCAAAGTTCTTGTCTACTCAACAAACTTTAGAAGATGTCGTTTCGGTTTCAAAGGACTTCAATTGGAAAGAAGTAGCCCCATTCAAGCCTTACCATTTTAAGAATGGGGAGTACCGTTTAACTATGGGAATTAAATCTATTGATTTTAATGACTGGTTGTTAGTAGAGCCTACTTACCTTTCCAGAATTGAAAATAAAAAGAAGATAGTGCATAACAGCCACCCTGATTATCCTGAAGGCAAAGACTTAACTTCTAGTACTGTGTTCATTACAGAAGAGGCCTGCCCCGCAATTTATGAGTTATATCTCTATATCATGGATTACATATGCAAGAAGTATCCTATGTGCTTTAAGAAAGAAGGAGACAAGATTCATAATTTAATAACTAACAAATATATTCCTGCCGATGTAAGTGATGAAGAGGATGCTAGGAATTATTTATTTTATCTAGCTGAAACTATTGAAGAAGATTTTATTATCTTGCTTAAAGACCCAACTAGAGAGCATGAAAAGGACGGAACTGAATACTTCTTTAAAGCTGGTGTTTTTGCTTTTGCTGCCGGCTTTAACCCTCGAGATAGATTTAATAAGCCTTTGTCATTTGTACATCATCCAATTCCTGGATATGAAAATAAGTTGAAAGTTTCAATGAATAGATTCTTTGAAAGAATTAAACCAGGTCAATTTGTTAATAGAAATAATTTTTCAATGCAAACGCATAATAAACTATTTACGGATGATTCGAATAAGGGTCACAATTTGCCAAAGGATCATGTTCAAGAAGAACTTAGATACGAGGATTTGGATTTTGACAACCAAGTGCATTTTAGAAGTGAAAGACAAACATTAACTAGATTACCAAAATCTGGTGCTATTGTTTTCACTATTAGGACTTACTTATTTCCATTAAGCCAAGTGAAGAATGAAGGTAAAGATGTTTGTGATAGATTAGCTGGCGCAATAAAGGGATTCCCAGAAGAAATAGCCATTTACAAACGTTCTAAAGAGTGGGGTCCTGCCGTAGTTCAATACTTACAGCAGCCATAAATATATATTGTATAATCTAAATAGATTAAATTAGATGTTCTGTTATTGGTATTTCAGAGTTAGAAGGAAATGCTAAATGAAACCTATATTTTTTCCACCTCAACTTTAATTTCTTCCCATATTTCAACATTCTTCTTAGCCCATCCAATTAAAAAGCTATTATAACTTAATAAAATGTCATATATGATTTTTAATTGCTTTGCATGGAATTCTTTAAAGTTTATATTCAATTCGACAGTAATATAATTAATATCTTGAAGTAATATTGCTTGACATTTCTCCAATAAGGCAATCTTAGTTTGCAAGGTAGAAATTCTTTGTTTTCGAGCTTGTTCAGGGTTCTGATCAATTATATCAGTCAAATATTGAGTAATTTTCTTAAATGAATACATGCTAGGGAATAGTTTGTATTTGTTAGAAGGTGAATTGTTTTGCAGGTTTGTTACCTCTTGTGTGATATTAGAATTGGCACTTGAGAGATCATACTTTGAATTTTTGGCAATTGCCTGATTATTTAGAACATTCTCAATCCTTCCAGTTTCTTCCTCGGCCTTGAGAAGTTCTTCTAACTCTCGCTTCTTGTCTTTGAGGTCTTGATCAAGCATTTTCTTTTGGCGTAATTTTTTCCCTTGAAACTTTACAATAAATTGTAATACCGCCGAAAACTGCACTACTTCACCTAATGGCTCGGAGAATTTTGTTTCCAAATCAGTTATCATAGAATTTATTGTAATATATGATCTGTCAAAGACTTGTCCTATTTTATCAAAAAGTATATTCAATTTCACTTCTTCTTCATATGAGATCTCCTGAATTTTGGGTGATCCTGAGCTCTCTGATAATATTAACGAAAAAGAATTGAATGCTGTTCCTAGTTCATTATAGTCATTAGATAAGCCTATGAAATTATCCATTATTCTTTTATTCACATCGTCCAAACTTGATGTCTTTATAATATAAGAAGAATCAGGGTTTGTGGTATTATCAGTTACTCCAGTATTACTAGTATTTTCTGCATTAGATAATAGTTTGTTGGTTTTATTGGCTATCTTTTTCTTATTTCCCTTCAAAAAGGACATAGTATGATTACTAGATGGATTTGGTAAATTATAATATATGGAATCAGTCTTTAAACCATTTTCTGGATTCAGTAAGTAAATTGACTTTGGAAGTTGGCTAGTTATCAAGGAGATTTCATCTGACCAATTAGCATTTGGGTCCAAAAATTTTGCAAAAAACTCTAAGTTTCTTATTTTCGGAATTTCCAAGCAATTGTTCAAAAAGTTACCCAATAGGCGCTTTCTGTGTTCAACTAGCTTACTTTTATTTAAATGGTTTGAATTTATATAAGAATAGGCAGACGATGTCTCCCTATTGTTGTTCGCTGTTGCCCCGTTATTATTGGATTGATTGACTAACCCGTTAAGCATTGTGAAATTAAAATAATTCTTTGGAGGAATTGGTGGAATTATTATAAGAGGGAATATTTTAGTTAAAACTTCTCTTAAACTTCCAAAATCGCTATATCTTCTTCTAGTTTGTATCTCATCGTTTGGGTCGCTTTTATTAATCAACTTTATAGTGTATACAACATACTTTTTCAGTGAGTTATTCATACCCTCGTTAGAGTTTCCAGCTTCTGTTATCTGTATTTCAATGTTATTTTTTTGCTTTAATAACTTAGTAACCCTACTTTGATAATTGATTTGAATGGCGTTATATGAATCCCCACCTTTCTTCGCATCCGGTTTAGACAATGAGCGGTATAGTAAAACTGACTCATTGTCATCAGAAGCTATCCCTTCTTCCGCTTCGCTACCATTCCCTTCTTCGTCACCTTCAATGTATCCATTCATTCCTTGAACAGATCTAGAAAAAGGGTTATTGTCCTCTGTCTCTTCAAAAGAGGGTTCTGTTATGTGTGGAATGTTTTCATCTTCATTGGACATTCTGAATAAAATGTTTCTTATTTAAGCAATTCAAATAATAATATTAATAATAGTATAGATCGTTTTTTTAATACTATGATTTCAAATCAATTAAATGAATTTGTATGAATACTGTGTATCAGGTAGATAACAACTGACTTTATATTTTTCCTGTATGTATGGTACGACATATTTAAATTATTAATGTCGTCTTTCTACAGAAAAAAATGTAGACATTTTTTGTATTTTTCTTCAATCAAAGAAACAAACAATTCATATCTCTAATTATCTTAGTCAAATTGGAGACATGGAGCAACAAGTGATGCATTCCCTGGTCATTTCTAATGACGTGGTAAATCAATTTGCTGATGTATTGCAGGAATACCGCCAAAAAAACTTGCAGAATCCACTTGATATAATTTCAAGATTCAAGTCAATTAGCGCTTCCCAGGCTCTATTAATTGGAGAAACATTATCAGAAGATCCATCAAATGAAGCTAATAGAAATGTTTTTGAAAATTGGGACCTAGAAACTAAGTTATGGCATTTGGTCGAAATCTTGTATACTTTCAGATATTACAATGAGGTAGAATTGTTGAAGGAATATAAAGCATCATCCACCACACTTAAACAAGAAAACTTTTTGCGCAAAAATTCCAACTTAAAAGAGATAAGTTTAATTATTGGATGGTTGCAACAGAATACAAGATCTGTAGACTTTGAGATTGATACTAAATATCTGAGTAAATGGTTAAAAACAAGAATAGCATCAAAAAACAAGAATCTAAGTTTATTAGAAGATCAGCATACACTGTTAGTGGATGATTTAGATATAGACTCTCCAATAAGGTCAGGTAAAAACATTGACCCTTCCGACCAGGTTGTTGATAGCGAAAATTACAAAAAGATATACGAAATGTTGTTAGCCAATGACGCCCAAGGCGCAATTGATTTTGCAAATGATACCGGAAACTACTCATTAGCATTAATATTAGTGGGTGCAAATCAAGATTATATTGATCCCTTAATTGATGGTAGAAATAATGATATTTTAAATG
The DNA here is from genome assembly GCA_032927745.1 of Schwanniomyces capriottii. NCBI lineage: Eukaryota > Fungi > Ascomycota > Pichiomycetes > Serinales > Debaryomycetaceae > Schwanniomyces > Schwanniomyces capriottii. Next base: position 570,239 of record JAVSEF010000012.1, read on the forward strand.
ATTCACTTTCTCAACAAAATAAAGCATCAGGTTTGAAACATAAATTGTTATGGAAGAAGACTGTCTACAAATTATCCCAGCAACTGCAGGTGGATAAGTATGAAAGATTAATATATAACTACTTAAGCGGTGGAGAAATTAAAGAGAATCTAGAAGAATCAAACGACAGTTGGGAGACTAGCTTGTTACTTTACCTTAACCAGTTATTCATATACAACATAGAGCAATTCATTGTCTCAAATATGTCTCGAGTTGAACAGGAAGATGAGACTTTAAGTTTTCCAACCCCAATTCCACAATCGACGACCGTGGACGATATATTAAATACTCTCCTGAGGGGCGAAAACCCCGTTTCTAATCAAAGTAACCACCCACTTAGAATAATAAGCGGTGGTGTTATGATCCGTCAAATTCCATCGTTATTGCATAATATTAACAAAGGTCAAATGTCTGATTTAGTTAATCAACCTCATTTAGTAAGAGTAATCGCACATTTAGCAATAATTCAATTATTGATTGATAGTCCTGCTGATTCCAAAGACATAACTAAAATAATAATTTTATATATTTCAAAATTATCTGAATGTGGACAGACTGATTTCATACCGCTTTATTTGTCATTTTTCCCAAACGAGAAGGATGCAAGGGAAACTTATTCTTTGTTTTTATCGTCGATAACTGATCCTGAAGAGCGCTCTAAACAAATCAAAATTGCTAGGAATATGGATCTTTCTCTAAGGTTCGATCAGCTGGAAAATGAAATGAAAGATGTTACACACGAAGAGAAATTTGAAAATGTATTGAGAAGAATGGTAGAGAGAGTGATGGTAGATAGTAAAGACCATTATAACATAGGCCTGGTTACTGTTTTGTCAAAGTCGGAGAAAGTAGATGATATAGATTCTGATCTTTGTCGTGCTGTAGAATGGTTTTTCGAAAGCTCGATGTATGAAGACGCGATTATAGCATCTATTACTGTGATCCGTAGATTTTTGTTATGTGGAAAGGTTGAAGCAGTTAAGGAATTTTCTAAAGGAAAGAATTTCAAAAAGTTAATAAAGGATTTCGATTTTGATCTTCACACCAAGACTATTAGCAATCCGAATATTGTTAGCACAGTTACAGAAGAACATAAACAAGAATTAACAGAATATGAAATATTTACGGAGGGCTTGATTTTAATTGATGATTGGAAGAAGTTTCTAGTTGATAATAAGATGCATGGTGTATCATCTGAATCGGTTATGTGGAAATCAAAAGATATTGAAAATTCAATTGAAAAAATTACCAAGAAAATCAACCATTTAATTTGTAAATGGCTAAAAGATTTAATCTCTGATTCTGAAGATGCCAAAGTATATCGTGAATTCAGAACAATATATGTTCCGTTTTTCATTATGGAATTGATACAAATCTATCAACACTCTCGATTGCATGATTGGAATTACATCCGTAAAGCTTTTGAATTAGTCAATGAAATTGCTGATGATAGTAACAATGATTTCCTTTATTGCTTTGTTAATTGTAATAGACTTCAAGAATTTTTGACTGTTGTTGGTCATTTGGCTGTAGTTGCCGGTGAAAGAGGTATTGAAGGTATTTTTATGGGACATTCTAATACTAAATAATATGACTTTTAATAGAATTCTCTAATGTATATTTTAGTTTTATAACTATATATATAATAAGGTTATTAGTATAGAAATTAGTTGAGGGATGAAGCTTTTTCATACAACAAGTCTACAACACTAGAGAGATTTTTTATCAAATCTAATGAAGCGTCATAAGCGGCATCCTTCTTAGGCTCGTCGTAGATAATTAACCATCCATTTCCTTGATCTAATACACCATAAAATACTTTATCTAAGATCATCTGTGATAGTTTACCTTCAATTTGTTGTAAGTTTAAACCAATTGTCTTGGAAATATGTGATAATTCAACACAACTGTAAGATTCTATAATTTTAAGTAAATTCTGTTCCAATAAGTTATCATATAAAGCGTTAAAATGATTCTTAATAATATTATCAGACTTTAATTCTTTGGAATAGGAAATTAAAGAACTTTCGAACTCCTTTAAAGATCTATTAGAATAGGCTGTAGCAATAGACTTCATAGCATCAATATCCTTTGATTGATATTTAACAACATTCTTATGGTTAAGGATATTATTAACATCGTCAATTAAATTTAACATGATCTTTGTTAAAAGCATATACTTTAAAATTACAATAGCCTTAGAGTTATCTTGAGAATTAAATCCCTCAAATGATTCATAAAAGTAGGAAAAAGCAGTGTTATAATCTTTATCTTCTGCATTCAAAATACCACTTTGACAGTCCAATTCAGCTTGAAGTAATGTTGGACAGTATATAGAGTTTGCAGAGGTTCTTGCACTGGTCAACGCAGCTCTAGACTTTGGTATATTTCTTAAAGCATGGTAAATCTTAGATTCCAATAATTGAACTTCTACTAAGGAAGACTTGTCATCCAATTTCTTGTATTCTGTTAACAAATCAGTTATAATTTTTAATGCCTCCTTGTATAACCCCTTCTGATATAATAACGTAGATAACTTCAATTGTAAAGACTGCCTTAAGAAAACAAGCTTGCTTTCTACTGCCCATGCAATACTGTCTCTTGTAGCTTGGATTTGAATGTCCAATGCATCTTTAATGCTGTCAAAATCCTCAATTAACGTCTTCACTATCTTTGCCGTTTTAGACTTTGCAAAATCACCTAATATCGCCTTGCAATCAATAATTAATTTGCTTAACTTGGTACTATCACCATTTTCCTGGTATATCTTTCCTAATTCCAATATGGCAGTCTCTTTTTCTTGAAGTGACTTAGCACTAGACTGTTGGCTGACAGGACGTTGAATTATCTCAAAGTACTTCGTTTCGGCAGCATTAAAATTCTTCTTAGTAGCTGAATCCCTAGCTAGAGTCAAATTTTCGGATACTGATGACATTGTACAATATTATTAATGCTGTTTTACTTATAATAAACACTATTTAAAACCATATAGGTTTGCCATCAAGCTGATTTCTCTAGGTCGAGTAAACATGATATTACCCGCACAAAACGGTAATGTCAATTTTTCAAATTGAACCAAGCATCAAATATACTTAACCAATACAGCTACCGCCATGTTGTCTTCCAAGATAAAGACTATACCCCTTAGAAGAGCTCTTAATGGTATTGGTTTAAGGCACACCAACCCAATATATTTTTGTGGGGTGTGTCTCTTCAGGAGTTACTCGAGAACCCCGTTCCCTATAAATCATAAAGAATCGGTCGAAAAGAAGAAGCTTGACAGCTTGCCTAAATGGAAACAATGGGCAATTTACTTTCAAAGTAATGAATTTAAAAAAGGAATGACTATTTATTATATCGGTGGTTTTGGTGTGATGCTCGTGTCGTTTTATTATTATATGCGAGACAGGTATTACGAAGACAAGCAAATTGACCACATTAGGGCCAAATATAAAGATGACCGAGCTAGTTTGAGTGAGTATGAGTATTTGAAGTTGAAGGTATTGAGTGGAGACAAGTTGAAAAGTAGAGAAGAAAAGAAGTTCAAAATTTATCAAATGATGAGAAAAGAATTTAGAAGAAAACACATTTTTGATAAAGATATCATGTTCAATCCATCTCCTCAAGAATTAGAAGAGTGGTATAGTAAGCAAGCTAGAAGATCAGTTAAAAAGGCACCTATTTTAGATGATAAGGAAGATGAAGAGGAAAGCAAAGTAGAATTGTCAAATTCTTCTAATCCCCACATTGTGAAACCAGAGGATACGACGAAATTCTATGAGGAAAAAGCTTCCGCTTACGATGATGAGATTAAGTGGGAAGAAAGAGGAATGTTTATGGGTAAGCGTAGAAATTGGTTAATGAAGCAATTAAAAGGTGATGTGTTGGAAGTAGCTTGTGGTACTGGAAGAAATTTACCATATTTAAATCTTGAAAACATTGATTCTATAACTTTCCTTGACTCTTCTGAAAATATGGTCAATATAACACAACAGAAGTTTAGGGAGAAATATCCAAAGTTCAATAAAGCTGCTTTCACTGTTGGTAAAGCAGAAGATTTAGTAAAGTTAGCAGGTACTGATTCTATAAAATATGATACCATTGTCGAAGCATTCGGTTTATGTGCACACGAAGATCCAGTCAAGGCATTAAAGAATATGACAACTTTATTGAAACCAGGAGGAAGAATCGTACTTCTTGAGCATGGAAGAAGTACATGGGATTTTATAAATAACCACTTAGACTTCAGAAGTGAAAAGAGAATGAAGACTTGGGCCTGTAGATGGAATTTAGACATAGGTGAATTAATTGATGATGCTGGTTTGGATATAACTTACGAGAAAAGAGTGCACATGGGTTCTACTTGGTTGTTGGTTTGTAAAAGACCTGAGGATCCTGTTAGCATTGAAGAAAAGCCTTTCATTAATAAATTATTTGGAACTGAATATAAACCGATCAAAACTAAGTGATGATTTCAAAATGATATTTGTAAATAGAACTATATCCATGCTTTGTATATTAAAGGTATATTCCCTCTTGTTCTTTATTAATTGTAGTAGTAGCTTCTAAACCCCTTCGTATTAATTCACTTTTTAAAATATCAGAACGCTCACTTTGGTTTTTAATAGATGTCAAATTTTCCTTTATAGTTGTTGTATATAACTCAATATCTTCGTTCAATTCTTGCAGAGCTTTCTCGCCTTCTTTCAATTCCTGAATTTTGCCCTCTATTCCTTTAATTTCCTCAGATAATTCATCATTGGTTTCTTTAAGTCTACTCAATGAATTCGAAAGTTGTGATTTCAAGGAAAGTAAGACCTCGTCTGATAAGTCCTTGATAGCTAATCCGAAGTCTTTGGCATCTATTGGCTTTGTTTCTGCTGACATATTTATTTCCTTAGATAATTAAAAAAATTGAAAAATTTAGTCGCATTTGAATTTTCATATGAGCGATACTAATACTCAAAACTCAGGTAGGCATGTTCTCTAGAATATTAACTAGAATACCGAGTTATTATGCGACTATTCGGAGAGTGAAATCAATAAGATTTTACTCTCTGGCTGAAGAGGGAATATCGCAGGATATGATACCACAAATTCATCCTCTATTATTAGAAAGAGCGAAGGTGATGGAAACAGAATTTGGAGATTTGGAGAGGAAGATAGCCGATGGTGCTTTCGATCAAGAAACTAATGTAAAATTTTCCAATTTATCAGTCATATTGGATAATTATAATAAGTATTTACAAGATTCAGAGAACGTTTCAAACTTGTTAGAGATGTTACAGGAACCAGATCAAGATCCAGAACTTATTGTGGAAGCATCTAATGAATTAAAGGAAATCCTCCCTAACCTTTTGAATTCAATGAATGTGCTACAAACCAGACTTTTACCACCAATTGCATATGCTGATAAGCCTGTTATTATGGAGTTGCGTCCAGGTGTAGGTGGAACAGAAGCAGGATTATTTACTGGAGATTTGTTGAACATGTATATTAATTTTGCAAATCATATGAAATGGAAATATTCAATTTTATCTGAGAGTACCAGTAACAACGGATTTATTAATGAAGCTATCATCAGTATAGACCATCCTGGAGCCTTTAACTTTTTGAGACATGAAAGTGGAGTTCATAGAGTGCAAAGAATTCCAAGTACTGAAACAAAGGGAAGGATTCACACTTCAACTGCAGCTGTTGTCGTTTTGCCTAAAATGTCAGAAGGAAATGAAAGCTCGTTGAAAGAAGATGAACGTCAATTTAACCCTGGTGAGGTTAGAATTGACACTATGAGAGCAGGTGGTAAAGGTGGACAGCACGTTAATACCACCGATTCGGCTGTGAGATTAACGCATATTCCTACAGGTATACAAGTTCAGCAGCAAGATGAAAGATCCCAGCCGAAGAACAAGGCGAAGGCTTTTTCGATTTTAAGGGCAAGATTGGCTGCCTTGGAAAGAGACAAGGAAATAGCCGAGCAAAAGAAACTCAGAACGGACCAGGTAACAACTACTGACAGATCTGACAAAATCAGAACATATAATTACCCTCAAAACAGAGTCACAGATCATCGCTGTGGTTATTCTTTGCATGATCTTGAGGGGTGTATGGGAGGCTACAAACTTATGGAAATTGTTGAAAAGGTAGAGCAGCATGAATTCGAAGAACGTCTTCTATTTCTAATTGAACAAAGCAAATAGGGCCATAATTGATATCTCTTGTACATAGAAAACGTAATATAAGTGATTAGTGAGGAACGAGTTCGAATTCCGACTGATTTGGGACCCTTAATCTCGAAATGTATCGAGCACACGATCAGTAACCAAATGTTGTCATTCTATTGTTCGCTATAACACTATATATCCTATCAATGGGGCATTCCAATTATAGAACTGGGTTCATTAGCATATACTACATACCAGCAGCTAGTTGAAAAGTGTACTAGAGATAGTAAATTATTTCTATAACGTTGTCATATTTTAGAGAAACCTGTAATAAACGAGTTAAAAATACGCTAAAGATAAAATATTTTCAGTCGGATTAATGCAAGCTGGTTTTAGAGATACTTTCTTTAATCATTGTGTAGAATACTTCCGTATTTTAGGAACTCATACTATGTTAACGACATATGAAACCCACCAAAAGCCAGCTCACCTTCAGTTTTGATCCCACTGCTATACACATGCAAGTTCCTATGCAATTGTTTTGATCAGGAAGTATTGCTTGGTCATACGATGCACATATACATATAACACAGCGCGCACAGAAATCTACATGTGACTGCAATCCCCACTAATTACCGAACCAATTTGAAATGTAGTACTTCCTCGCGGGACGCTGTCAGGCCATTGATCTGGTCGTATGAATCTCAGGAATTGATTCTGAGACGCAAAACAGCGGTATCTCCCAACTACTTCCACCACAAGACAAACTATATTTGACGTCAATGCTCCCAGGACTAGTAACTAATACCTATTAGTATAATGTATGCATGTTATATATGTATACATGTTTGGCTATATATTACATGTATGTTCGCAGTTTCTCCCTTTCTAGTGGTTATGCATGTTTGGCTATATATTGCATCTATGTACGTAGTCTCTGGTGGTTATAGTTGTCATTAAATATAGGCCACAGCATGGTATCTATTCTTGCTCTTTTCGGGTACTAATTATTTCCTAAAATGAAACCAAAATCATTCGCCCAATCTCCGTTTGACGTCCGGCATATATGTTTTTTTTCCAAACAAGTCCCAAAATTCATGTATATTTGAATATTTTGTGCAATTGTATGTATATCTTGGTAACATACTATTCTTTCCATGTTTTTTTATTCTGGATAGTGATTTGGAGATACTTCTTTTTACAAATCCTCAAGTGGACGTGCAAATCTTTAAAAGATGCATTAGTTCACAATAGTAAATGTATAAGTTTGCAAAGCCTTTTGTTATGGTTCTGTAAATTAATGCACCATAGACACACATACAGTATTCCAGAGCAAAGAATATTGATAAGACTTTTGATCTACATAAGACTGTGAAGTAACCCGGGATCCGGTAAATCCAAAAGTCTCAAACCGGAATTTCCTCTTTAGGACGTGTTTTATTTGCTAGAAAACTAAAAATTTTATTGTCTTACGTAGTTAACTTCCTTTTCAACTTGAGAAGATTTAGCTTTAAAAGCAGAGTAATAGTAGGTCCATTGGGATAAAGTGACGATTCAACATAACAGTAGCTTTGATAGTTCTATGAACTGAAGAAACACGACACTCGCTTGGGCAATTGACACAGAAAAACAAGCATACTTTAACCAGCACAAGACGATATATTCTTCGACATATGGCATCTCTAAGACAGTTTTTGTTCATAATATGGATATTATGGTTGATACCGATAACCTATGGGCTTGGTCTATATATCCAGCCTTCTTTGACGGGTGATAAACACAAATATGCGAGTTTGGACTACATGTTCAATTGTGTGAGTTACGAAACCGTTAAAGACGATATATTGATAGTCAGGATAAAGAGTGGGGACAGAATAGGGTCTCAAGTGCTTAATTTACATATATTCGATAGCGACAATAATATTATCAGGACATCTAACGATATAGCGAACGACCTCGACCTAATATTCACAAATCTTAATAATCCAAAACAAATCAGCGAGAATGGGGACGTATTACACCAGCTCAAAAGATCAGCTCTTTTCAAAAAGCTCCAAAGATCTACCGAGGATGAACCTATAGAAGTTAAAGGGAAGTCTTTAATAAATATTTGCTTTGATAACTTGTATAGTGACAAGTCATGGTCATTCAAACCTCGTTCCAGGGAAGTTGAACTAATGGTTGATATAAAGGATATTAACAGAATAAAAGAGACCAACTACCAGGCATATGCGAAATATTTCAATGCCAAGAAGTACGATGAAGAAGACGAAACCACTGATCAGCATAAATCTTTTACGGAAGAGGATTTCGATAAGAATATTGATGAATTAGAGACAGAATTGCAAGCAGTTATTGAAAGCTTGGATAAATCAAAAACAACTTTGGACTCTTTAGTTAATTACGAATCGCAATTAAGAGATGCGAATGAGGAAATCTTTCACTCTTATTCCTTGAACACAATTGTAATTTTCGTCATTATAGGTATATTTGGAGGTATCCAAGTCATTTTTACCAGAATATTCCTTAAAAAGAAAGGAGTTTTGTAAATGATGTAAACTATAAATAATACGAAATTTATTGAATGCTATTTAATGAATTGATGCCCCTATGGCGCTCATATAATATATATAATTCATCTTATTGGTTCTTATTTATTTAATTAAATTGAGCCTCTCATTTTCTCATTATTTATGACTTCTTCGCAGAGATTTTCCATGGTTTCTTTATCTATCAAACTTCCAACGTTTGCATAGGCTAGACTTGCTTCATAGCCCATGATAATTCTTTGTTCAGTGATTCCTAACTCACCATAACTTAAAGCTTTAATTACATTATAATACCTCGCAATGTTAGAACGGATAGAATTAGATATGTTAAGATCATTCTTGTCTGAGTATATTTCCCATGATGATTCTTCTTCAAGTCTTGTAATAGAAACAGAACCTTGGCCTGGGGTATAAGATCCCAGAGCATCCATTGTGGCTTGGGCTTTGTTTGTGCTTGCATTTACTTGTGTATTCGTTGAACTTACTGTTTTGCTTAACCAAATATAACCATTAATTCCTAAAATTATACTGATGTTACCTGGTAAGATGTAGGAATGGTTTTTTGACTTTATAATTAAACTTGGAGGGACTCTCAAGAATATACCATTTCTTAATTTTCCGTATTTCAATGATCTTGTATGTAAAGATGCAATACCATTATTAAAGATAGTTTGAACTTCGGCATTTAAGAGATCACCCTCCTTTAAAAAGTTTCTCATTTGTAATTCATCACTCTCTGATTTTCTTCTTAAAACACCACCTGGCAAATTGACAGATCCCAACATTAACACAGCATCTTGCTTACATCCGATATCCACTTTCCATCTCTTTGAGCCCACTTCAGTAATTCTTCCAACCACATGGTCACCAGTCTCTGCCTGATATTTTCCTCTTAATGGTATGACACTCAACAACCTATTCACTCTCAATATATTACCTGCAACTGCAGAATATGTCTTATCTTCTAAAAAGTATGTTCCATGTCCCTTCATCCAAACAGGGTCATCGGTTACTAGTTCACCTGGCGTTACTATAGATTTTTTGAAATCCTGGTCGTCATCAGCATCTGACATTTCAATATCAGAATCAATATCGTTTAATACTGAGACTGGCTTTGTAATAGTTATAACATCTGAAATCTCTACCATGTCTAAATTCTATCAAGCAATTACTATCAATGGTCTTCATTTATAAAACTCATCGATAATTTGAAAAATACTTTTGATGCGCACATTCAAAACTTTCGAAAGGAATTTTCATATACTGTAAAGATTACTCTATAGTAGCTACAACGGCTGTTCATGTTAAGAAGCCTTAGCAGAACTTTTAATTCATTGCTGGTTTATCGCCCAATTCATAGTGTAAAATTTTTCCATAAGATTAATAAAACAGATAGGAGAGTATTTATGATGAGCAAGTTTGGACCACCAATAAATAGATCTATGAAGGAATTAGATCGTTCATTTTTCGAAAAAGAAGTAGAGTTAGTTGTTGCTTACTTTCCAGACCCAAAGTTCTTGGGACTGTTTGTCAAAGCTTGTAAAAAAGACATCTTGTACTTACCCTCCATCAAGCATATTGTTCCGGTTGAAGATTCTAAAGGTGTATTGTTAAGAAGCGATATTGAAAACGTTGACGACGTGGACTCCAAAGTGTCAGATTTGACAAAAGAGAAAATAAAAGAGTATGGTGTAGTGGTGAAGCCTTACACAATGAAGATAAACTATGATTTCTGGAAATCAGACGATATTCTTAGGGCAGTATTACCTGAGGAACTACTCGATGAAATACCAACTGGATTTGCACAAGCAGGACATGTTGCTCACTTGAATTTGAGGGATGAGTTTAAGACTTATGGTGGATTAATCGGACAGGTTATCCTTGATAAAAACTCCAAAGTAGAAACTGTGGTGGATAAACTTGAAAGTATAGATACTAAGTTTAGAACGTTTAAAATGAACGTATTAGCTGGTAAAGATGATTTGAAAGTGGAGCACAGTGAAAGTGGATGTCGTTTTAGATTTGATTTCAGTAAGGTGTATTGGAATTCAAGATTGAATACTGAACATGAGAGATTGATTGACCAATTTAAACCTACTGAAGTAGTTGCCGATGTTTTTGCCGGTGTTGGACCTTTTGCTGTTCCTGCTGGTAAGAAGAATGTGTTGGTTTTAGCTAATGACCTTAATCCTGAATCCTATAGGTATTTAAAAGAAAATATTGATATAAACCATGTGAGTGAGTTTGTCAAACCATTCAACTTGGACGGTAGAGAGTTTATCAGACAATCGCCTAAATTACTTTTAGATTGGGCTGAAAGTGCAAAGGTAATTGAAAAGACTAAGATGATCAAGAGAAGAAAGATTGATCCTGAAACTCAAGAAAAGTTATCTACCAAGGAATACGAAGTATTAAAAGTCGATATACCTAAATTTTTCACTAATTATGTTATGAACTTACCAGACTCTGCTTTGACATTCCTCGATGAATTCGTCGGATTATATTCTGAAGTCGAATCGACAGTAAAAAATTTGCCAAGTTTTAGACTTCCGATGATTAATGTCCATTGCTTTGAAAAATATTCCCCACATGAGCCAGAGGTGCCATTAGAAGAGTTACACAGAAGGGTTCACAGTAGAATAGTGAAGTTGATTGACTTCGAAATTCCAATTGAGGAGTGTCATTTCCACCTTGTTAGAAGAGTAGCTCCAACTAAACCAATGTTCTGTGTTGGCTTCGTTTTACCAGAACAAGTCGCGTTTAGAAAGAAATAGAATAAGTAGAAATATGTAAATAGCTTTATTTTGGCTGTGAAAAATGCGACTGAGTAGTACTTCCTTTACTTTAGCGGCTAATACAAACAATCAACAATCTAAAATTTACTGTAATAATGCTGACGATTGAAGTAGAGGGGTATGATTATACTGAAATGACAAGATCATATATGAACGTCTTTCATTCACAGAAGTTCAATCAGTTTTTGAATACGTCTCAGTCTGGTTTAGCACACTCGTCGTCAGGAATCGGTCCCATGGTACTAATGAAGACTTTATTTACTTCTATATGCCTCTGTACATTTCAGCTAGTGCTTTTTTGCCTATTTCGATCGACATTTAAGTTCTTATACCAGCCTAGATGCTACTATGTTCCTCTCAATGAAAGAATGAAACCGCTTCCGAAAGGCTTCTTCAATTGGATCATTCCGATATTCAGATATAATATTAACTATTACCTTTCAATGGGTTTGGATGCATATTTTTTTGTCAGGTATATCAATATCCTTTTGCTTTTCTTTGTATTTATTGGGTCATTGAATATGATGATATTAATTCCCATCAATTGGACTGGAAGTAGCGATGGCTACTCAGCATCTGGACTAGATAAGCTAAGCTTGTCTAACATTTCCAGCAGTAAAGTTAGGCGCTTAAATGGTCATTTTATAATGAGTTTAATTACAATTGGTTTTTTCAATTGGTTGGTGTATTATGAATTCCAAAGTTTCGTTAAAATAAGGCAATCGTATTTATTATCTGAGATGCATAGCCGTTCAATAATATCAAAGACATTGCTCTTAACTGATATTCCTTCCCATCTAAAAGATTTAGAACCTTTAACTAAGATTTTCGATGACTTACCTGGAGGAGTTAAAAATATTTGGTTTCTATATGACAATACTCAAATATCAACAGATGTAGAAGAAGCAGGAGAAATATTTGAGCTACTCGAAGAGTCCCAAATAGAGTATTTGAAAAGATATTTAAAAAAGTACGGAAATAATGGTGATATACAAGTAAGTGGAGGTAACGACGACGTGAATGTATCAATACCGAAAAGCAATTCATATAAAGAGGATACATCTTTATCTACCTACTTCTATCCCCCAATTTATCAAAAAACATTATATATTCCTGTAATTGAGAGATCATTGAGAATAAAGTTTCCTGGTTTCTTCCGGATATTTCTTCTTCAAAAAAAGGTATTACAATACGAATGGTGTATAAGAGAATTGCAGAAACGATTAGAATCTATTCAAAGACAGAAGGTGCTATTAGTTGAAGGAAAAGTAAAAAAGATTAATAAAGCATTTATAGAATTTAATACGCAAACAGGAGCAAACATTGCACATCAATGTCTACTTTCACAAGTGCATGGCTCTTTTGATCGAAGTTTTATCGAAGTTCATCCAAACGACATCTTATGGGGCAATATTGCGAAACAAAATCCAGTAAGCTGTCTGATTGAAAAATATATAATAACCCTTCTCTTTGTTGCAATAATTGTCTTATATGTTGTTCCTGTCTCGTTAATTGGTTTGCTCTCTCGATTACCCTTATTAATAGAATACATGCCATTTTTGCTGTGGATTTTGACATTTCCTGAAAAGATACAAAAGGTAATTGCAAGTGTTCTTCCTTCATTACTTCTTTCCATTTTGACGGAAGTAGTGGTCATTACATTTAGATACTTTGCTTACTTTACGGGTGCATTAACAGGTTGTGAAGTAGAATTAAGCCTTCAAAGGTGGTACTTCGCTTTTCTATTTATTCAGCAATTCTTAGTTGTTACAATTCTGTCTAGTTTAACTGTCATTTTCAAACATATTGTTGATCAACCCACATCTATTCCTATTCTTCTAGCGATAAACCTACCTAAGGCTGCAATATTCTTTTTTCAGTATCTTGCGTTAAAAGCATTTGCATTTTGCGGCAATAATTTCTTACGTATAGATAAGTTGGTTTCACACTATTTATTTTGTCTGCTCTTTGATAAAACGCCTAGACAAAAATTCAGAAGATTGACAACTCTTTTAAAGATTAATTGGGGAACAACATATCCAGTTTATGCTGTATATGCTTCGATAGGTTTTGCATACAGTATCATATCTCCTATGATATCTATCTTCATAATATTCATGTTGGTCTTAGTATTATTGTATTACAAGTATGCATTAAAGTATATATACAGCCACATCAACGTTTCTGAAACACAAGGTAAATTATATCCCGTTGCTATTTTACATCTATATCCTGGAGTGTATTGTTTGGAATTTTGTTTGATGGGTATATTTGTGCTACTGAAAGATAATCATGGAAATTATCCCATGAAGATCCATGGGTTTCTTATGCTTGTCGTCATTTTAATAACTATATTTGTACATTTGACCGTGTACAATAAATTTTATAAACACTCCACCTGTCTTCCAATTTTGAACGATAAGAACATTATATCAAATGCTGATGATAATTCCAATATGAACCAACGCAATGAGAGTGAAAAATATCCATACAACAGCCCAAATGAATATTACCTGAATCAGAATTTATTGTATCTACATCCTGCTTTCAAATATGAACCTCCGAAATTATGGCTACCGGATGATCACTTGGGAATCAGTAAAGCTCAAATCCAATTTATAGAAGCCAATACCAGCCTAAAAGGCGGAAATACTAATGGAACGTCTATTCAAATTGGTAAGCGCAATAAGTTTTTTAAGATAATGGTAACAAAAGCACCACCAGATTATAAGTAATAGATATGTCAGAGATAAGATTTTTCAAGCCTTGATTTAATTCTTAGGAATCTCAAAATTTGGCCCCATGACGAAAGTGATGCTAATTCTTTCCTATCCATCGTCATTTTATCAAGCTGAATTTTACCATACATCCATATTTTGTATGCTAAATTGACCTGTTCCTTCAAAACAATTACTCCAGATTTTATAGGCACAGCAACACCAGCTTTTGATCTAAAATCAAAACCTGTAACTACCGGTGTAAATTGAATATCTTCTTTTAAAGGGATCCCCAATTTACCACTTATATACGAATTTAATATATGTTCAATATTACTTATTTTCAACCATATACACCCATCTGGGACCATATGAACCCGGTAAATTTCTATGTTCCCGTACTTGTTTTTAGGTAATTCGTTGTCAATAACTTTCTCCTTGATGTATGGACATGTTTGATTGAAACTATATAATTGGACTTCATTCTGTCCATTTAAATTCTCAAGATTGTATTGATATATCCTTCTTCTGGAGAGTGTTCTTGGTATAATTGAGTTGGTTACTTTTATACTTTTCGCAACTTCCTCTCTTTTTATTGATCGTCCAAGAAACTTCCACTGCTGTTCTGATTTGCCGGTTATAATGTATTCTTTTGAATAAAAAGGCACTACCTTACCTCCTAAGTTCAAATATCCTATTGGCTTTGCTCCAAATTTAATAACTTCATTATATCTGAGTGAACTATGAGTGGTGAAATTCGGACTTTTCTTCATAGAAGTAAAGGTATTAGGAATTTTAAATTTTGCAAGCCCTAGATGTCTCAAAGTATCCAACTCCATAGTTTCATTTTCGCTATAAGTAATCTTTGCATTGAGAATTCTAATAAGAGATTGAAATAAGAGAGATTTCTTTCCATGATCAGTTTTTAAGTCTAGAGACTTGAACCACCTATAGGAAATATCAGTCATATATCTCGAGCTAACCTCTAAAATAGTTCCTTTATTACTAATGGATATAACATAATGCATCGTCATCAGGTTGAACTGATCTTGGTTTGGATATAATATATCAGTATAAAATTTATTAATATTATTGTTAGTAACATTTCCAGTTCGTTTTAGTCTAGTAATTCTTTTTTCTTCATCATGAAAGGCGATGGTTTCTAATACAAAGATTTCATTATCATCTATAGGATTTATTAACTCTGTCCAATAGTACGGATATAAAAGATCAAAATCCTTATTCTTCTGTGGCCCCATTAGATCCATTTTCGGCTGGATGGCATTTGAATTAAGTGGTATTTGGGGAACTGAAAATACCATTCTTGATTCAAACCCAACTGATCTTAATAAACCAGTAAACATTTGGGCACCTGTATCTCTATTGTGCTTAAACTTCTTGAGTATCTTAAGAAAACACTGAATATCAGGAATTGGTGAAGCAGTATTAGGAAAATATTTCGTCTCACTTTCCCTTATAATCTCGGGCAAGTATCCAAGTATTCTTAATCCATTGCAGTTAATCTTAAAGTTGAGTCGAAACCATTTTACCATGTACTTAATAATATAAACCAATTGCACATCCAACAGTTTTCTTAATTCGTCTGTAGGAAGCTTGTTATACTTTTTTAACTGAATCTTGAATTTCTTAATTTTATCGTCGACTAAACTTGTAGGAAGCAACTTTTTTAATCTCTTCAAAACTACCTTATCGCTTAACCATTTATTTCGCATATTAGCATGAAGTATGTATGTAATCATCGCCATCCTATTGATACAGATTCTTTTTTCCCTCTTCTTCTTAATTACCCTTATTTTTTGTCCTCTCTTCAAATACTCTGGGTCAGCCTTGTCCTTAATAACTATATTAAAGCTCTCATTTGAGTTATCTAAAGGCACGTCTTCCCAATCACTGAAATCCAAGTCAGAATCACTTGAAACAATTTCATCTAGCTTCCTTTTACGAGAGCGCTCCACATCACTAGGCAAATCATCAGGGTCTAGTTCTGATAGAAACAATTCTTTGCCATCCTTCATTCCATATTACATTGATTTATTTTTATTCGCGATCTTATATGATATTAAATAGTATACATTAGAGAAATTGATTTCGACACTTTCGTACGGCATTACAGTTTTATATTATCAGTTACTAATTTCTCCCCCGGGATCAGATTTTTCTTACTTTATTGTCATCTATTATGCTGGTGATGTATGTGTAGTTTTTCTCATCGATTAAAGCTTTCATGAATGAATTACATCGCCAATCTCCTTCCATTCACTAATAAGCGACCATTGGTTATTCAGTTCAGGCAATGAGTCTTGACCATACATTAAAATGTCGTTGAAATGTGCAAATGCCGTGTATGTATTCACTGACTTTACATTGTCAAAGGTGTCGTTTGCCCCATCCTCATCGTGAGTTCCAGTTGCCACGAGACTTTCAGATTTGTTCAACAAATATCCGTCAAAGTGATCTTGCAAGCCAAGCTTAGTTCCTACAAGCTTGCAGCCTCTAAAGTAAGCTACCTTTGTCTCCTTCCCCAACTTTTCCTCGCATTTTTTAGAAGGCGTGAAATAATCTTCCGTGTTTGCTGGTCCACTATATTGAATATGCATTGGGAGGAGGTTAGCCTCGACACATGGTGTATCTTTATTCACATTAATTGTATCTGTCATGTTAATGTTAAAGAATACAAATATTCATTCAATAATCCCCAATTTTTCATTACACGCGTTTAGATGTCGCAACCTAATTAAACTAACACTGATGGTACAAGAGAAGAAACCAATGGTGCTATACCCCGATAGACGAATATCTTTACTGTGAATACCATAAGCTCTATACAATGTTTGAATTTTTTCACTTTTTATACTTGTTATTCTATATTATTACATTATAATGTTTTGTTTTGGAACAATAGCATTTTTTTCAAAATTATGAAAAATTACTCTCATAATTAATGAATATTTGTTAGGTTCAAAAAATTTTGAGTCTAAGAGATCTACATCTAGTTTACAATAGAAAATATAGAAGTTAACAGCAACTCTAAGACGACCCATCAACACTGTATAGTAGCCCATACCATCGATTCGCAAACAGTAAGTTTGAATTGCGTTCGAAGACTTCTTCGCACACTGAATGCCTTATTGTATGTATAACGCTAATCGGACCCAGTGGAAATAATCGCCAACTTACGGCACGGAATAATGACCATGATGCCTTAGCGAAGTTAATTCTGATTAATATGACTTTTAATTAATCAACCGTTGGTTATTGGGGGAAGGAGTCAAAATTGCGCACTTCCTAAAACTGTCGCAATATTGCGCTTCTTCTATCAGTATCTGCGTATATAAAGACTGGAGTAGAACTATGGTGATGGACTTGTGAATAGTTTAAGTGAACATTATAGAAAACATAGCTAGAATACAATGAGTATCGCTTCAAATCCTTTGCAGATTATAGATATCAGTAATACAGACGAATCCACCGCTAGTAAGTTGTTAAATGCTGCTAGTAGCCAAGGTTTTCTCATGATAGAAGGACATAATTTCACAGCCGAAGAGGTAGATCATTTGTTCCAAACATCAAAGGAGTTTTTTGAATTACCTTCTGAATACAAGCGTCTGATTCCTATTGATGCCTCTAACCATGGATACACTGACTACGGAATTGAGAACTTGGACCCATCGACTCAAAAGAAGGGAGATCCAAAGGAAGCATTGAATTTCTGTTGTTTGGATTTCACTAACGGAAAATCCTCGAAACAGATACATGATTGGTTTTCTGAGGATCCAAAGAGAGATGAACTTATCAAAAAGACCACGGTAAAGCTCTATGACCTTTCAATTAAGCTTTTGACAATTTTAGCAGTCGCCTTGAAAATCGAAGACAGTGATAAAGCTAAGGGAATCGATTGGTTTTCTTCCAGATACGCTCCAGATAGATCTTCTGGTACTACATTCAGACTTTTGCACTATCCTGGACAAAAGTCATTGAACCCGGAGGCAGTTATCAGAGCCGGTGCCCACACTGATTATGGATCCATGACTTTACTTTTCCAGAGAGAAGATCAAGAAGGATTAGAAATCTATTCTCCTGTCTCTAAGAAGTGGGAGCCTGTGCCATTTGTCTCAGAAGACGTCAAAAAGTTCTCAGGCATGGCCCCACCCATAATCGTTAATATTGCCGACCAGCTCAGCTACTGGACTGGTGGTTTATTAAAGTCTACGATTCACAGAGTAAAATTTCCAGCTAAAGTACAAGAATCTGGCCAAGATCGTTATTCTATTGTTTTTTTCAGTCATCCAAACGATGCAACTCTCTTGGAACCTGTACCAAGTGAAATTGTTCGTTCGATTAAAAACAGAGGCGCTAATAGTGAATCTACTTATATTACTGCAAAAGAGCATTTGGATAAGAGATTGGCCGCAACTTACGGTTGGTCTTAAATATGCAAGTAACGTTGTTTAATTTTGTTATCTAGTATAATCTTGTATAATATGAATAAATCGGGCGATTCCCAGATAGGTAATTTTTAGCGTCTAGCGAAATTTGATTCGATCTTATCTTTGCCTATGAGAATTATAATATCTTAAGGCCTATTCTTTGTTTAGTGTAGAGTATAAACATTCAAATTATCTGACAAATCTTATCAACCAGATTATAAAATAAATTCACGCTATCACTTAATGTCTGAGAATCCAGGGGTTGGCAGCAATCAGATAAAGCCTTGCAAATCTAGCTACCAAGATAATGATGCTCGGTCGATCAATACCCTGATAACATCAAACCCATTTCGTATCATTGAAATTATAAATGATCAAGAGACAGAGAATTTCAAGTTAGGAATACTTCTAATACTAGTGGCAGTGACTACATGGATTGTTGGGCTTGAGTTGGTTAATTCTGTTCTCAAGGGAGACGACTATAAGAAACCTTTTATGTTTTCTTTTATTACAGGATCATGTTTCGTTCTAAATTTTACTCCTGATGTCTTTAATTTTATAAAGCAAAAGATATATAGAAACTCTAGTGATAAGAGTGAAATGATAGAGCACATAGATACAACTTCTGAAATGAAGGAAGAATTTACAAGAAAGGAAATTCTAGTTTTAGCAGCTCAAATGAGTGTGATCTACAATCTTTACAATATTTCTGTCATGTTGAGCTTGCAGTACACATCTGCCTCCAACCAAACTGTCCTCGGGACTATGACTTCTATTTTTACTCTATTTATTGGGATATATTTGAAAATTGATGTGTTTTCCTTGAAAAAATTACTTTGCATATTGGTGAGTACAACGGGAGTCTTTTTAATTAACTTTAGTGACGGAAAAAGTGACAAAAATAATGAAGGTAAGTTTCAGCCAAAAAA
The DNA here is from genome assembly GCA_032927745.1 of Schwanniomyces capriottii. NCBI lineage: Eukaryota > Fungi > Ascomycota > Pichiomycetes > Serinales > Debaryomycetaceae > Schwanniomyces > Schwanniomyces capriottii. Next base: position 589,880 of record JAVSEF010000012.1, read on the forward strand.
TCCACGCTTAGGAAATACTTTGGCGTTAACTGGAGCATTATTATACGCGTTTTATTTGATTTTGATGAAGGTGAGATGCGGTATGGGAAATAGATCTACAAATGAAAGACAACTCTTTGGCTTTGTTGGTTTGTTTTCCATTATATTCAGCTTTCCACTGTTATACTTGGTACATTATTTTAATTTAGAAACATTTGAGTTCCCTCCTCCAAGTAATAATATTTTGATAGCAGTGTTAACCAATGGCATTTTTTCTGTAATATCAGATTATTCAACCATCATTGCCATGTTATTGACAAGTCCTTTAGTCACTTCTTTGTCGCTAACCTCTGCCATACCTATAACTATTTTCATTGATTACATTGTTATGACATTTTCTGGTACGGGATCTCCGAATTCTTCTTATATTTATTTCTTGGGCATTGCTAGTATTATTGTCTCCGTCGTATTAATTAATGTTAATATTACATCTGAAAATGAACTCATTGGAGAAGTCATTGATAGTGTTTTGGAGGAAGTTATCAGAGAAGATGAAGTTCTTTCTCCTATCTTGAGTCCTTTAATGGGAAGAACTCCTGTTGATTCTTTGAATAACTCACCTTATTTTCAACCAGATAAGCCAATTCATAAGGGCTTAAATGGTTCTGCATTATTAGCATCATTAACCCCCAAGCTTATTTCTAAAGCAAAGTCTCCACTTTCAATTAATGAATCGAAATTCAACTTGAATGAAACTACTGAATCACCTGAGGCTGCGCCATTATACAATAAAAATCACTCATCTGAACTCTATACTATTAGTAAAGTGATTTCTTCAAAAGTTAATTCTAAACACGATAAAATGAATTTTGTGGTTTATAGTGATTCAAAACATCGCTATCATATTACAACTTTAGATTCAAACGATCCTGATAATTAAACCATTTATTTTTATAAATACTATTTCGCTTTAAATAAATAATAGTTTTACAATCATGTCAACTATTTCCTGTTGATACTAGAGTGTAAAACATGTTCTCTCATCAATAATGAACAAATGAACCCAAGAAAAATAGTAGCTACACTAAATAGCAAGGTTCCCTTACAAGCTGATGCATATGATGCTCTAATAGCTTCCCTAACATATTTAGGAGCTTCGCTAGTATAGTTTGTACTCTCTAATGCTCTTCTAATTATTTTACTTGCCTTCTTAGGATCTGAAACAAGCTTAGGAATTTCAGTTGTTAAGGAACTCTTAAGAACATTTTGGAAGATGGCTGAAGCAATTGAAACACCCAAAGTAGAACCAGTAGATCTAAAGGTATATTGTATTGATGTGGTGCATGCCTGGTACTTTGCAGGAACTGAAGCAATTAATGATAGTAACGTAATAGTTAATATACTTGAATAACTTAATCCACAAGGTAAAAGAAGAGTATATTGATTAAAGATGGAAATCTCTGGATTAATATAATAGATTCGTATTACACCAATCATGGCAAGAACTCCAACAGCTACCACCAAGTTGTAGTAGCGACCAGTCTTCTTCATATACAAACCAGCACCAACTGATCCCAATGATATTCCAAAAAAATTCGAAACTAGTCTCTCACCGCTTTGAGTAGCAGTAAAGTTTAATACCGAAGAAAAATAAATTGGAACATAAAATAAATAAGTGAAAACACCCATAGTGTAAAACCAATTCGTTAAAGAAGAAGATAAAACAGTTCTTTCAGCTAACAATTCTATTGGAATGATAGGTTCTTCCGAGATGTATAATTCGACATATGTAAATCCTGATAATAACAAAAGTGCAGAAAAACATAAACCAATAAACGAATAAGAACTGTAGGCAAATTCTTTACCTCCGAAAGAAGCTGCAATTAAGATGATCATAATAGCACTTACCAACAAAAAGGAACCTATGAAATCAACCCTCTTGAGCTTCTGACTGATATCCTCGCCTCCTGCTCCCAAGCCTGGTGATCCAGCAGGGAGGTTTAAGTTGAACCAGATTGCAATACCAACCATTATGGCCAATGGAACTTGTAAGATAAAGACATATTTCCATCCTAACCAGTCGGCGACAATACCACCAAGAATACCACCAGAAGCAGCACCTAAACCGAAGAATACATTGGCCATACCTTGGTATAATCCTCTTTCTCTCAAAGGAATCAAGTCGGACATCGTAATAGTACCTAATGTTGTCAATCCAGAACCACCACATCCAGTGACAAATCTACCGATAATGAGCCATACTAACGAGTCAGTAGCACAAATTAAACATCCGAGTGCAAAAAGTCCACAACAGATTAATAATAAAATCTTTCTTCCAAATATATCAGATAATTTACCAAATAAAGGTTGGAATGCTGAACATGATAGCAAATAGGCAGTAGCTATCCATGAAATATAGGCTACGGCATTTAATTCAGATGCTATCATACTCAATAAAGTAGTAACCACAGTTGTATCTAAGGCGGCAAGGAACGATGCCATAAACAAACTAGAAATCACGGTGTAAAGCTGTTTCTTAGGAAGAGCATAGGAACCTTCATCTTCCGCTTCCGTTGGTTCTTCACCAACTTCCTGATCTTTCTGGATAGCACCATATGAATGTGAACGAATAGCACTCTCGCATACTAGTTCGCTATCTTCAGCCAAATCACTTGCAATAACACCAGCTTCTGCTGTAGAAACATCCTTAAAGATGTTTGGATTATGTCGATTAGACATCTCCCACTGTGTATATAGAAAACTTTGAAAATTAGGAGAATATTGAAGAATATTGAAGAAATAAATATTCTGACCAATTTGGTAATTAGTTTTGTGCGGAATTAGATAACGGCGGTTAGTGCGGTGGTTGGCAAGATTGCGGAATATCCCACCATACACCACTGTTACACTGTTATCTACCATTGTTAAAGATTGGTTTTATCTGCAAGTCCCGAAAAATTGTATTTGTCTAAAATGGGGCATATCAAGCTCGTTCATTTGCATCTAATGGCCATAATTTATTACAGCTAAATGTGCTACAATCAACTGTTTTCAATCTGAATACAGGGTCATAAATAATGTAGTTTAGGATTTTCTTGAGTTAAGAAATGATATACTTAGGTCAGATAGTATTACATGAACAATGATTATTTACTGGGGAAGATAAATTGAGATTGCAACTAGAACAAAGCCAAATTTGGCATCAGCATGAATATTACAGCGAGAGAATATGACAAGATAATTGCCAATGAATTATTACACAAGCTTCTAATAACCTTCAATTCCAACGAACATATAGTATTTAACGAATATTTTCCTGTTTGTACTTTGCATGGTTGACATTAGATGACTGGGGCCGTTCTCCCTATGATCGGTATTTGGTAAGATCTTTCCGGTTATATATAATTAAAGAGATAGATAAAATATTCTAAGACAATTCTTAAATAATACTTAAGATCATAGGTTTTTACTTATCGTAATATTATTTTAATATACTACTACCGTACCGAAGAAAATATCCTGGGAAAAGAATGGCCATCATCAAAATTTAGTAATCTGAGCCCTTAATCTTTCAACAAATCAGTCCGTGATAGTTTAGTGGCTAGAATTACCGTTTGTCGCATGGTAGACCGGGGTTCAATTCCCCGTCGCGGAGATTAATTTAGCGCAAATGGTTTAGTGGTAAAATCCAACGTTGCCATCGTTGGGCCCCCGGTTCGATTCCGGGTTTGCGCATTTTTTATCGAAAATTTAAAAAAATAAACTGTTGTAAAAAATGATTTCGCCCAGGATCGAACTGGGGACGTTCTGCGTGTTAAGCAGATGCCATAACCAACTAGACCACGAAACCACCTGTATGACGGTTGTTAGGAAACTTACGGACCTTTAAGTTAGATTTAGATGAACTCTCAGAGGTTATTTAACCAGAAAACAGTAATATATTTATATATAATAGTATATAAATTAGATATAACAGGAAAAACTGATCTCTAAAAGTAAACTTGTAGAGTTTGCAACAAATGCGAATTATATAGTGTATAGCTTGCACGTGAAGGTACTGTTAGGAACATTTCCTAACAACGGTTGTAAGAGTTGTGTTGGAGTTTAAGTGAGTCTAAGTGATTTATAGTTATTATCCAATACTATCTAAATACTTAGCTGGTCCTATTCATACATAACTATGTCTACTTAGTCTGGTTCCTTAATGGTAGTGGTATCATGTGTTATACTCTTAGAGGGCTCACGTGGCACAGCTCCGAAGAGTTTATTGCTCCAGAGGACGAATCCTCTTTCACAACAGAAGTTATTCTAAATTGAACAGTTGATAAATCAACCGGTAGCTATTCAGAAATTGCTGTTTTACCAGTAATTATTAAATAGACTGTATCCATATAGACCTCTTTGAATTCCCCTGGCATTATGTCCGCTAAACATTTTATTACAATTAAGAATAAAAGTTTAACATAACCAACCATAGAGGAGGTTACACTCGGTAAGTCACAGAAGTAAATCTGGCTACTTACTGAGGCAGACCCCCAAATAAGTTTTAGTTGAATACTTGCCATCGACTAGTAATCCACTAAATCTTTCAGCGCTTATACACGGAATCGTTAGATATCCGGTATAAGACTGTTCAGGCTACTCATACATCCAATCTTACGATCTTCAGTTATAGGTAACCCATGTTTTTATAGCGTAAAGAGCAATGCCAAACTTACGTTCACCATTAAACTATCCCCACTAAACAACGAGGCCATATAAACACTGTACGCAAAACTGAAGTAGAACTCTTAATATTCTCTTATAAACCCTTGGTCTCTAAAACCGTTGTTAGAGATCAACATGTTATAAGAGAATGGTAAACGCGCTGTGACACGTGAGAGCCCTCTAAGAGTATAACACATCATACCACTACAATAAGGAACAATATAAGGAACTAGACTAAGTAGACGTAGATAGGTATGAATAGGACCAGCTAAGTATTTAGATAGTATTGGATAATAACTATAAATCACTTAGACTCACTTAAACCCCAACACTCTTACAGACGGATTTATTCTAGATCATCTAATGAAGACTTATATCTTATCCAGGACCAGATGGGGTGACCGTGAGAAACATTCTTGCTGTTATACAGGGTACTCTCTCAGGTACTTCCAGGGATATAATCCCAATATCTAAGTTCAAATCCTTATATGCCAATCTCTGTAATATAATCTCCAGAGCCAACAGTATCACATGGTATCACAAATGGATATAATCTATCTAATATTTTATAACATCTTATCTCCTACAACACACTGGGTTTCTCCATGGTTTCTCCGTCCGAATTATGGTGATCCATAATATATGCTATATTATTCTGAAAATGTAATAATTTTTTAAGGTAGCCTGACGACTTACATGTGCTATTTATGATATCAACTATTGATTTTTTGCAACATCATCAAATAAATGAAATTTCATAATTTCATAATTTTTAAAATGTAATATGATTTTCTAATTATACAATAGCACTACTGAATAGGAGTTATACAATAGCTTGCTAATTTCATATCTTTTACTAAGACCTGTGGCAGCGCTAAAATTTGCTGATCCGTGCTCTACCGTTCTCCACGTTTTTGGCTCTATTTAGCGGGAGGGAAATTTTTCATCCTCGTCAATACATGTAATAATGCATATTTCGCGCAACACAGTCTCCATATGTAGAACATATTAAGATTGGATATGCCTATATACAGAAAAGTTTCGTTTATCCTTTATCAAATTTGTCAAATGAACAAACCATGGATAACTTGCAAGTAAATAATATCCTGTATATAATCATGACTTGATTTTTCTGCTCGACTGAACTATGATTATTTCACATAGTATATTAATCGGAATAGTGACATTTCCATTAATCTCTCTTCCGTCTGAAGCATATCAGGACTTTTGTATAATATTATCCAATATTATTAATTGAACAGAGATGGAAACGTTAGAAATCCGTTCCAAGGACTTTTTAGTTAAGTGGGTAAATGCACCTGATAATTCAATCATTGACTGGCAGGTGAAACCTCTAAAGAAGTCAATTAGTCTTTCAATATATAAGAAAGACGACGAAAACCCAATTCCAAAAAGTGAAAATGGTGAAATGTTAGTTCAACCGCCATTCGCTCCCTTCGTTGCTGATGACGAAAGCTCAACTGGAACAACAAACTCTCAAAATACCAAAAACGGGAATTCTAGATTAAGATCTAATTCCATAATGTCAGTAAATCAGTTAACTGACCCCAATATTTTCAAGACCAAATCCCGGTCTTTGTTATTTTCTGAGAATTTGAATAGTAGAGACTTGACGTTGGTTAAAGACTATAATAAATTGATACCGAATGAATTAGTACATGGGAAATTTAATGTAACAAATGGTGGGATGTTTGCATTTATTTTTGATAATTCCTTTTCTAAAACAATTGGAAAGAAGGTATTGTTCAGTACAAAGATCATTGCATCGGAACAGAAAAAACCAGCCTTTGATATAAGGGCCGTATCACACATAAAGCAGTTTTCGAATTTAATTAGTTCCTCTAGTGACAATCAGACTAAAAATAATATACAAAAGCTGAATAAACAGAGGGGTAACGATGACCTTTTAAGACCAAAAAATGGTGAACTTTTGCAAAGTATTTTATTGAAGAGAAGAAAGAAGAAGTTACAGGGTTTTACAAAGAGATTTTTTGTACTCAACTTTAAATATGGTACGTTATCATATTTTAGAATAAATGATAATAAATTAAGGGGCCAAATGCCAATTAAGCACTCGGTCATTAGTGCCAACCCTAAGAATAGAGAAATTATAATAGATTCTGGAATGGAAGTATGGGATCTTAAATGCTTAAACGACGAGAATTTTAATGCCTGGGTAGAAGCCTTTAACGGCATAAAGAGATTCCATTTCTCTAATTCCGAGGAATACTTAGATATAGTTTCGGAGGATAAAGACTCTTCGACGGCTGAGCTTGAAAAAGTATTGTGTAAACTAGAAACCCTTCAATCTAGTTGCATGTCAGATACAAAAGCTACAATCAGTGAACAAATTACTACATTATCATATGATTTAAAGAAAGTGATCGAGTTGAATAAATCTAGAAGTCGTCACTCGAATTTACCCGATGCTTTATCAATGCTATCAGCAAATGAATTCTATGATGCTAAGGAATATATAGATGCAATATATTCAGAAGTAGTTTTTCTTGATGAAGAGAGAGGCCAAAAAGAAAGTTCTTTGAATGGTAGTGCATTTCCATCGGATGAGAGTATATGCATAAGCAGCTCAAATGTAATGGATAATGCTGATGATGCAATATTATCATCTGAATTATCCTCCAATTCTTCAGAAAGTCAAGATGAATTGAATAATGGCACTGCAAAATCTGGAGATGCAGTAATACATGATGTTTTATATCCTTTACCACATAAACCAGTGAAGAGAATTCATGATATTCCGGTCTTTGAACATCCTCCTCCAAGTATATTAGCATTCATACGTAAGAACATCGGTAAGGACCTATCCACTATTGCTATGCCAGTTGATATGAATGAACCAATTTCAATTTTACAGAAGTATTCAGAAATGTTTGAATATTGTGATTTAATTAACAATGCATTATCAACAGATATATGTAACTCTCCTGAAGAAAAGATATTAAGAATAGCAACTTTTGCTACTACATATTTGTCGGGTATGAGATGTAAGATAAGAAATTGTAGAAAACCTTTTACGCCATTGCTAGGCGAGACTTTTGAATTGGTGAGAGAGGATCTTGGAATGAGATTTTTAAGTGAAAAAGTTAGTCATAGACCTGCTGTATATGCTATTCACGCTGAAAGTAAAGATTGGATTTTTACCTTTAGTCCTTCACCTAACCAGAAAATATGGGGAAAGAATGCTGAAATAGTTACTAAAGGTTCTGCAAAATTAACTGATAAATCTACGGGGGAAGTATTTTCGTGGCAGCATCCAACTACTTTGCTTAAGAATATGATTGCTGGTGAAAAATACTCAGAACCATCCTGTTCGATAACTGTAAGGTCTAACAGTGGACATAAGGCAGTTGTTGATTTTGCAAAGGGTGGTGTTTTCAGCGGAAGATCTGAGGATGTCACTATCGCTGCATATTCACCCCAAAAGGATTTACTTCTGTATTCTGTCAATGGTAAATGGACGGAATCAATGACACTTAAGACCAAGACAACAGAGAAATTAATTTGGAAAGTGGGTGACTTACTATCAAACCCCACTAAAAAGTTTGGTTTCACTGAATTTGCTGGTACGTTGAATAAGATAACAGAACTAGAAGAAGGTTACTTACCTCCTACTGATTCCAGGTTAAGACCTGACATGCAAGTTTATGAAAAGGGGGATACTGAAGAAGCGGAGAGACTAAAAGTTACTTTAGAGCTGGATCAAAGGCAAAGAAGAAATGCATTAGAAGAGTCGGGAGAGAAATATAAGCCAATATTTTTCAGAGAAGTTGAGGGAGATACCCCGGATTCTAAAGAATGGGTAATTATTGAGGGTGAGAAGAGTTATTGGAACAGAAGAAAAAATAATGATTGGAGTGATATTCCTGAGTTGTGGTGATTTAATTCTCGTTTTTCTTTTGAGAAAAAGATATATATATATATATATATATAATTGAAATAAGGTCATTAAGCTTATTCATTAGTACTGAGTCGTAATATCTTTTCCGCTGAAATCAATTAGATAATTCTTAAAAATATAGCATTCAAAAAAAACTTAATTATAATTTTAGATTCAACCTCTCTTCAGAATTACTTCTGCTAGGAATTTCAATACCATCATTTGGATGATCTTCTACAATTGGCACACCAATTCTTGGCCTGTTTCTAGAGAATAGTAAGAATTGCAATTGTTTCCTAATACTATTCATTAATATCCTCTGATGATTTAAATCTTCTTTCATTAACATATTATCATTAAGAAGGTTGCTTATCATTGATTCCCTTTCACTATAATGGCTTTTCTGAATAAACGGTATAATTTTTTTGTCCACATCAAACTTCAATCGTTCAAGCTCAAAATTAATATACAATAATTTGTTTTGATCCTCGATGGAACCATACTTATCTATCTCCTCGACCGTTTCACTGAAACCCAAATTGGTAATTTTTCCTTGGACTGCCAGGTCCAAAATTTTATTTATCAGTCGTTGTAAATACTGGTTTTCTTCTGAAAGTGATACAACTTTTTCATTCAATACGTCATAGTGAGGTAAAAAGCTGTTCAATGAACACAGAGAAAGGTGATTTTCTAACGAAGCCTCATTTGTGCCAACCCAATTACATCCTATTTTCTTAGCAGGACATACCTGATGTCCAATTTTTAAACAATTTTCTTTATGTTTTGATAAGTTTTTAAGAGGAATCATATCATTTGAACATATTTCACAAATTTGATAATTGAAATCACATGAATTTGACAAATGATAACCCTCTGATACTTTCGAGATCAATGTAGAGCACTTATCACATGTATAGAATCTGTGAACACATTCATCATCGTCATTTGCAAATCTTCTTTCTACAAGTAATGAGCATATAGATTTCTCTCCTTGAGAATCTTTTCTTGTTCCATTACAATTGACTCCAGTATAAGGACAATCCGCAAGGACATGGTGTTCCAATTCCCATCTATTTCCAAACCAGGAACACCCACGTTCGTAATTCAAGCAATATACTTGAAGATCATCAATCATATTAGAAATAATTAAAGGAGTAGGAAATACATCGTTAATATTCTTTGGATTAAGAGGTGTTCTGTCTAAGGGACATGTACATGTAGTTTCATTCGCTTCTTCGCCTCCACTAGCCATATTAAAGCACTCAAATATGCATTCCTTGCAAAACGAATGTCCACATATGGTAGTCAAAGGTTGAATAAAGGGCTGTTGGCATATTGCACAATTCAAATGTTCGGTATTGGATTTATACTTGATATTTCTTAGATCTATCTTCGTAAGGGAATCATCTTTCTGGACCAAATTATGAGACGTGGGGAAGTTTTCGATGTCAGTCTCTTCATATTCGATATCATCATCCAGGGTTTCTTCTTCTTTAGGACTGTTAGATACACCCAG